>BLXT01006233.1:1818908-1828978 GCA_019648995.1 Plakobranchus ocellatus | reverse complement strand
GCGTATTCTGTAAACAATGACCATAAGAAACGTGGCAAACAATGGCATCTGATCGACACAATTTAGTTTTGAAATAATGTACATTAAAGTCTTGCTAGGTGGCACCATTTTTTTTCACTCAATCTAAAGAGATTAAGGATCTTAGCCTATACTTTATAATAGTACATGTATACTTTTTAGTGTTCGGGATCTCATGAAAAATAAATGAGTGTACATTTCTCAAGGATAGAAACGATATCATGATACTGTATCCACTATGGTTCAACATGATAGCAAAACAAACAGTTTGTCAAAAGTACAAATTCTTGTCATGATTTCAAACTTTTAGCCATAGACTGAATTTTGCAAAGACGCTAGAAGGGGCTCCGGTGTCTGAGTTCATAACCATATGACGGCGAGAGCTTTTTTCCTTAAATAAAAACTAAAAGATAGGCCGTTTGTCATGGAAATGAATTATCTTGCGAGAATAATCATGCGGGAAAAAGAACAAAGCTCTTCTATTTTTAAAAACAGATTAATCCCATGTTTACGGAAGGACACGTTTTGATTCTTGACAGCGCAGTCAACCTATATCGGAAAGAAGAAGAAACGAAACTTAGTAGTCTAGTACCCAAACGAACCGCAAAGCGAATTTACACCAAGATCTCTAGATCTAGATCTAGATTTGACGTGGCAACAATCCATGATTTTCTAAAGTTATTTTTGTTTTGCCTAGTTTGTTTATGGTTTTTTTTAACTTAAGACTTGTGTCACGCTAATGTAACAGTAACACCATTCCATCAAAGCAAAAAATTCTGAAAGAGTATTGAAATAGAGTAGATCAAATACATTTTTATCTAGATCTAAATTTAGTCAAATTCAATACAGTGAGAATGAGGCGATCATACATGGGTGAGTTGACACCGTTATTTCGTTACTGGTTTCAACAAATTCTTTTAGGTCCAATGTATCTAACTTAGAAATTAGGAAACCTGAAGAAACTGATCCTGATGGCTCAGGCCACCTTGAAGTTAGCTAGAACGGCAAATTTGCTATGAAAGAATTAACATTAGGTCTAAATCTACAAAGATTTAAACCTGATTAAGGGTTATTTTCCAACTAGATCTTTATTTATTTTAAAAACTAACTAAAATACGTTTTTGAAGCTCATAAAATTTATTTTTAGAAAATTTTAAAGTATATGGTTCAGGTATTGGGGTACTTTTTGTCACATTCTGAATAAAAAGAAACTTATTGTCATCTATTTCAATGATATTTGGTGATTTGATAGAGTACACACTAGATGTATATGTCAATTTAAAAAAAGTTTTAGAGCAGGTGCATTTTTATTTTCATGGGGCGTATGTTTGAAATTGTAGTCTCAGAAACCTTTTGTTTATAACTTGGTGTCCCTCATGGCAACCATTGTCTGTTAGAGTAATGTATTTGATTTTTCAGCAGTGAAGAGAGTTTTTTAATTGGGACACCATTATGAACAGAAGAATGAATTTCCTAATTTCAGAGATAAATGAATTTATAAACCTTTTGGAGGAAAAGTAAAGGTGTAAACACAAACTATACTTACGATTTTCACAGCCCACCTAAGCTAAACAAAGATACTGCACTCAGTTATTCAAGCTGTAGGAGTTACAGTCACATTCTTCTGGTTATAACTGGGTCACCAAAATGGAGTGATTCAAAAGTTATATAATAAACAACCAAAAAGCAATAACAAATAAAACTTCAGCAAACATTAATTGCTATTCAATGTTTCATTTTTAGTAGAACTAAAAAAATATTTTATTATTTTATGCCCCTGGCAACTACAGAGGGCATGAAAGCTTTCTGTTGATTATGTTAATGTCTCGCATCGGGATCAGTGAGATGTCAATATCTGGCCGAACAAAAAAGACATTGGCTACTTCCTTCATGAAGCCAATGGTCACTTCTTCAGGGAAGATATTCTCAATCTGCATGGAAAGATATTTTGAAAGTTTATAAGATCATGCCAAAAGAGACTTGCACATTACTGACAGACTCTTCATCACTGCAGGATTTGTATCCCCGTTATGTAGCTATAAGGTTCAGTTTTAGTGGTAACTAGTCTTACTAGATTATAAATGAACCATTGATTACAAAGAAAAAATTCTCCACTTAAGTAAATGACTAAAATCATGCAACATTTCTCTAAAAATCTAGATCTTAATCTCCTGATCTATCTGATGTGAAATCATTCCCCAATATCTAAGCGGATAAAACAAATTTTAAGCAATAAATAATTTGCAATTTGCTCATTATCATTAAAATAATAACTAAGGAATGGTTTGTTACTTTCAACTCTTTGAAAAAAATCAGTTATGGGCACAGATTGTGATTCGATGAGGTAGTGAAAAATCCTTCTGCTCTTAACTGTGGTGAAATGGACGTGACGTGAAAGTGAAAGTGTGCATTACTTACTGCAATCAGTGATTCGATGATGGCATCGGGAGGTGTGTTCCTGCCTTACAGTTAATACATACAGAGTTCACAACTGTAGATTATCACTGTCACGAATAGGATATTTTCTGTTCATAACGGACATGACATCAAGGTCATATTGCCAAAATGTATCGTAATTTTTTCTTTGGATGTCTCTCAATTGCCACTGAACCTCTCACATCAAAAAAGGGCATAATGTTCGTTTGTTATAACTTCCTGTTGTACTAAAAAAGGGCAATGATATAGCAATCTATATCATGTACAAGTCCCATTTTTATTTTAGATGGCAATGTGTTATACCAAGGATTATGTAATTGTGGCCTATCTTCAAAATTATTCCATTTATAAGACTTGCAGGACTGTTCAATAAGTTTTGTAGGTAAAATGCACTTCTCAAAACCTCACTAAATCTGACAGTTTTTTGTTGAAAAAAATTCATGAAAATTTTATCAACAAATACAGAGCGTCCAACTTGGTATGGCCTGTTTACTCAACTATTTTTTTAAACATTGAAAGCAATAAGAGATAAATCATGGCCCTTGATTGGATCAGTATGATGTGTACCCAATAGCTGAGCCAACATAAAAGTGATGTTTTATTTTTCAGGCAATAGGCAACCATTTGAAGAAAAAAATACAAATGTTGCCAATTATTGTTGTAACTTTATGCATAGATACAGCATTAATTTTAAGTTTTCATGCCTCTCTCTTAGCTAACAGTAGCAATAGTTACCAGTACCAAGATACATCCCAAATGCTTGAGGAGGAAAACCAGCAACAGGAAGATGAATTGAAGGGAAAAGTGAAGGCATTAAAATCAGTGAGCCTACTTTATCAAAATTTTTATTTACATACAAGATTCTATTTTTTTTTTAAAACACATCCTCATCTTATTGATTCTCAGTTAGATACAATTTTGAAAACTTACTTTAAAAAACAAAATTCCTAATTGCAGCTTTTGCTTTAATGAATGATCAATTATATTTTTCAATGAATCAGCCTGAAATGTGATTATAAGTTCTGTACTTGTTTAGTTTGTCCAAAAAATGGGACCTATTTGCAACAAAAGTAGTTTTTAATTGGTTTCCTTATAAATGTACTTAAATGTATGTAATTTTTTCCTTTTTTAATTCTTTTTCAGCTTTCAATAGACATTGGTTTTGAGGTAAAAGAGCAAAACAAAATGCTGTCAAAGATGGTAAGTATTTTTTCTTTCTTTTTTTTTTTTTTTTAAATCTCTCGAAAATCTTTAAAAGTCTTGTATGAAATATGAACATTTTTCGTGTGGATTTACAGTGTGTTGATGAAAAATATAGTATATGCTGAAGAATCTATAAAATGAACCAAGAAAATCATGTAAAAAAAGAAAACGATCCTTATAAAATAGCTCGGCCAGAAGGGTAACATATATATAAATCTGTTGTTCTATAACAGCCATAAAAACAGAATTTTTTTTTTTTCTTAAAAATAATTTTTTATTTGATTTCGAATGTTAAGTTTTGCTGCATAATGTGTTTTTATTCAGATAGCTGTCACCATTTTCAAGTGAGTAAGGCATTTTTGTATATTTTCATAACGATGAAGAATGTAATGAGACTTGTGGTTTGTAATAGGAACTAAATCATTTTCAGAAAGCATTCAACATGAAAAAAAAAGATTTTTATAAATGTAGAAGATATCGAAGATATCCTTAAAAAAAAAAGTAGCACAATGCAAGTAGTCATCCCTTTAGAGATCTGCTAAAAAAATAGTTTTTTGAAAACATATCATTTGAATAATTTGGCTCTATATAATTCACTAAATTTATGTCAAGGGGGGAAGGTGATCATTTAGCAAGAGTTTGAATGATAATATCACTAATAATGTATTGCCTGTCTGGCAAAACTTATGTACCATCTGCTGAACATAAATTGTATTAGCGGTACTATACTGCTTTTTAAAAGGAACACATGTAAAGTTTATAGAGTAGAGAATGATGTTTTGTAAAGTTACTCATATGTAGTTGGCTAGTAATATGAAGAAAAAAAAATTAATCACTGAAGCTAGGCCTAAATTAACTGATTTCTTTATAATTTTTTTTTTTACACTTATGTATCATAACCTAACCTCACTTCATTCTTTTCTTAAATATTAGAGATAATGATAATACAAGTGAGGCCTAACTTCATTGATTTCTCTAGATTTATTCCTTTAATACTTTTATTTTAAGAGTCACATCAGTTTTTGTTCTTTTAGTATTATTATCAAAACAAGCAACTTTACTAAAACAGTCACCAACACTGGAAACTTAATTAACCAGTGATCAACATCAGGTTTCTTTAAAAGTGAATTTTGAGAGCAATTGCAAAACAGGGATCCATAAATTTAAATGTCTGAAGCATCATAAACGGTGTCACTGACAAGAATGCTCACTTGAGATTCTTTTTTAAATATTGATTAATAAGGATAAAGTTTGCTGAGGATTATTGTTTAAAAAACATTTCTTTTTGTTTTGATTTCAGGATGAAGATTTTGAATCATCAGGAGGTGTTCTTGGAAAAACAATGGGTCGTCTCAAGGCCATTACAAATGCTGGACATTGGAAACTGTGGCTCTATATTGCTGTGTTTGCATTGTTTGTCTTCTTCATGTGCTGGGTTATTATACGATTTAGATGATAGTTTCTTAAGTGTATCTGATTTCAGATGTTAAATTTTTTTTTTCTTGATAAGTAATTTTTATTTTAAATCATCAAACTAAAGGGTTACGGTTGGTGAAGGGTAACAAGCAGTGACTTGTCAGCTAGCTAAATTAAAACTCTTGCTTTTCTTTTATTTATTGGCTCCTTTCTTTTGCCATACTTGGATATCCTAGTCTAAATGATCTATGTTATCATCCCACCTCAAGTTTTATCCAAATGATGTGTTGACAGAATATCACATATTTCAAATGACTGTAGATCATTTTTTTTATGCCTTTTTTTTTTCTGTGTGTTTAAATAAATCTCTCGACATTTATGACTATAAGAGCAATTGCCAAAAGGTAGACCTCAAAATAGTGTCACGTTTTTTACTGCATTTTGAAAAAAAAGAATCTCCAATTACAAAATGGATAATCCCAATTGAGAATGAATAGGTAATATTCATGCAGAGTTGGATAGCAGGAGTAGATTCATGTAAAAGATTGGTCTGTGTCTCTTCACTTGGTGGTGAATGAGCTTAATTTTTTGATGGGTGACCACTTTTTTGCCGATTTTGTCATCATAGTTATGTTTGAAACTTATTTGGTTAATTTAGACAGCAAGGATCATCCAAAACTGATTTTTTAAACACACAGTACATTGTATGCCATTACACTTACAAAATCAAAATTAATGTATTGATGAGCTATTTTTTTTCAAATAGGGCTAGTAGAAAATCTTTCACACATAACTATGATGACAACCCACGTTTTGGCAAAAGCCAAAGTCCTTTAATACCTCTTAAAGTAGATGAGAAAATGTGACAGTTCCAAAGTAAATGTTTTTACTTATTTAGCAATTATGATGCTTTGACATTGTAAATGCTTCTGCACAGTATTTTCTGAATACCCAACAAGTGGTATTATTATCAGTGGTATATTATCAGTTAGAGAATACACTGAACAATAAATACTTCCCTTGCATCTGGTCAACAATCCAGAACTTGTCTCTCCAGCTTACAACTTAGCAAAAAAGCTAGTAATTAAAATGGACATTTGCTGACCCCAATGAACAAGCTTCTGTTTAAATTGATTGGAAAATTTCTAGCTTTAAATTAAAAAACTTTCAAATAATGAATGCAGTAAGAATAATCTCATACTTAGTTGTCCAACAGAAAGTATCAATACTAATAAAAAAAAATAAGCTGTCAGGCTTCCTTTCAAATACTTTTAATATGAACATTTTGATGTATAAAGGCTTTCAAATGCGATTTGCCTGATTTTAAATTTTTTTTTTTTTTTAGCTTTGCAAGTGAAAAAGATTAATTGTTGAATTTTTATTTTGTTTTTATTTGGTTCCATTCCATTTTTTAGCAATTTTGATTTCAGCTAAGCGCACTCCTATTTCTAGCATCACATGCGCACATATGTGTGTGAGAGAGAGAGAGAGAGAGAGAGAGAGAGAGCAGTTGCCAAAAGGTGGATTCCAGATTGTTTCACTGTTTTCATTATCTTTTGAATGTAACAAGCACCAATGTCACACTGGAAAAGAAGAAGTGGGTGCCGATGAGGCATAAATCAAGTTAAATATTTTTACTGAACCCAGGTAAAAAAAAGTAGGTCTTTGTCCCTTTATCATGATGAGTGAACAAAAATATTAAGAGTTATTACTTTTTTAGTTATCTTCTAATAGAAGTTACAATCAAACGTTGTTTGGTGTATTGATACAACAAGGATGTTTCAAATCTTGATTTTTTTTTTTTTAAACAGAACATTCCTTTTTATACATTTCAGATACAAACCTGAGTTTATACATTGATAACTGATTGAAAATTTTTTATCGAAACAAAAAATTATTATCAAATTATTTTTATTATTTTAAAACCCACCTTTTGGCAATTCTTGGTATATATGTATGTGTTTGAAATAACAGTAATGAAGAAGGAGAAATCAAACCCATTTTTTTTCACATAAAGAACATACTTCAAACAAAATCAAGTGTAATAGAGTCTGTGGCAAAAATGTATTAGAGAACATTGCTCAAAGCAGGCACATCTGTGTAATTATTTGTAGCTGTTTTCGCAGAATGAGCTCGGCTGTTGTATGAATTGTTCAGGGTAACTGGGAAAACTTATCCTATATTGTAAAAATGAGATTTATTTTGGGATGAATATGTTTAACCCTGTCTAAGAGCACAAGTCATGTTGAAAGTTTAAAACATAAAGACATTGACCACTTAACTCCTTTAATTAGAAATGGCTATGTGCTTGAGTGACTCAGAACTAGAATAGATGCATTTTGTAAGACTGTCATAGATATTATGCTTTTTTAAAATGGGACTCAGCTGGACTGGTTGTAGGTATTGTTTTAATATAATATATATATCTCTTGAGGCCTGCCTTTTTGGGTAGGGCATCACTAATAACACTTTTGAGTAAAAAATAAGATCTTTGAGTTTCTTTGTAATTTTATTTTGAATGCCCTGTCTAAGTAATTTTAAACACATGCATTTTGACTCAGAAATAGTGTGTGCTTTTTTTTATATATTTTCTCTGTCATTAGCGATTTAGCTCTATCTTTTATCCATCACTTCTGCAAAGTCAGCTGTGAGTGTAGGATTGTTGGGAATTTGTTGTACTCAGTTTTTGCTTGTGAGCTCTTATAGTTTTCAGCATAGTTATGGAACATATTCTGCCGACTGAAGTACCAGTAGGCACGAATTTTGTCTCTTCAGTTTTGTGTACATATACAGACGTTTTGTGAGTCTTTTATGTCCTGATAGCAGAGCGAATGTTATTGTCTTAAGCTCCCTGTTTATTTTCTCATGAAGGAAGATACATTTTTATCTGATTTATGAAGCTCATACAATGCAGTCTGGGGCTCGTCAAGTGATTCCACATGTTCACTGTGGTCTTGAGATAATATGACTGAGGCAGCCAAAGCAAATCATTCACAATTTGGATATATTTTAACCTATGAGCATGATGCAATCGAAAAAAAACAAAAACTTTTGTCTTTATCTGTCCAAAAAGGTGCAAATTTGAAGATTGGAATTTTATTACCTTTTTGTAGTAAAAACGGTTAAAAGTCACTGGTGTAACATCATTATTATCAGAGACTTGTGATTGATCTGCCCCTGATTGGTGTGTGGAATATTTTTGTTGACTTTAAATTAAGTGACCTTTTTTTTTTCCTCTTTATGTTGACATTATTACTCCTTTCAAACCTTTTCTCATGTGTAATGCCCTCAAGGACAAGAAAATTTATCACAATATTCTGTGATTATTATTATAAAATGCTTGATATGATATGTATGCTCTACTTTTTTGGATCTGTGAAGTCTTTTATTTTCTTTTCTCCAAAAAATAAGTAAATAAATAACAGAGGAAAAAAAAGTAATTCATCAGTATTATTTTGGAGCTAGTCAGATTTTAAACAGCAAGTAAAAATATGGGAAATGGTTTATGAGTGCATGCAGTAATGGCTGATTTTCTGAAAACTTTGTCATTAAAGGCTATTCAAAGCAGCAATTTATATATAATGTATGCAGTATGGTGTGGGAGGTAGTGTTTCAATGGCACTCAAATAGCTGTATGCAATCTGCATGCATGGACCTTTCTGCCATGGAACTGAAATGGGAAGCCTGCCATCAAGGTACTGGCGTGGAAAGGGCTTGTAGTATAAGAATGAGATCATCTTTTATAGCGGAGAGGCAGTGGGCTAAGTAATGAGAGGTTTGTCAGTGGCTCCTTATATTGTCAATGTTTTCCTTATCATTCAGAAAAAATGTCTGAATTTTGGTATTCAATTCATTTTTAAATTTAGATTTTGTTTGAAAAGAGTAATTTGTGCAATTTTTGCTTTGTTAGGAAAAATATGTATCATCTGTATGATATTGCTATATTCAAGTATAAGAGATTATATGGAAATCAATAATAAAGCCACAGGCAGTGGCATTGTGCTTTGAACCAAAGTTGGTTACTAGTATCACAGAAGTCTCTTTTCCATTGATTTTTATTAAGATCGATTTAAGTGAAATAACTATGCTAATTACCTAATGATGTTGTTGATTTTTGCATGCAAGTTAAATTTATGTTTTATGCATGCTCCTGAAATGGCTGAGTGAAGATCAAGAGCTTCATCAAAAAGTGAGAATAGTAAACTGAAAAATGATACGTTAATTATTGTACATAATTATAGTTATAACTATAATCATTGCTTAAAGTTGTGTAGATTTTGTTGTATGAGCAAAGGACAGATTTGCCTGTAATTCTTTCTGCTACAAATATTTCATTTAAAATGGTTCCTTTATCTCATTATGACTAATATTTTTTTAAAAACATTACCACTATTACTATAATTATTATTATTATTATTATTATTATTATTATTATTATTGTTTTTATTATTATTATTATCATTATTATTATTGATTGTACTGATTTTATTTATTTATAAAAACATAAGAATAAATTAAATTGTGATTTACTTTCAGATAATACACTTATTTAACGATGCAGACTGTAATAGGATAATAAACATACAATTTTTATCACTTTTTTTTTTTTATTTTGCTTCCATTTCCGTTTCTTTTATAAAATAAAAATAATGATTGAAGTATTTTTCAAAGAAATCTTTTAAATTCAAGCCAGTCTTATATAATTTTTTTTTTTTTTAATTGTATGTTGTTTGTCAACAAAAAAAACTGTTCTTGTGTCAGCAGTTCATTCAAATTACAAATGATTGAAAGTAAATGACAGAGTTATAAGAAAGAATTGGTGCATTGTCCTCTTTTCTTTTCCTTGTATGTCTTTGTTGTATACGTGTTTTAATACCTATTAGTACTAGCACAACAGTCTTCTATTTTATCTTGTAAACATTTATCAAAGGCAAGATCATTGTGAAATGCGATAGTTCTTATTCTGCATTGAAAATGAATAATTTAACATATGGATA
>BLXT01006233.1:1680056-1692766 GCA_019648995.1 Plakobranchus ocellatus | reverse complement strand
GAAGAGAAGAGGGAAGAGATATTGTCGTGCGGTTATCGATGGATTAAATAATTAAAAAAAAAAAGTCAGAAAGAAAGCACGGGGGAGATAGGGGGAGGGAAGGAAGAGATATTGTCTTGTGGTTATCGATGGAACCTTAATCTTTCTTTTGTTGCACACATTGTTCAGTTATAATAATAGCAGACCTGCCAACTTTCCGTTTTCGCCGGGAAAAATCCCGGTGAACGCCTATAAATTCCGTTTTCCGGGCTGCCCCGCTAAAATCCCGCTCAATTGTCCCGATGGACGGAAAAAAATTATCTCTTTTTATCCGTTGGATCCATGCAATATCTATTGACGTCTACTCTTTACCTATTTAAATAGCATTGAACATTTTAAAATTACTATCGACATAACCCAAGAATCCAATTTGTGGTCCATAACATTTATTATTCAACATTCTGTGTAAAGAGACCGAGCAGCTTCTGTGGTATTGATATGTCTCGGTGCTACATGCAGACATACCGACATTATGCTTTAGGTGTAATTCATCCCGCCAATGGGGAAAATTTTACACTTTGGCTGTTGACTATAGTCTTGTGCTTTTGTTTCATTTTGTGCGATTTTCTTTCCATCAATAATACAAAAATGCAGTATTGGTGGAAAGTTGATTCTCGTTTTTTTTGTAACTGCCCTTGAAGTAGACCGGCGTGGTTTTTTTGATCTTATACCAGGCTTGCAAAGAGTCGTTGGATTAAAGAAAGCATCTAGATGTATCCCGAAATGTTTTTTTCTTTTGGGGGGAGGGGAAGGAGGAGGAGTTCTGTAACACAATAGACCCTCGGCGCTGGTGGTAAGGTAACCAACACAGTCTTGACAGCTAAAAAAAAATCCTTTGCCCTTTCTCCCCTCCCCCCCGAAAAAAAAGAGCCATCTTGCACTGATAGACAAACAAGTAAGCTATGATAATTATCATTTGAAAGTCAGCATGTGCACGATGCAGTAGTCCTAGAGTGATAACTAGCCTACCATGTAGGCAATAGATCAAAGAAATCAAAGGTTGGTTTTTGGGAGTTGCAGCCCGACCTTCAAGTCAGCCCCAGATCAAAGTAATTTGAGATCCCGGCGATGTCTAGTTTTTGACACTATATGAATGATGATGTGCGTACAAACTGCCAGACGTTTACAAAAACTAACTTAATACCGAATTTTTTCATTTATAATACATTTATCCTATAAATAATAGCTAAGATGTTATGTGCTAGATCTACTTAAAAAAATCTCATCAGATCTGCACACCAATTAATAACTATATCTAATGCACTGAAGCCAAGCCACCTTACCATCCAATCTAAACTCTCTCTCTCTCTCTCTGTCTCGGTCTCAGTCTTTTCTTAAATTACTCAGTTATGTTATTTTCCTCTTCTTCAGTTATTAGCTATTTTTTTTGGTAGGCAATGTTCTGATGTTTTCTTTGCCCAGTCTCTCTCTCTCTCTCTCTCTCTCTCTCTCTCTCTATTTCTCCTTTTATCACTCTGAGTGTCCCTCAGTAGTTCTCACTTTTTCTCTTCTTATTTCTCTCTCTCTCGCTCTCTCTGTTTCTTTTATCACTCTATGAGTGTCTCTCAGTAATTCTCACTCTTTCTCTTTTCTCTCTCTCTCTCTCCCTCTCATCCCCCCCCTCTCTCTCTCTCTCTCTCTCTCTTTCTCTCTGTTTCTCTTTTATCACTCTGTGTGAGTGTCTCTTAGTAATTCTCACTCTTTTTCTACTTTTTTGTTTTTCTCTCACACCCTCTCTCGATCTAAGCAATATCAAGATCCAGGACATTTCTAATTTCGCTACACTCTTAATATTGTTTCTTGATGTATAATTAAAATTTGATAATGGTCCTAGAGATCTAATTTAGGCTTTAGTCAAGGCCTTCGCCTACACAGACGTAAATACATTGTAGGCCGACATGACTTGCAAGGATCTCTGTAATTTCAAATAGAGCAACAAAAAAAAAAAAAAAAAAAATCGATGTTTTCTTTCATTTAATATACAATGGGTCACAATGTTAAGCCTTACTGAGATTTTGTAGACCTGCCTCACACAGATTTTCTTTTTTTTTTTTCATGTAAACCTTTATTGAATTAGCTAGATTTTTAATTTTATACACTGTAGTGCACCTTAAAAAAATTCATCATCCAGGCCCTGAGCCCACAGGTCTTTAAGGCTTGATAAATGGTGATATTATTAGACTAATGGCAGTGAGTAGGGGGATACTTTCTTGCATCTTTAGAATCGAAAATGCATTAATTATCCTCTCTGATATTATACTTAAATGGTATGGAATGTCTATGGTCGAGTATATAATTCTATAATTCAGGTGTAGTACGGTTTATCCATGCGCATTTAATTGTATACTGGCATATTCCTGTGAGACTCTCTAAATTCCTGTGAGTAGAGGTGAATATTCCTGTGAGAACAATTTGGGGTTGGCAGGTCTGTAATAGTTATATAATAATGTAATAATAAGAAAAATGAAGATTCCACTGGGTAATATTTATGATGTTCACACTCACAGTGTACGTGTGTGTGTGTGGTACTTTGTACTTTTTGAAGAGGAAATCCAACAAAGACGAGTAATTGCTCGTTCATGCACTAGATGATTAAACATGTATGTCTGTCCCAATTCAGGGGTACAACAGGAATCCAACAACTGCATGCAAGGAAGTCCATTGCCTTGTAGTTTTGTTTTAGTTTTGAGCTTGTTTTTGTTTTGGAATGCAAAGCTGTCCCAGATCTACTTATCTTTGAAAATATCTCCTGTGCTCTCTTATGCTAGTATGAATGTCTCTCTCTCTCTCTCTCTCTCTCTCTCTCTCTCTCTCTCTCTCTCTCTCTCTCTCTCCCCCTTCCTCTCCTGAGCGTTTGCGTATGAACCTCTTTTGCTACCTAATACCAACCTTTTCCATTTATGTATCAACCCTTAATTTATTTTCCTTTTTTCAAACAGTCCTTTAAGGAACAAAAAGCTTTTAAATTTCATTTTTTTCCCACTATCAACGGGCCAAACGTGTCATGAAACAATACTTAAATAAACATGCTGTACAGCAAACCATTTTATAATATGTAGTAATCACAGCAAGAGGAAGGGTTTATCCCTCAAACGCCTGTTGATGAATATCTTTTTCCATTCCATAGTTAATGACGCAATTTTAACATTTCATAAAGACAACCCTTTATCAATTGAATCAATAGCTTGTGAGGCTCTATAAAGACAAGATAAAAACTTTGATCATCATCATTTTATTTACTGAACTTCATAATTGAAGTCGTTATCTTTCCTCACTCTTTCCTGTATATATTTTTTTTTTTTGCTTTCGTTTTTTACTTGTTACTTGACCTTACTCATATATAAATGTATATCTCTCTTAACCCTGGTATGGGCCTGCAGCCCAAACAGAAGTGGTCACTGATGATGAGGATGGTCTCCAGCATTACAACGGGCAAGGCAGCTCTGGGGGCCACCATGAGTACAAGAAAAAGCGAGGTCTGCGCCGGCTGTTTGGACGCCTCAAACGCAGCAGCTCCCAGGACTTTGAGGGAAGCCGTGAGAGAAAAAGCAGTGGTGGAGGCGTGGCTGAGGTTGGGGAAGGAGAGTTCAGGAGGGGAGGCATTCGGGCTACTGCCTCGGCCAGGCTTGCTTGGAACCGTGACATGAAAGGCAGAATGTGAGTGCACCAAATCTAGATTTGAATTTTTATGTGTTGTAAGATTATTGGTATGACCCATATCACCTTGTTGAGTAAAAAACAATCCCAAGTTTATTTTTGCGTCTCTAACCCTTTTAGACATGGTTATCTAATCCTATCTAGCTTATACCTGGGTCTCTGACAGATAGTGAAAAATATATGAAATGTATTCTACAGACTGTTAAGTATGATGGTCGCATGTTGATGCCTTGAATGTAGAAATGCCTTATCTAGGTTCAGCGGCAATTTTTCTAGTAGCAACAAAAAGGCCAGATATGGTTTAACAATGTTAAAATGCTTTTGAAAAATACTTTTGTCTTGCTGTAGAACCAACATATTATAACTATCAGTATCCAGATTAAAGCTTTCACCATAACAAAGCTCACAAAACGCATTTCCAAGCCACCTTTATGACTTGAAATGTGCATGGAAGAAATATACCTTGAAATGGGTAAAGAGGACACTTATACATTTGTATAAGGTGATTTTCCTCGGCAGATAAAGGCATTTGGTGACTCAATGATTTAAATATTGGCCGTGAAGTATGGGGGCTCATTTAGTCTGATTGTTTAAGTGAGAAAAAAGGTTTTATCTTGATATTCTCTTTAATTTATGATAACATATTATGGCTTATGTTTAAGTTTTGTCAAACTAGCTTTGGGAAAGAAAATGGAAAATTAAAAAAAAAATAAATAAAAACTTGAAAAAAAAAATTTTTTTTCTACCATTTAGTTAAAAAATGCTCAATCAACTATGTTCATTTTATTCAACTAAGTTTGTAGTAGACTGAGGTGTCAATAATCACTTAATGGGAGCTGAAATAAATGTGCTCGAAGCTCTTTCTTTTGAAAAGAGGTTTTTATCTATTGCATCACTTGCCAGTTCAGAGCATTACATCTAAGGTGGAAAATAATGCTTATCTGCTTAAAAATTTCTATTAGCCACCTTGAGAGCCCTTTAATCATGCTCAAGTGTTCGCTTAAATCCTTATGTAGCATCTTATACATTTTTCTAGTGCATGCTTATTTTTATCCTACTCATCATTTTTCCTGTCACAATAAGTACAACTGAGATTCACTGCTACTTTTTTCTACTAATAATAAGTGCCAAAGCTAATATACCACTTATTTGCCCCCCCCCCCCTTACACTTACAGCACCAACACTGATGTGCCATTTGCCCGCTGGGATACTGATCGGGTCACAGCCTGGATGAATGACATTGGTCTCAACATGTACCTGGTGGACTGCAAGCGCTGGGTACGCAACGGTGAACAGCTCCTCAGGTGCTCGCAGGCTGACCTGGAGAAGGTTTGTGCTGACTCTGCTGAAGTTAGAATAATTTGTATGATCATTTCCTGTATTGCTTCAATATTAACTAAACAATTTTCTGCTAATATTTTTTTATAATGCAATATTATTTGACTCTATGATTTTAGGAGCTGGGTATGAAAAACAGCCTCCACCGCAAGAAACTTCAATTAGCCATGCAGGCCCTTGCATCAGATGGTGTGGATCGAATGCTGGAGCTTGACCACAACTTTGTCGCCCGTAAGATGATTTGCACATGCATTTAAAATCCTATGAGATAGAGCACATCAAGTGAAAAAGAACTGAATATGGCTAGAGACTAGTCCTAATAAGTCATATTTTAGTTCCAATCCACTGGATTCAATCTTTAATATGATTAATGATTTTGACTCATTTAGAAATAAAGGCATATACTTTCAATGTTTACATACCTTTTGTAGCTTCTTTGCCCTCATTTTTTTTCTCTGTAGCTTGTTATTTTATGCAGGAACTAAATAGCTTTTATCAGGCTCTATTAATTTCCTATGAAATCTATTAGTTGCTGAAAATTTGGGCCATTTCTTCCACCATGCTGTTTCATTTAAGTTATATTCCAGATTCTTTTTGTATAAAAAGTTATTGTTTTTAAGCTGTCAATTTCCTGTGACAAACACCTTTAAAATCTTTTTAAAAAAAGTGTTCTTCTTCTATAGAGTGTTACTATCTTATAAAGAGGGTTTCATACTACATGTAGTTGAGTGGATCTTATCTGATACCAATATTTAAATAATCAATGTGGAAACCTTTATCAGAAAAGATATTCTCCCCTGTATTTAAGGCTGGCTGGATGACATTGGTCTGCCTCAGTACAAAGATTCCTTCTATGATGCCAGAATTGATGGGCGGATGTTAAACTACCTCACTGTTGTAAGTACCCTTGAGATATTATTTCCATTCTTTGGAAGATGCCATGTGACAAACATGTGTTTCAGTTTAGATCATGGATGGATGTGGGATGGGATATCAATAACGTACATATATAGAAATCTAATGTCTGCTGTAGATGTACAGCAGTCCCTTACAGTGACTCTACATGACGGAAATGTTTACAGCATTCAGATTTTTATTTGAATATGGTCATCCAGATTTGCTTTTGGACTCACTTTGTTGGATTTAGATTTTTCAGGATAGCCAGTCCACACAGAGGTGCTAAAGAAGAGCTGCTAAAACTAACTCATATATTTCTTTACTTTGTGTTGTGAGATACTGATATAGCCCAGTTATGCCACGTTCAAGAATCTCCATTGAAGATGAGGAAAGGGAGAGAGTTCATTCTCAGTAAAGCTCAGGGATGTGAACAAGCTATTTTCACAAGATTGCCAGTTTTGAGCTGCTTATCTTTTGGAAAAAGTTGTGCAAATAAGCACACTGTACCCTTAGGCATAGAGAAAAAAAAGAAAACCAATAAACATGATATTTTGCTTCGACACTATTTTTTTCCTTTAATTGGATACCTATAGATCTTGCCATTATTTTTCATTTGCCAAAAAGAAAACCAACAGCTCAATATATGTGACTACATGAAAATATCATTACTTCACATACTATTGAATATTGTGCATTAAAATCCCAATTTTTGTATTGATGCATCATAATGTGGGTGGCTCAGGGCTTGGCAAAGCCTACCTGAGATTGTGTGGACCCTTTTATTGTGGGTTCTAACCCTGCCACCGCTGCTTTGACCTGACAGAGGGCTTGAGAGCCTGAGATCTATTTGTTGTGAATTGGCTATAGACAAAAACTAACCAATTTCCACTCATGGTATGAGATGATTTCAAATTTTACACTGAATTACCTCAGGTTCTCTCCAGTAAGCTAAACTAGCCGCCAAAATTAACACAAAAAGATTTATGCCTCTCAAAAATTCATGATGTCACTCTCTCAAATCTCATTTAAGAAAAAATATCATAAATATATTCCAACTTTGGCCGTCTGTGATGACTTCTTCAGTTCATTTAATTTCACTTCACGTACTACTTGATTCCCTAAGATATTGTTAGGGCAAATGTGAAGGCATCTCCCACATCCTTTATGGCTGGGAGTTTTCAATTGGTTTCAGATTTAAGTTTACTTTTTAGACCTGAGAGAGACCATAGGTAAGTAAAATAATTTGAAGAACAGGTGTAAAATATCAGCAACTGTAGTTTTTGTTGCAAGCATTTTATTAGTTCTGTACTTTCTATATAAAATATTGGAAGACATGATATAGTTTTTTTCTCTTCAATGCAGGAAGATTTATTCAATCTGCGAGTGACCAATGAGGTACATCATGTATCAATCAAACGAGGTATTCAAATCTTGCGTCTCAATAACTTCAACCCAAATTGTTTAAGAAGGCGGCCTGCACCAGATGAGGTGAGCTTTGGGAAAAAAAAAGCGTGCTCATTATACTTTTTGTTTTTTATGAATCATAGCACTTTATACAGTTTGAGTTAGTATGTGAAATTTAAATGCCTGCATGTATCGAAAAGGAGTGACAGTTTTTTAAAATAAATTTCAAAAATTGCCAAAATATTCTCAAAGATTTTTAAAAAATGCTGAAGACTTGATCATCTAGGTTTACAGGCAAGGCATTCAATCATGATTTTGTAAAAGCCTCAGATAATTTTTTATTTTTTTTTTGTGCTAAGAATCTTTTCTAAATGTTTATCAATATTTTTATTTCCACTTTCTTTAAAGCATATTACTGTCATTTAATTTTTGTTTTAGGTTTAGCTACAGCCACTGAAATAAAGGTTTTCAAATAACTCCTCAGTATTGATTCAGATGTCACGAATAACACTTACCTATTGGTTTTGGATTTGCCCTTCATTCGTTGTATTTTTTCTTTTTGTTTTTCAAAATTTAATTTATTCTTTAGATGCTCTCTTTTTTCATTGTCAGCCTCAACACAGCACCAAGGGTATACCAGGGGAGGTAGTGTTGTGGACCAACCACAGAGTGATGGAGTGGCTGCGCACCATCGATATGTCAGAGTATGCTCCAAATCTACGCGGTAGTGGTGTGCATGGAGCTCTTATGGTATGTCAACAAGATTAATTGCAAGTCCCACTGTTGACTGTCCTCTACCTTTTTGTTTTTTGTTTTTTCAAAATTTCAAAACATAAATTTTTCACATCTCTATGTTCGTGAGGGATTGCAATTTTTTTTTATGGTTTTAAAATAAAAATATTTTTCCAACTGATTATGTTTTTTTTAACCATTTCTATAAGAGCTTCTTTCTGTAATGATGAGATGTTTGATTACATGTATATTTTAATGGAAAAGTTTGTTAATAAGTCAATCATAATTTTTTTTTTTAAGACTGGGTCTAAAATTTTCAGATATGATATATGATGCTATTAATCAAATTGTGTTTGTAAGCTTGCAAATATATTTTTAAAAAAAAGGTGTGTGTAAGTGTGTATGGCAGACATGCCTACCTTTCCGGAAATTCCGGATTCGTTCCGGAATTCTATCTGAAAATGACATGCGTTCTGGAAATCCGCATTTTTGTAAAAAAATCCGGAATTTTGCCGATTTGTGATTGGCCGTACTCCATGAAATAAACCTAGTCTAGGTTTAGCGGCGCTTCTCTGCATCGATAACGCAAGAATATTAGGGGACTTAGAAAAAAAATTAACGGCACTATCACTGCAACAAACTTTTCAGACAAATTCATTACATTACATGCATGGCGCTCTTGGCTGGACCTTTTTTCTCATAAGAAAAACCACTTCCAGTCACCTTGCAGACTGAAGAGGGGTTCGGGTGGTTGGGGCAAACCTATGGTGCAGTACATAGAGGAACATCATTGTTAGGCCTAACATCACTGACTGTTGACGAGTTGAGGTAGGTCGTTCGCACTATGACATCACTCACCTAGACTAGGGCTTTTTTTTTAACAGACACATATCTTTGCGAGGAAAGCAAATACAACAATTCTGACGGCAAATTTGAAATCTCTGACCTCGATTTAGGCGAATCATCGCTGCAGAATTTCAATTTTAATAGAAATACATAATTTTGAGATAATTTTTTTCCCGTTATAAATCTGTAAAACCAAGTGTTTGGATAAACTGAATTAATTATACAGACTTTGAGACTAACTAAACGCGCATTCTGGAGAAGATATATCTAGATCTAAGCTTTGCACGTCCGATATAAACCCAACAATGAACTTCTAGGCTCGGCGCGTGGCTGTTGTATTGACGCTAGGCTCAAGCCATTGCCAGTCCTGTGATAATTATATAGATTTAGAACTTAGGCCTGCCTATTGTTGATGAGTCTACATCTCTTCAAAGTGACCAAAATTAAATTGCCCTACACAGAAGCTCCAATCCGCAAAAGACGCCAGCATTGTATTGGAAAAGAATGCATCGAGGCATTCCGCGTTTTAGGGATAGAATAGTGAATTGTTTAATGGAATTTTCTATTTGAGAAAAGTTAATAAAATTGAACTCAAATGGTAACAATGAAATCAGTGACCCAAATTGAAACAAGTCTTTGCAGTACGAGTAGGATGAATTTTCTTTTCATAATGTCGTTAAACTAGAGCCGATTTGCTCAACATTAAGGTGAACACATTGAAATGTTTGCACAGAGGCTATATAAATGTTAGTTGGCTTAGTATTTGCGCTGATGAGACAGGAACTGATATCCTCTACACTCTTTCCCGTCATTTTTTTTTTGGTTTCAATCAGCTTTAGTTCCTTTCATATTCAAGTTTGTTCCGCATTTTTATCTAATGTTCCGCATTTTTGCTCTTGATGTTCGTCAAAAATTTTTTCAAGGGTAGGCATGTCTGGTGTATGGGGAAAAAATTTAATTGACAACTGTGTTTTGTACACATTCTGCAGATTGTCTACTGTCTCCTAATTGGCGCAGAATAATATTCAGCCATCGACTTTTTATCTTCTACAAAAATATGTTCAGTCATTGAATCCATATTTCATGCAACCCATCAAATTTGTAGTTTAAACCTTGTAATCTTTTTTCATCAAGTTTACAGGTGATGTTATAATTTTCATCAATATCTAGAAACAGTGTGTTTGTTTTAAATTTGCTAAAGCATTTTGTCTTACACATAGGTACTGGAACCAAGATTCAATGCTGAGCTGTTTGCAGTACTTCTCTCCATGCCACCTAGCAAGACACTGCTTCGTCGCCATCTCAACACACACTTCATCAGCCTTATAGGCCCAGAGACTCAGACACGCAAAAGGGAGCATGAGTCACAGCCAGGCTATATCCCCTTATTGCCCAACAACAAGATAAAGGTAGCCAGCAATTTATTTTTAATTGTTAAAGTTGATGAAAAAATTGCCTGAGAAGACATAATATATTTTGATTTTAACTTGCATTAGCTTTTTTCTTTTCTTTTTTTTTTTTTTTTTTTTTTTTTTAANTTTTTTTTTTTTTTTTTTTTTTTCTAAAGGTATTTATCCTCATGGAGTAAGAGAGAGAAAGAGTAAAAGGGTAACTATATCTTATAATTGCCAATTAATGGAGTATGAGATATAGACTCTCTTGAACTTTAAGGGATTAAATTTTGTGTGTCTTAATTCAGTAAGTTGACTTCACAGTTAAAAGGAGTGAGGTTATTTCGAATTTGGTAGGATTTTCTAACTTGCTTTTTCGTTCTTTTTTATTTATTTGTTTATTTATTTATTAATTTTTTTTTTTTTAATTTATATTTTAAAGAAGGTTAATTAGATAGAAAAGAAAATGGCTCTTTTTTTTTTTTTTATCACTGCTGAATTGCAAAGTGAGAATGTGTCAGCTAAAAAAAAAAAATTTCAGCTATACAAATAACCATACTTAAAGTCTTGCCTTTTTTTGGCTTGTCTTGCTGTTTGAGGTTTTTCTCAGCTGAAATTATTGTATTGTTGATTTATGTCTTTGTTACAACAGTGTTCTTCTTTTGATACCAAAGTTTTAAATTTTTACTTTGTTTAAATGGAAGCAAACCTAAACAATAAAAAACCCCTTGTCTTCCCTGCGGTTTAAAATTAAGTGTTAGAAATTGAAGTTCAAAAAGTCAAATTTTTGGTGTTTACAAACTTGCAAGGTCTTCTAGTCTAATTAATATATTGAGATGTTCTGTAAAGATACAGACCTTTCTACGATTTTTTTCAGGCTTTATTATTATTTTCTTTTTTTTTGGTTCCTTCAGAAAAGCAAATTTGGCCTCTTCAGTCATAAGAGAACTAGGTCAGAAAGTGAAGCAGAGGGATTTATTTGTCCTTTGGAGCTGAATGGACAATATGCCAATGGAAAGGTAAGATTTTTTAGTTACGTTTTTCTGTTTTGTGTCTGTATATGTGAGAGCCAATTTCTTGCTTCTGGTGTTTGTTAACACATTGAATGGCAAAGGGTGATGGCAAGCTTTTGTTGGGGATAATTTAGATTGAAGAAGCAGGAAATGTAATGCATTAAAAAAAAAAAAAAAATAGAAAGAGGCAATGTACTCTCCAGATGGAGGGAATGTAGACTTGGTGCTAGGTACCCTCCAGATGGAGAAAACCTAGACTCGGTGGCTAGGTACCCTCCAGTACCTGTGTTGCTTTTACTCAGACTTTGAGAAATTTTATCATCATGTAGCTGTAAAGACTGGCCATCCTTCAGGCCAACTAGAGCTGGTTCAAACTAAAACAGTAAAACAGATGATCAACAAGACACCCTAAAGCTGTTGAGAGGTAAAAAAACCTTATACAGCTTGTCACATTTTGCTACGCCCTCGCTAGATTATTCGCTAGAAAAGATCAAGAATCCTTAAGGGTTAGAGCTAGAATATCTACATCTAGACAAGATTCAGATCTGATACTTAGAATATTAATCTAGATTTTTAAACCTAGCACATCTAGACTAATATTAAAGTTTTAATGAAAACTTGATCGTTATGTACACTTAGATTTAGATTAGATATTGAGCCTAGATCTGTATAAAGGATGAAAATTCAAGGCAGTGATTAATTAATCACTTATTCCCCTAACGTAGATTTCTAATTATTTTCAAGACTACGTCTTGATCTAGATCCAGAACATGTCCAGAGATTTTGATTTGAATGACAAATGTAGACAAGATTTGTAGATAATAATTTTACATCATAAATCTAAATTTAGATCTAGATCAGAAATTTGAGGTCATCAACATTCATTTTTCACCAAATGTCTGAGGTCACGTCAGTCGACTAAATCATGACGCTCTGTAGATTTAGAATCTCAGAAACCTCCCATTCCGGGTAACCACCTCCAAGAAATTAAGGAAGTGTAATGTTTAGAAGTCTAATATCAGGGAAGCCACCATTTAGACCAAGCTAAACAACATAAAATATCCTTCTGAGTTAGGCTGTTTAATGAAGTGAAGGCTAAAATGAGATGGATTGTTTTAATGTTAAAAAGCGTTTACCCTGTCTGGAAAACCTTTATTTTTGTGCCACAAAGAGCTTCTGCAGGGTACATAGCCTTGGTGAGGGCACCTAGCCTATGCCCTCAATCTGAAAAGAGAAGAGAAACTAAGAGAAAAAATATATATATAAAGTATGAAAAATAAAATATAAATTTTTCAATTCCATTAAAAAAGACTGGAGAGGGGACTTGAAGGGTTTTAAAAGACACTTTTGATCAAAAGCCATGTTGTTTAACATTCCCCCCCCCCCCCCCCC
>BLXT01006233.1:1348092-1374379 GCA_019648995.1 Plakobranchus ocellatus | reverse complement strand
ATATCATATCGGGAGTGTTTGGGATTGGGAAGTTTTAAAGCCTGAGATGGTGAAATGTCTGATGCAATGTCTGACAGAGTCCATGAAGCAACCGTGCGTTCTTGGCTAAAGTCTGTATCTAATTGAACTGTAAGGTCGTCAATACCTGATTAGTGATAAGCTCATTTCCACGTTGCATTGTGTTTACTACAAAGAGATTTTTCTTTTCTTTTTTTTTTTTTTGTATTTTTGCTTCGCTAATTTTGATAGCATCTGGCCCAGTATTTCAATAATGCTTTTCCCCTTTTAATTTCAAGCGGCTAAAGTTTGGTGGCTGTTCCTATGGCTATAGTGCTGCTGCCCTTTATAGCTCCTTTCAAATTAAGGACTTTTGACAATCCCTTTCTTTTCCCCTTGAAGAGACATTATTTTCTTGCCCGCAAGAACGCTGAGGTACTTTTAAGCAATCATCTAATTCCCCTAGTCTGAAGGGCGCTTCAAGTTTCTTTGGGCCGAGCGTCTCACATGGTTAAGACTTTAGCTGGCTTTCGGATTTTCAAATTAGAGTTACGCCAAAGTCCTGGATGCTTAGTTTTGTTCATATTTCTTCACTACCTATCCAAAAACCCATTTTTGTTGGACGATTCAAGAAAATTGTGCGTTTATATTGAGTACTGTGTTTCTTTAGTGGTTGATAAAGCTACTTGTTTGTTTCTCCAATATATATATATATATATATTTTTTTTTGTTAAATATATCGTCCCCATTTAAGTTTGGGATTCGCCAATACATTTGTTCCTATTTTTAGGAGAATAAGTCCTCTGCAAATTGACTATCTGGTGGTCCTTTCAATTATTGCTTTATTGAGCTTCTTACAGCGACGTTGAAGTGAGTAAGGGATATTATTGCCACTTGTAGAACACCGTTTAGTTGGCAATACATCGAGGAAAGTTCGATTATTTTCAGTTCTAAAATATAATTTCACATTTTCTTTCCAAACCCCATTCGTCTTAGTTTATTTTTAAACATTTCTGCTTGAAAATTGGCATTGCCATCAATGTAGGCTAGCAGATTTAGGAGGCAGACGATGCACACTTAAAGTAGCAGAGAGAAGCGCTGAAGTCCAGCAGATTAATAGACAGATCTTACGAACCACATACTTAGAGTGGCAGTGAGAGGAACTGAAGTCCAGCAGATTTAAAAGACAGATGTTACGTGCCACAAACTTAGTGTAGAATAGCAGAGGGAGGAACTGAAGTCCAGCAGCTCCAGTAGGAGGAAGATGTTAACATGCCACATCCTCAGAGCAGCGGGCAGACGTTACATGCTTCAAGGACAACACTTCAATAAAAACAAGCAGAATGTTAGCCTGATTAGATGCTTTAATGAAATTCATCCCAGTGAATTTCAAACTAAAGACATCCTCTAAATCTACCTAAAAGGATATCAGGCGTCGCAAGACAGCTCTATCGCAGTTCCAATCTATAGCAGCATAAACATAATCAATGAAATGAGCAGTTTTCAAATTAATTTTGGCAAACTATTTCCACTATGCATCAGGATAATAAAAAAAGATTCACAGAAAACAAACCTTGCTTATCCCCCCTTTGCCCCCAAATGTTCTTTGAAACAATCAACAAAAGTTCCAGAATATTTCCCTATTCCCAACTCAGTGCATCCATGTAGTCACAGCGAGGTAAAAGAGGAAAAGACGGAGACATCCTGTTGTTGATTTCCAACAGTACAATGAAATAATTTTGTGGAAACGTATCAAGAGCCTAAATAAAAAAAGATATTTTTAAACTTTACAAAATGAAATCTGCCATAAAAGCTCAAGAGTGCTGTCGTCGCTACAACGAATACTACAAAACTGAAACCCTTATTTAACTAGTTTAAAATCACTGAAAAGATACAGACTAGAAGATAACACAGCAGCATAGAATGATGAAGAAAGTTATGCTGCTATAGTTCTCAAATTTTCATCTTCTCTCAGAATGGGATGCACTCCCTTTCTTATGTGTACACTTTTGCTAACTGCCTATGCATTATTATTCCTCCATTGATTCTTTAAGAATGAAAAAAAAACTCATGTTACATTCATTTAACTCCTTCTCTTTAAGGAAATCCAGCCATTAAAAACCCTAAAAGTTTTCACCTGGAAAATTAAAATGCATTTAATGCAAATTAAAATCAATAAGATGATGTCAATCATTTTCCAAAAGTTAAATGGAAAGGGTGTGGTTACAACAAAGAAAGTTAGGAAAGCAATGCAAATTACATATTATAAATGAAAAAGAATCCCGGTTGAGGTCGATTATTAAGTTCCGAATCACCAGCGAAGATAACATTTGCAAGATACTTCAGGGAATTTTGTTTGCTATAAGGAAAACGATATACAGTACATACAATGGAATCGGCAATATATCTGCAGCATCAAAATAAAAATATATCAGTTACCATGTAAATATATCGCAACAAAACAAAAACAAGGCAAAAAATGAAATGAACTAAAGCATGCACACAATATGTTAATAGTTTTAGGACATTTTATTCCAAAGGTAGGGACCATCTGGAGAAGAGATGTTGTGAACCAGAAACAAAAAATAATGCATTAATGTCATAAAGCTCAGAAATTTTGAGACCCATCAAGAAAACAAAGTATGGAAAACATTGAGAATCAGAAAATTACAATGAAAAGAATAATGTACCGTAAAAAATATGACATTTTGATCAACTTTAATGGCAGCCACAAGCCAAAAGACCAGATATTAACATCTCTCCTCCCCCCCGATGTACACACACTAAATGAAATAATACTAATACTAACGCTTATAATAATAATAATAATAATAATAATGATGATAATAATAATAATAATAATGATGATGATGATGATAATGATAATAACATACTTTAACTCAATATCATTTTTAATATATGGATAAATCTATGCTCCATTCGCTTGTTTATTGTATTTATAAGATCAATAATAGAATCTCCATGCAATTTAGATTTTTGGGTGATTTTTAATGGAGGAATAATCTTTGCCTTCTCTTGTCCTTTGCAGCTCTGAATCTGAAAGTCTACTTTAACCAGTAAATGAACTTAATCGAAAAAGGATTTAATATTAGCTGTGAAATAGAATCTTGATACATATGGTACTAGATGTAGATTTTGATCTACAGAATCTTGAAACATACATTGATCGTGCTTAGATCTAAATATCTAAGATTTAGAATACATATAGATCTGGAAATAACTTCTTATGCTTACCAAGAGTAGACTTTAGGCTCGTCTGCTGTTTCTTCCAAGTGCATTTGTCCACTCGGGCCTTTGAAACAAGACAATATGCACCCCATTTTCAAAGAAAACAGAGAAGAAAACGGGTGTTTAACCTCTGAATTAATATGAAGTTAACGATAATACAACAGAAGGAAAATGATTTAGATCTAGATTCTTGAGCTATAAATTTTGACAGGTCCAAATGCTTGTCAAAGCTTGATTGGCAACCATTACTTCACCGGTCGTAAATCGGTGTAAATGGGTCACACTATTGCGATTGGTGCTTATATTGAGAGCTAAGAGCTCTTTAATGAAAGAAAATAAATATCAATCAATGTTTTCTTTCGAAGAGGTCATTTCCTGTTTACATAGACGATATCAGAAAGTGTCACATTTGGATCTAGATTCAAGATTTAATCTGGGCTCTAGATCTAGATCTACATAAAACTGTTCTAAAAAGTGAAGCTAAATTCTTAGGCTTTTCGGACACTCACATACAAAATATGTAGATCTATAGCTGGATAAACTTCTATATTGCCATTACTAAGGATAAAATTCATAATTTGATCAATTTAAAGAACTAGACCAAGAACCTAGATCTATGGCTTTTAGAACGGCATACAAATTTGGAGCTCAAAATTGGAGAAAGCACTTTGATGAATAAAATGGATGATATAGATTCACCAGTAGCAAAAACTATAACAAGTTATTTTGTAATGAAATGTGCAAGTATTGAAAATCTTCAAAAGTGTATCGAATCCGATATGTGGGCGTATAGGAGGCGAAATAAGCCACCTCATCCCCTTGAAATGCTTTCAGCAGCCCATGAGAAAGGACGGGTTATTTTGGTTTTTAGTATAAATGGCCAACATGGATGGCATGGTTTTTGTGAAAGCCTTTTCAAATGTGAAATCTCAAAGCATAGTAAAGCCAGTGATTTGACTCAAACTATGCCAAATAACTTTTTCAACACTTCTAATCTAGAATATCCAGATAAAAATGAAATTGGTGAATCTTTAGAATACCCTAACTCTTCTGCAGAGGGATCCAGCTTATGGTGTCATTTTCCTGTCAGCTGGCTGGTGCATTTTCAGGACATTCATACATTTTCTTGTCTTGACTTCAAATATACTGATCATTTGGATTTATCAGATGGTTCACCACTCAATAAAGCCAGAAATTGGCAGCAGTTACCTCCTACTGTTGGTGACCAGCTTTGCAGCCTCATTGAAGAGCATTTCACCCACCTAAAGGTGCTGGAGGAGGAGAAAAAGTTGAAATTGTCAGAAAAGCCAGAATCTTTTTTCAAAAGTGAACAAAGGATATCATTGTGCCAAGAAAAAGACACAATATGGGAAGCTGTAATAGCCAAAGTAACTGAAGAGCTTGGAAAAGTTCATTTAGTTTGTCCATTTGGCAGTCAAAGGTAATGCAAGTGTTCCTGAATAATTCACCATATAAATGAGATTTCTGGTTTTGTTGTCTGTTGTATGTCTCAATACTAGTACAAACTCAAATCAGAAATTGCGTTTGAACCTTTTAAATCATATACAGCCAGAAACTGCATTAAAATTTTTTTTTCTTTCTTTTTTTTTTTTTCTTTTTTTGTATCGGTGTATATATTTAGTTTTGTAAACTGTTTGTTCAAGTGAACTTTTAAAACTGTTTCATTTGTCTTTTAACACTTGTTGTAACTTAGTTTGAAGAAAAAATATCTTTCAAGTACTTGAAGGGCAATGTGAAATTCCTTGTGAAATTTTTTTCATGCATTGGTCAATTGTGTGTTATATGTCTGAACATATTAAATATTAGATTAATTTACAGAGCAAGTCACTGATCTTTAATTTCTTACAAAATAATTTGACTAATTAAAAAATTGCACTTTGTCGAATGGTGTCAATTTAATAGATGGCTTAAAAATAAGCAATCATAAATCTGATGAGAAAAATCTTTGCCTTTCTCAATGAAGTATTCCAATGTTGTATTGGTGTATTGAATATACACTATTACTCTGCAATTTTTTTTTCCTTTTAACAGCAACAGGTAAATAACTTCTTTTACACAAATTTTTTAATGCACCAATCATAACAACAATTTTACAAGATTGTTAGTTTTTTTGTTCATTTTCCTCCTGAAGTAAAAGCTATAAAAATAAAAAAAAAGCACATTATATTTCTTGAAAAACTACAATGATAAATTTGTGTTAGCAGTATAGCAATGTGAATAACTTTTTATGGTTAAATTCTTAATCAGGTATAACTGTGACACAGAGAGCAGTGATCTTGATATTTTCATTCTGTATCAAGCAAAGACAGTTGATATGCTAGGTCTTGATCCGCCAAGGCAAACAATAAAGGTAAAAAAGTCTGGTGTTGTCCAAAAATATGGCATAAATGTATGCCCATTATGGTTATGTTATAAGATTTTTTGTTTAAGAAAGTTTAACTAAAATTATGATCACATAAATGTTGTGTTTAAAAAGAAAAAAAAAAGTTTTGGGACAGCAGAATGATGGGTTTGCAACCGAATGGATGGTCTGAATTAACAATTATAATATAATGTGTGACTAAAATATTTATGAGTATAACCTGTTGATGGAGTTAATACATACTCAATCAGATTGAGCAAAGTCTATTCCTTCAGTGGTGATGACCTCATAATGTACTGCTAATTGACATGAGATTTTGTCAAGATTATTTGAAATAAAAGCCTGTCATTGTTATTTCAACCTTTAAATTACAAGCTAATTATTTTTGTACAGGTACATGCAATTTCTCCTCTCAACATTGTGCTGAAAATTTGTCTAGGAAGAGTCCAACTACCAAGCTGTGAAAAGTCTTCGGCTGCATTGTTAGTGCAAATCTGATACTAAAAGCAACAACAACACAGAATAAAGAAATAAGACAGCAAAACAAGAAGTTTTGGGTGGCTCTGGGCGTTTATATGAATATGTCTGTTTAAAGAAGGGGATATAATCATTATCTTAAATGAATATCAAAGTAGAAAATAAAAAAAATATTAATATGCGTTTTTTTTTTGTAAGAAAGAACAATCAGTCCAATACAAAAAAACACATTATAGGATTATATGAGTGACAATTAAACTAAAAGGTCTAATTGAAACTAAATAACACTTTAACTTAAATTCTGAGGGGTCTCAAAATCCTTTAGTGTTAGTTAGATATTAGTTATGATGTATCTTTACTAGTCTGGAGTACTTCACAATCCAATGTATTTTGTCTGACACTCCTCACTAATCTGTAGAAAAAGAAAAACTCAGTCCATTGTCCACCATCACTTGATTGTCCTGTCTCTCTCAAGCAACATCTGAGACAATGAATTATAATTTACTTTTTCAGTTTGCGCATCTTTGGAACCAAGCCCCAATAATTATATATATATAGAGAGAAAAATCAAATTTCAAATTATCACACCTTCTTGAGGGTAACAGTAGAAAAATATAGGATGGTCTGTGTTGGGACTAGTTATGTTTTGATTTTAGCTGAGCATAGTTGGGTATTTAGTGCAGCGGAAGTGTAATTGTGTTTTACGTCATTAATTTGGTGTGTGTGTGTTGTGATTGGTTGGTTAGGCCATGTAACAATGGCAAGTTTTGGAGGGAGCTACACATTGGCGGGATCTCTGGAGCAGTGGAGCATTCTTATTTTTGTTCCTTGTACTGAACAGTCGTGGACGGTCCTGGCTGCAGGTTGTAGCGGATTTGTCTGACTGCAGAAGATATATTTTAATCTTCCTACCACCTTTATTATCGCATAGAAGTGGCGATTGCATTTATATTTGTATATTGCTTGAGGCTGTCTATCCAGACTGCTGTCTAAAGTCTACGAATTTATGTTTCTCCTGTGAAACTGAAATGGTGGTATAACTTGTTGATTATTATTGTTCCCTCGCATAAGGGCTAGCGACCTGTGTGGAGTACTATTTAAGTGACGGTGGTATTAAGGAACTATCATTATTATAGTTGTGTATGAGATCTTATTAACACTGCTAAGGACATAAATATATGAGCATTCTCTGAACATTGGTGATTTACACTGCTGCTCTAAACAAGCTTCTACGGACAAGAATCGTCGATGGATTAAGTTTAGAAGCGTATACATGTGCGAGTGATTAATGTGGGAATTATATCTATAAATTATATCTGTAGATTATATCTATAAATTATATCTATAAGTTGTATCTATAAGTCTTATTGATCTATGAAGTAGTTTCTCGGGGAGAGTTTCCTCGTGGGTGGATTATCTGTAATAACCTCATATATCTCGTAACACTTAGCAGATTATTCTGTATTATCGTGCCTGCGTGCATGGACATTTGTATTTGGCTCACATCGTATCTATCTGTCTTCTTCTTTGTATGACTTTCCTACTTCTTTATACATTTATTACTTTAAGATAATATAGTTTTTTCTGTCGCCTATCCCTGGTGTTCGGCCTTTTAATTGTGTGAACCTCTTGTGCAGTCGATGTGAGTAAGTTATTTGCTGTGGTTGTTGTTTACGTTGTGTGTAGCCGTTGACAGGCGGTGTTTGCCCCCAACAGTCTGTATTGGTCTCCTTCTCTCTGTTGCCTTGTGCTCTTTACACTAGATGTCCATTCTCTATCCTCAGTCCTTGAGTTTGTTGCCCCATTAAAGTTATCCTCAGATCACTCATATCTTTAAAAAAAAATTCTGGCCATAAAACATAGGGCAACAATGGCTGGCATCAAGGCACAAGCAAAATAAGCTAAACTCAAGTGGAGGAGGGGTTTTTTTTGTTTTTTTTTCATTATTATTAATGTTTAAATTTTAGGCCTGGTTTGGATTTGCAATTATAACAATATAACCTATGTTACTCAAACAAATCATTCTTAACATGCATCTCAAACACAGTTGGTCATGGAACATTAAACCACAGAATTATTTTCCTTCAATTGCTTTCAGATCCAACACTTGGTTAAGCAACAAGTTTTGTGGTCTGCCTTGATTTAAATCATAAAACTTTGTTTTGCTTTACACAAGTCTTGAAGCATTATTTATCCATGAGTCAGTAAATTTTTATTTTCCATACATTAGTTTCAAGACCAGTCTGAATAAGCCTGAAATTGCATTTTGAACATTCTTTCTAAATCACTAGAATGGCCAGAAAGTTTGTGATAAGAACTAAAAAAAAGTATACTGATTGTGAATGAAGGGATTTTTTTTTTTTATTTAAAATGAAAAGAAAAGGATTTAAATGAAGAAAAAAAAGTAAAATTATTGTTGTCCAAAATGTTATACATATGAGACACCAAACTCATTATGGCTGGTCTCAAGACATCATTTGTTTTTATTTTTATACAGAACAGTCACCATGAGGAAGTTGACTACAGCGTCCTGGAACTTCAGCGATATTGTGAGCTGCTAATGAAGGGTGATGCTAAGTGTGTGGAGACGCTGTTTCTTTCAGACAGCCCTGTCATAGTTAGAGGATCTCCAGAGTGGCAAAGATTATATCAACACAGGAATTTGTTGCTCACAGAGTATGTTATACTGTCCCCACAGAATTTGCATGTTGAAACATAAATTGCCAAAAACAGTGTGGAAACTTCCCGTTGATTTTGCCAACATTTGAGAAATAGAAAGGTTTTCATTTTTACATACTTTGTAAGTAATTATTTTCAAGATTTTCTTGTATCATCCATCACAAGGTTTCATAGGAAGCAGAAAAGTTTGCCTCCTCCAAAGTAAATCAACTTGCTTCAAACTCAGTATGTCTCTGCTGAGCAGTAACAACGGGGGCAGTGCTGTTCTTATTTGTGCAACTAGAAAATTGTCAAGGAAGAGGAAAATTTCTTGTCAATTCAAATCATGCATGACAACAGCTCTCACCCTTCTCCCACCCCCCTGTGAGAGCTTATTTTATAAAAAAGAAAGCCTAATTTTGATTTTGGAGGATTGGATTGTGCTATCTACTATTATCAACTAGAAAAAGAGGAAGATGACTGACAGAAGGGGAAAAAAGAGGAAACCTCAGGCAAAAGTAAAAAAAAGGAGGAATTTCGCCAATAGGAGAAAGTTATTATCACTGCTAGAAACTTCACCATGTTCTTTTTTTCATGATTTGAGTCTATTTTTATCACTAACAATTAAAAATCAGAATAATATTGACATAAAACAGTAATCAAAAATCCATCTATAAAAAAAAAGCATTGCTTTAAAATCGTATTGGACTCTAAAATTTATGAATCAATATTTTAAATCTCAATTAAGGTTTAAGATAACAGGCATTGTCAATCAGATCATGGAAATACTGAAGGAAGTGCGTGCAATGCTGAAAAAAAAAAAGATAGTCATCATAAGGTAGACTCATCTTCCCTGACCTTTATGAGAGTAAAATAACATTTTATGTAAAACTGCATGATTCAATCACAGGGCAGCATTGTTATTGCCTACTGCAGCTGGTAAAAATAGTCATGGCTGCTGAAGGCTATTTTTGCTTCCAGAAAATGACCAAGGAGCACACTTAATTCTATGGTTTAAATTTTTTTCAAGCAGGCCTCCAATCAGACTACCACCAAAATATGCAAAAATCAACACCATGTACATGTATCAGCTGTTTCTCTTTGTTTAGTGTAAGCAGCATGGCATAGTGCGCTAGTTCAGAGAATAAAGAGATATGCTTGATATGTTGGATTGGTCACTGCACATGTTGGCACCAGTATAATTGAGGCTTAACGTTACCACAGCTAGGCAAGCCTCCACTTCTACTCACCAAAACTTTATATTTCTGTCAAAAAGGCCCAATGTAACATTTCAGTTACCAACACAATAATGGCCTTCCTCACTCATGAACTTTTCGTAGCAGCAGTGAAGTAGCAAGCTCTTAGTTATACTGGCACAAGCAATGAACGCACACAGCTATGAACTTAAGATTTTGATCATTCAGTTCACTCTAAGGCAAAACAACAGACCCCTTGGTCAATGGGAGCTTGGAATTTTCTATTGAAGACTGAAATGCACCTGTAGTATCAGGCCTAAAACAGAAATAGTACTGAGTAGTACTTGTGATACTCTCAGACATACTTAGTGCTCAGTACTTCGTGTGCTACCCAAAGCCTGTCGAGAATTATATTGTCAGTTGTAGAAAATTGATCATGTCAGAAAGGGGAGGAAAATATTGACAAAAGTTTTATTTTTTACAGGAAACAAAATCAGTTTTGCTTGGTATATATGCATCCTGTTTGGGCAAATATCATGATTTATTGCCATTTGTAACCTTGATTTCCTAAAGAGACAGGTTATACGAGGTATAACAAAAAATCTTGTAAAATTAGTTTTATCTTTTTATGAAGATAAAGATAATAGAAGAGATTGCATGTTTTCAACATGACTATGTCTGATTGTAAAAGCACACAAAAGATAATAGAAGTGACTGCATGTTTTCAACATGACTATGTCTGATTGTAAAAGCACACAAAAAATCAACTTTTAAGTTAATAAAACAAAGCTGAACAATGATAATATATCTTATAGACACCTTTGTTAAAGTTTTTTTTTTTTTTATTACGTTTTAAGTTGCATTTTTTTTTTTTAAATTTTAATTCATATTCTTTAGCCGCCAGAGCATTTTCAAAGTCCAGTATTTGTATACAGTCTCAGTTCTATTGTCTGAAAATTTGTATTGCACTTTCATATATTACAATTTTATGCAATATTTTTCTTCTGACAAATACTGTTTCTCACTATAAATCTAATCTCATTGCGAATTTAAAGCATTTTAAGCTTTTCTCTTTCTTTCTTTGCTTTTTTAAAATACTTTTTCATTCCATAAGACTTTCTTTGTCATATAACAGAGCTTTCATCAAAAAGTTATAACTTATTTTCTTAAAGACTTTCATCAAAAAGTTAAAACTTATTTTCTTTTTTTTTTTATGTCTAGCATAAATATCAGTGCTTTTCTCCCCCTTTCTTCTGCATTGCCTTTTAAGAGCATTCAATACATAACATTCTCTTTTCTGTCTAAAACAGGCAGTGTTTGGACAAATACCTAAAAGAGATTAAAGGAACGACAGGTTTGAAAAATTTCCAGCGCTGGAGAGACAGTAATCCTGACACTGAGGAGCTGACACCAAAACTTGCCAAATTAGGCTATATTGTTTTAAGGCTTTTGCAAAATGCAAGGTTTTTAATCTTTTTGTTTGTTTCTGATGTTGTTTTTTGTAATGTATTTCTCACTTTCACAGCAATGCACCAATTTTTAGTTTCTGTAATAGTTGTTGACAGTCTGTGCATATGCTTGCTGAAAAATCACCTCTGGCTCTTGAAACTTGTTAAACCAAAATATGTAAGAATTCAAATCAGTGGCAAATTAAGTTAACCAACTGTAAATAATAAAAGTTCAATGTTTGACTTGAGGAAGTAAGATCATTACCTGAAGATGGTCACAGGAATTTAATTTGCCAAAATGTTAAATCATTTATTGTATGTACTAGGAATTCAATTGCAACTAAGTAAGATAATTTAGTGCAGATAATAGGAATTCAATCTGTGCCAGCTTATGATTATTGAGTATAGATAAAGGGCATTCAATTTGTAACTAGTGGAAACTCAGTCTGTGCAAAAGTAAGGTTATTTTTCATGTATTTTAAGTAATCAGCCTGTCACAAAAGCTAGAAAATCGAGTGTAAATAATGGGAATTCAAGCTGTTCTAAAGGAAGGTTATTTAGTGAACATAATAGAAACTCAATCTTTGTCATTTTAAGATAAAAGAAATTCAGTCTGTGCAAAAGTAGGATTATTTAGTACACATAGGAGGAGTTCAGTGTGTGACAAAGCATTATGATCTAGCACAGATAATGAGAATTAACTTGTACCAAAGTAAGATTTTGTGTATTTAGTATACATAATGAAAATTCAATCTAGTAGATTATAAGTAGATTATAAATTAGTAACATAATAGGAATTCGATATGTGAAAACAAATATTATCAAGTGCAGATAGTAGAAATTCATTTTGTGCCAAAGTAAGATTATCTATTGAAGATAATACAAATTCAATCTGTGTTAATGTACAGTTGCCTAGTGTAGGTAACAGGAAATCAAAGTAAGATTGTGTAGTGTAGGTAACCCTTTTCTTTGAGTTTTACATATATCTATAACAATGTTGGTTTTGTGTAAGTGCTTATTTTCTTTTGTACTTTTAAACAAGATTTGTTTTTCATTTTGTGCAAAAGAAAGTTGAGGGCTTTTTCTTTTTTTTCTCACAAAACCAGAGATATGGTCATGAGCAGTAACATTGTTGTATTCCGTGAAGAGGCATCTGTGGAAAGAAAAGAGCTAATGGCTGTGCGTAAGGGTGACCTTTCCTACAGCGCTTTTATGGCAGTGGTAAATAGGTAAATAGACCTTTTGTTAACTCACTGAGGACTGGGCTAAATTGTGCTGATAATACCGTGCCACTGGCCTATTTTGAGATATTTTGAAAAAGTGTCAAAGTATAAAAAATATGGCTAGCTTTATTAAAATTTGGTGTACTGATAGTTTACTATTAGTATTATAATCTGTGAAATTTTGACGTCATTCTATAAAAAAAGTGTCTTTTTCATACTTTATTCAAAACAGGCTGTATTTTCACTTTCAAACTTTTTTTTTTTTGGCCCTCTACATTCAAAATTCTTGTGCACAAAACAAAGAAAAAAGTAATCAGCAAGTTAGTTTGAGTCAAAATGTGTAATGATTTACATGAAATAGAAAAGATATTTACAACTATCTGAATGCATTCAATAGTCCACAGTAGTTCTTTTGGGTGTGATACACCTTGAAGCATGAAGTACAATTGACAAATTTCATAGATCTATGTAGAAAATAAAAATCATGGAAAAAATGCACTCTGTCACACAAATGTAAAAACATACAAATCATAAAAAAAAATGCAAATAAATACAAATGTAACATCCACTAGATTCTAGATGTAGATGATCTAATTTTGTGTCCCTTTGACAATTCTAAATCTAGAGTTAGATCTAGATAAAGACTGAAAATGTGACAGATATTTACATCCAGCTTATCGTAAATGGGCATGTCAGTCATGAAAACGTAGATTTAGATCTAGATCTAGAGTTTAGATTCTGAAAGTGAATAGGCCTAGATGCACACCAGTGATGGAATAAGTTACACAGATTCTAGTTCGGTCTACAGAATGTAGGATGATGTGGCTAGATCTAGATCTAGACCTAAAAAAATTACTATATAAAATTACGATCTCTGTTCGTTTCTCTTTCAAATAAGCCATTATGTTCACGCTCGAAACTTTTTGAGCCAAAGAATATATTACACAGAGGTTTCCCTTTGCTTGCAAACGGTTAGGCAGAAGGAAATAAATAGAATTGGAACAAATAGTAGTCAGGAAAATGAAGACCATGTATATACGGTGTTTGTACTCGGTCAAATACGATAAACGAATACCGAGTATACACAGTGTTTGTACTCGGTGGGTTAAAAATTTTGTATCGTGATTATTTTTTTGTTTTCCTTGCTGCCTTTATTTTGGCAACTTTTACAAGGCTTAGCCACCCAGATGATGCTGAATTGCAGGATAGACCTAGGACAGCAAATAAAATTGTTAGCGTGGATTGATTAGCAATCTAATGTCCTTTCAAATAGCAGCTTATTGTGCCACCTCAAATTAGTAATACTAATAGTAAAGATGGTAATAGAAGTAAGACTAAAATAGCATCAACACACGTGAAAATGAATGTTTTTTATGATCTACAGGTTTTATGAAATAGTATTAAAACGCAAACAATGTGAAATTATGACTTCGCGAATTAAATAATTAGTACAAAAAAATGGAAAGCAAATACATTTGTTCTTGGCAAAGGTTTAAACAGTCAGCAAAAAAAGTTGCATTACTCAGGTGTTGATGCTACTTGTAGTACTTGCTGATCATACATAATATTTGCATTTTATTTCATTTGTACTCAAAAACCTGAAGTGAAATATAAAATTTCTCAATGTTGCCTCTTTAAAGTGTTCGTAAGAAATGAGACCCAGCACAGAAAAAACAAATTTAAGTTTCTATTTGTTTGAATTTCAGTAGGAAGGAAAGAAATTCAGAGTACAATATAAAAAAATATATTCAAGTTATTGTTACTGTTGTCATTGTTTATGAATTTCAGAATCCCTATCTAACAGACTTTTTGAGTGATCTTCATAAACTTGATATTTTATTTCTTTGTTGTTCTTAAGTGGATCATTTTGACATTTTATTTTAATTCTGCATATGGGGCTATTAAATTACTTTTTTATGGTAGGTGCTGGCCCAGTGCTCGTTTTTATTTTTTTTTTCCTTTATCCTGTATTATTGCTCAAATTGAAGTACAGTATGACATAAAATATGATACTCTGAAAGCATGATCTATTAACCCTTCCTTTTGCAGATATCTTGCTGAAATAGAGAAAAACAAAGGCAACATTGGGCAGGCTACTGAGACGGCAAAATCGAGAGTACAGGATTGGTTGATAGAGTGCCGGTTAGAGGACTTGAGGCATAATCCAGCACCCAGCAGTACAACTTCATGAATGGATTTCCTTCATTTTTAAGGCTGATGACTTACAAAAAAAAAAATGTTACAATCCACATGTTGAGAGAAAAACTGATATCTGTGATAAAACAGTTGAGCTGTTGATTCCTGTTTAGGTTTGCAATCTGATTTGATATAAAAAAACTTTGCTCCTTGTTGTTGAGGTGGATTTTAAAGGACTCGTTGAACATTTGTTTTAAAGCTGCCAATTGTTATAAATATTTTTTAAATGTTGCTTTAAGCTATAAGCCAGTACCAATAAGTAGAAATGAGTACTCTTTGTCATTTATGGGGCTGACAAACCTGAATCATATGATGAAGCCCTCAGGAAGGACAGGTTTCAAATACTGAATACATTTCTGATCAAGACAAAAACTTCTCAATATTGACAAATCTTTTAGATTAGCTGAGATTACATGGATGTAGCTCTGGGAATAGTTAAGTAATAATATGATTAAGCAGTTTTGTTTTGGATTGATTGCACGGTGCAACGTAAACTTCCCTCTTAAAATCTTCTTCTACTTTAGCTAAGATAACAGGAAGCACTATGCTGTCACACATCTTTCTCATCCTGACAGCTGACAGGCGCTTGACCTTGGCCACGGCGCTCCTAACAGGTTTTTTTCCATACTCACGATTCGAATAGCATTAAAACCCTCATAGCACCCCCCATAAAGTCATTATTGCTTGAAATCTACCACTGCTTGGATTGTTATTGTCTTACTATTTCTTTCCTCCAATGTATATTTTTCTGCTTGTGATACTTTCATCTTTCTATCTTGCTTTTGGTGAGTACAATGGATTTGTGTAAATTATGCTTATTTTTCAAATTTGTGTTTGTCTGAGCCTCGTTAATTAAAGTTTTAATTTGCAAATCACAGTCAACACTGCATAAGTCGATGTCCAGGGAAAATAATTAAATAAAAGTGATTGTTTAGTTACCTCCTCTGATTGAAGCAATTTTTGTGCCTCTGTGTGTGGGGGGAGGAGTTGTTTGCAGACGCTCAGTTTCCTTTAGCAGAATTGCTCACAGGTTCATCTGCTTTTGTAAATCATATTCATTACTAAACTATTAAATGGGATGTTTGAGGCTCTGAATGTAAAGTAAATTAATTGAGCTTTCTCAAAATCGTCATGTTGTGAATGGTCCTGTCTTTACATCATGGTGCCCAAATATCTGAAAATGCATCTTTCTCAAAGGTTCTAAACAGCATTTGCAAGTACACCAAATTCATTGAAATGTCCTTATCTTTCTTATTGTTGTTGACGGCATTTGGTTTGTTTTTGTTTTTATTTTATTTATTTATTTATGCATTTTGCTACTGTATTTCGTTTTCACTTCGTAAATAAATTTGATTTTGCCTTTTAGTGGCAAAATTGTAAACTCTGGTTGCCTTGTTCTAAGTTTCCCAATGTAGATACCTAGTGCTTCACTGTGGTTTATAATAAGCCCAAGTGACAGCTCTCTGTTAGCATTTACTCTTAGCCTAAGATTGGGTGAGGCTGGGAGTGTATATGTTTGTAGATCGGCAGTGCACAACTAGATTTATATGGATCTGCGATCTGTTGACTGCAGTGAAAATTTACAAAACCCTGAGGTCTTTATTCCAAGTTCAATTGAGAAAAAGGGGAAAAGGTGTAGGCCGAATGGGTTTGGGAGGGGGAAGGGGAAATTACATGGCACTAACATTGACTAGACCAAAAGGGACGAGTCTAATTGCTCAACAATTCCTGCATGCACTGGCCACTGCCTCTCCCACCCTTCCACCTTAACACACACACGCACACATAGGCCCTAAATTGATTGGAAATGATGAGCATGCTTGATCGTTACACTCGCACTGCCTCAGTGCTAGACAGAGAGAGAGAGAGACTTTGAAGTTTAGACAAAGCCAGCCAAGGCCGCCTTGAGCAATACAATGAACGCTGCTGGTGTTATAAGTCTGATTAGATTAGAACAAGGTCTGCTTCCAGACTAGACTTGGCCTGTGATGAGCATCACCCTGCCTCTTTTTCCCCCTTAAACACACCAAAAAGAAGAAAAAAAAAACTCCCTACTCTGGCCCTGCCCTGTGACTGTAATAAAGCACAGGTGAATGTAACACAAGTGAAATTGGATAATAAAAGGCTAGCATTATGCACACACATAATGGTTAGCCTATACCTGTAACCAACGTTTTTTATAGATAAGAGGGAGGAAAAGCGTTCTGTAATGAGCGACGTCAAACAGTAAAAGATCAACTCAGGTAAAAATCAAGTTATGCGGTGGCCCTTTACAAAAAAGTGTTGAAAAGGGACGGTTCCAAGTAAAAAAGATCACTTGAATGAAAATCAACTTAAGAGGCTTCGACTTAAGAAGTGTGGACTGTACTGTAAATTGTATCGTGATATTCTGTTTTTTTCAGTGACTTTTATCATTTAAAAATCATTTAGCTTTGACTAGTATAAGAATTTTCCCATTACCACAAATACAGATTTTGTAATTGCTGTTTTTATACTTGTCTTCTTAAAATTTAAGCCTTAAATTACAAACATGGAGCGCACAAGAGAGATTCATGGAGATTATTTAACTAAACTTTGTTGGATATGCTGAGCACTTTGCGTCCGCTTTAGACGAAAGAAAAATAATCAGAGAACTCAGCTGTGTGCTTGGCATAATGCGAATATTTTACTCATGTATGGTTGGACCTAAAATCTGATTCTGAAGATAAACATTCTAAACATTTATGTGTGAAATGTTTCGCATTGATCCAAAGAGTTAAGAAGCAACAAAGTTTCGCATCTTTACAGAATGCCAAAGCCATGTTTGAAAATAACAAAGACCAGACGTCTGAGTTTAATGCAACAATTCATTTTTTTTTTAAGTATTTCCTGCACAACAAAAATTAACCTGACCAGTGTATGCACTACAAAAAGAGCCAGTTTGTGTGCCTCAAAAGTCAAAAGCCCAGGCCTTTGCCTTGGATTGCAGCATTCAGCAGCAAAACCAGTCGCACGTATCCCATCTACAGAACCATAGATGACAGAGGACAATATTGCAACTAAAACATTATGCAAAGAAAATTCACATTACGACCAAGACAACCAGCAGCAGATCTAGTTCAGCATTAACAAACAGTCCTGGGCGTAGTACTGCAGACAATGGTCATATTGAGCTCTCTTTTCTTGACACCAGTGATACAATGTTGGATGATCCACATGGCACACACAAGACTGGTAGTTTTAAGCAGCACCCACTTTGAAAAATTACAAAAATTTGCGCACAGCATTATAACAGATACAATTAACACAGAACACACCTAGAGATATCAGATACTAGGAATACAAGACAGACACCATGGATCGATCATATTCACAATCACATGATGACAGCACTCTCCAGTCAGCCTACTCCGCCATTCTGCTGGTCTCTGTAGCAGAATCATACCATGAAAACGACCAAGATCACACAAATCTACAATAGACACCCCAACATCACCTGTGATAAAACACAATACAACTTTTACTTTAGCCATTCTCTCTAAGTCTTTCAGAGAACAGGCCACTGTAAAAAGATAATTAAGAAGAGAAAAAACTTAACACTCATTTAATGGGACGAAAATTACATAATGATCCTGATAAAAATAGAGTAAAGTGTAAGACAGGAGGCCAACCATTGATACTGCAGAGAGAAGTAGCCCCTAGGAACAAACAGTATAAGTTAGAACACCTACAAAAAGAAAAAGAGCTAGAAATTTATATGTCTCAGAAACATCTGCAGACATATAACTAGCAACTGAATTGAAGACATTACTCTCATTACATAGACAAATTATCACACAAAAAGCAGGCGTCAAACAAAAAACTAAAAATTTCACAACATCGCACTTTAGCTGTAAAGGAAGCATTAGGTATGAGTTGGAGACATGGCAGGAAATACGGAAAACTTCTCAGGGAAGTTGGGATACGGTTAGAAAATGAAAAATCTGTTAGAGACTTCGCTAAAGACAAGTGTCTGATTTTGTAAAAGTAGAGGGTAGGCAATTCCTGAAAGACGATAATAGAGAATATAGTACCTTACGGCAGAGTTGTGGGCTTGACAAACTTTGCACATTATTTACTAGATTCTTACTATCAACAAAACATGTTAACATAGCACAATGATACAATACCTTCAGATGATATTTGGGTAAAAATAGGGGGTGATCACGGACAAAATTCTTTAAAATTCACACTTCAAATAGCAAATATTGATGAGTCAAACGCATGGCAGAACAGAGTAGTAATTGCCACAACCACAGTGAAAGACGCACACAAGAACACAGAAAGGTTTTTACAGGGTGGGCTAGGTGATGAGTTGCTTGCACTTCAGTTTCATTCATGGAAAGGTAAAATTTATAAGTTTTCCTGAATGGTGATTATGAGTTTTTGTGCAAAATGAATGGCTTCTCAGGCCCACAAAGCTCTTATCCTTGCTTGTGATGCCTAATGCCTCCATGAGCTCTGCACCAACCCAGTGATCAATGTCAACTGAGGTCACTGGAATATTGGAAAGCTTACTCGCTGACAATAAATCCTTTATGCAACTGAGTGAGGGGGAGAAAAAAGATGTGACAAAGTTTTACTGCTCTCTGCATGCACCAATGGCTGGCATTGCCTTAGATAAAGTTAGTACCCCTTATCTACATATATTGTCAGGGATAGTTTTAAAGCATCACAAATTGCTTGAGGATGCTGCTCATGATTTGCATTTAAAAAGTAGCTAGTCAACCAAATGAATTTCTGTTTCCGTTACCGTCAGGGATTTTATTAAAAAATGATATAGTTCACAGTGCCGTGAAGCTCAAGAGGTAGAGGAAAAACTTATATTTGAGGAGAGTTGCCTAGCATTTGGCGAAATACAATGGTTACATACAGCATATTCACACAATTGAACAGTTCAACTCTTTTCTCGTACATAAAGATCTCAAACCCAGGGTAGGAACAATAGCATCTTCATTACATACAGTTCTAAACAATCACAGGATAACACCTCAGCAGATCATTTGTAGGGAAACCATTGCCACAAGTATCTTCCCTTATCTGTCTACAGATAATTGTCACCCAGACACAAGCATGTATACTTAACCCTTTGATAATTGATGAAGCATTCACTTTGCAGATTCTTTTTAACAACCTCAATGACACATTTAGTAAACTTCACAACTTTCTATCTCATACAAGATCTATCACAGCCAGTTCTCTCCCAACTATACAAGAAGCATTAGACACATAAATGACAACATATAGACGGATGCTCACCTAAAATTGCACACCACTCGTAAAGCAGCACGGTTTTAGGTTGGGGCTAAAAAAAGTACTAGGGGAGCAGGGCACAGAGAGCAGTCACCTAATGATAATGTTACTAGAGAAGAGAGCTCGCAGTACCACTAACAGGTCCAAAAAGTGATAAAATGAAAAGAAAATTACAATTAAAAAAAAAAAAAAATATATATATATATATATATATCGGTGTAAAATAATGTTTTAAACCGAATCAAAAAAAAAAAATAACACTGGAAATAAACCTTGATATCAGAAAACAGAATCTGGAATAAAATTACTTTCCCTTTAAAATTCTTTCCATTTTGATGTATTATTTACACTGTAACTGACAGAAAAAATAGTTCCTCAGCAACATGACAGATAAATGGGAGAGGCAAAAACTGATAGACCAAGTAGTTTTTAAAAAAGTGAATACAAAGAAAATTGAATTAAAACAGAGTAAGGGCAAAACTTGTTAATTCTCTCGGGACAAATTTTAAGAACAATTTTACCAGGATAAGAGTCAGAAAGTATTCGATCGAGACCTGTGCTTGATACTTGTGGTGTATAATTTGAAAAAGAGGGAGAGAGAGATAGAAATGAGTCTGATAAAGATAGATAGCAAGAATGGATGGAAAGGGTTTTCTGTTTTTGTATTGAAAATCTAAGGGCCTGTTATTTAAAGTACAAAAAGTTCTTTCACGTGAAGTATGAGGTCTGTTGGAATAAACTTTTAACTAATAAATTTCTGTTTTTAAATTTTCATTTTCATTTTCTCCTGTTTTATTGCTTGTTTTGTTTTTCCCTATCACATAAACTTTATCAGCAAGACTTTTTGGCAATTTAAATTTCACGAACAAAATAAAAATGATTAAATTATGACTTTTGGCATTGAAACACATTCCTTATGTAACGGCTACTTTTTTTCATCTGAGAATGTAACAGAACAAGTAGTTGTGAAAAATTTCCTTTATTGTAAAATAAAATCTGAAAACGAGGCAATACTCAGGGTAAAATGTTAGACAATATTTTTTTTATATATACACACACATGTTGTGCATGGAATTGTAACATTTCAGCTTGGGAGTTGAAATATGAAAGGCTTGAAAACATGATAACATTCACAAAATAATGTAAGTAGCATTGTGATTTTTTTTTTTTGTTTTATTTTAAGATAATATTATACCTATTGCAACATTTTTCTTACATATTTCTTAGCTGAAAGGTCTTAGCAAGCACACTTTAATCTATGCACAATTTACATGTACCTAAACTCACTTTACGGTTTAGGAGTTGAATTTCAAATAGGTACAAATAAAGAACAATTCCAGATTTGCCTTAGTATAGACAGCAACAAATTTCTTCCAAAGGCAGAATTTAGGATTTTTTTACTTACTGTGGGGAGCAAGTATCATGTGAATCGCCAATCAAAACATTTGGAGGAAAAAAATTGAACTTCTTTTTTTTTGTTTAAGCATTACTGTTTAAAACACATCTGCATCTGCTCTTCAATATTATTGTAGGTAAAAGGCACCCAACAGGTGAGCATAAGGAAAAAGCGACAATAAAAAAAAATTGTCCTGAATTGTGTTAAAACTATGACCAAGGTATACAATTCTAGCAAACTTTCATATATATAAATACCAAAAGGATACTGAATAGCACAAGAAACTCTAAAGAGAAGGCTTTTTTCTTCCTCTTCTGTAAAGTTACACATTTTTCTTATCTTACTCTGAATTAAAGGTGAGTACAAAACATTCTAGAAGCTTGCTCTAGCCATTTTTTTCAGCAGACACCTTTCAAGGAGTTCATTTTTTTACAATTCACCTTTAACAAATCCTCTGAGCAAAAAAAAAAGTTATCAGCCTTCAAGCTCAGAGATCATTTGGTCACTGTGACAGGGTTCCGACAGCCAATACTCTGGTACTCCGTCTTGTACATTTTGGGCGCAGTATAGATGGACTTGGAGTTTGGATCTGGCAGTTTGAATGGCGTGTTTACAGGGCAATAGTAATTCTCTTTCATGTTCACATGAGAGGGTGTTTGGAAGGATTCGCCATACAGAGTCTTCAGGCCTCTATGAACAGAAAAATATAGATTGAAAGCATGGGTTTATAAGATTGCTTGATGGAGACTAAATCATAACCGTGAGGCACCATGGGAAAATCAGTCACATCTCTATTTTCTTAATGTGTAAATTCTATAAATGTCTGCAGCATACATTTGTTATCTAACAAAATGATTTTTGCAGATTTTTAGAAAAACGGATTTTAACAAGATATTAGTGACAGAAGTAGTGAATCTAACAGAGTAAAAGACTAATATTTTAGCTTCAAACATCTCCACCTGGTTACAGTTATCTACCAGATCCAACTGAAAATCATGTGATGCCACAAGGACTTGAGGTAAACTGGTGTTGGACTTGATAAAAAGGTAATTCTAAGTGAGGTTTATCTCAACAATTTGTGGAGAAGATAGAGATACATGTTGCAGCAAATGCCTGTGTTTATGAAGCAGTTTTGAGAAGTACAGTGGAACACGTTTAATTTGAAACTCTAGGGAGTAGGGTTTCTATTCTAGTTTAAACATATTTTGGTTTATGCAAAGTGCATTAAATAAGTAAGACGAATAAAGGGGACTAAGCAGCTCCCGAATTAGTAAATTAAACCAATATCACCCATAGTCACATCGCAATGTGAATGCACAAGCCTCTTTTTTATCCTTTTCTTTCCTTTTCAGTTAAGGATTGGCAACAGCCTTGGGTTTGCAGGGATAAATGCGAGAAAGAAAGGGAAGGGCAAGATGTGTGAAAAAAAATTATTTTTAGTAAGGCAGCCAGCGCTTTCAGTTTACCGCATGTTTAATGAGAAATTATATGAGGAAAAACGGAAAGCTCTTGAATTTCTTTTTGGTTCAGCCATTTCTTCGGTTCAGTCATTTTTGGTTTAGGTGTGGTCTATTGTATGCCTACACTGGAAGTCATAAAAAAACAAAAATATTCTTTGCAAAACTGAGAGAGCACTCTAGTTTTCCTTGTTTGACGCCTGAGAGCAACTTAAAACACTAATTTTTACTTATTTGTGCATAGTTCTGTTTCAAGCAGAGGCTGTGTTGTGAGTGTTTAGATTTATTAAAAGGTGTCTTTTTTTAATTGAAAATGAAAAAAAAAAGATAAAAAACAGGAGCAGAAAAAAACAAAACAGTTTATATGAACCAAATATTGTCTATTGTATTACACTTTTCATTCACAAAACTAGCAAAAGTCTTGTGACTAGGCCTAATAATGAATTTAAAGGGTTTTTTTCCTTCTTACAAAGTTTTTTCCAAACATTAAAAAACCATTTATTGGCTCCAAATCAACATAACTCTACCCAGTTTTCACTGTTGCTTAGCAATCAGACAGAAGTGTAAGACTATTACAATCATTAAAAATTTTTTAAATTATGACTTCAAATGCATTCAGACTGATCTTGAGACGATTCATAATGACTACTTCAACACACATATGTAAAAACTAAATTATTTATGTAGCCAAAAAGTTTTCAAAAAACAAAAAAAAACAAGTGGAGCCCAACTGCTGCAAAAAAAGATAAGTTGATGTCTATGTTTTTTGGGGTTTTTTTTAGGTTATGTAAAAAGACAAACTAATATAATCTTTATATGACTTTTTTTTTAAATGGAAACTATTTAATTCATTTTTAAGAATGAGACTTACGCATGTGGTACTGGCACAAGGGCTTTAGGCAGACGTGGAATCTTGGTGGCTGTTGGAAACACCATCTCATCTCGCATAGGTAGTTTGTCTCTGGGCACATTGTCTTTTGGTAGAGGGCTGGTGAGCAAAAAAATATAAAAAAACCCAATAGCCATAAGATTTTCTGAATGCAATGATAGTAGTTACCTTATGTGTACATTCACAACAGTCCAGCTTGACTTAGGTTATTATTTTACTTGTATCAATTACAGAAGGGCTTGTAAGGAGGCACCATCTCACTCACTTTGCTGTCTTCCAGCATAAACTCTAGCACTCGCAATTTAGAATGGTAGCATTCTGAATCTATAGTGTCATTACCATCGCCCTCAAAACCACAAAACAAAACTGCCTTAAAAATATAGCACTGTGTTCTGTGGTTGGGATCAATCTGTATTTCATTTCAGATAACTTGTCAACCTCCTTTCTCTTCACTCTCATGTAAAATATTAGCAACAAAATTGATGCCTGCCAAGCCATGGATAAGTAATTTTCCATTATAACATTTTCTTTAAATGTAATGGAAGTAAAAAAAAGTATACAACCACCGCATCCCCAGAAATATATAAATAAGTTTAAGGATCCTGGAGATGCAATGGTGGTTGAAGGAAATGAAATAAATATAGTGAAAGAATACATTTACCAACTCAAACTTATAAGAACAAATTAAACAACACAGAGTATATGTATCAACGTTTTGCCCATTAGGCCTTATCACTTAAAACTATTTTTATTTACTTGTTAAACCTAATGGGCAAAACATTGTTTCATATACACAGTGTTGTTTAATTTGTTCTTATAAGTTTGAGTTTGTGGTTGTATTCTTTTACTTCATTTAAATTTAATGGTAATACTTATAAGCAGGCAGAAAAATATAGGCTACCTTCTCAGGCAAGGAAATGGAGTTCTTAGAAGAAAGCGAATCTTGCCTAAAGAATTTAATAAATTGTTGAACGATTAGGTTTTTTTTTATCTTTAAGGGCTTTTTTTCCGAGCCACATTTTGCGGCTTAGTGTACAAATCAGAAGTGGTGCTGAGCCGCATTTTGTGTCTTATGGAAGAGAAAGTGTTATAGGGAGTAGTGAAATGCCAGCTGAAGATAAGTTTCACCAAGCTTCTCTAGCATAAAAGTCGGTTAAGGTAAAAGAAAACTGGATTTCAATCATTTATGTGGACAGAAATGTTCAGAATGTATTTTTGTTGTTTTTGTTATTGCAATAAAAAGAGACTCAAGAATAGGGATATGTGTTTAAATGAAGTCAACATACTTGTGATGCAGTCCATGACCCCATGCTTTGGTGTAGTCTTCACATTGCCAATATGTAGGTACATCCTTCCTTGGATAGGCATTTACCTCGTCTTTAGGAAACATTCGATGGTCACGCTGAGTTGTGCTGAGATAGGGATCCAATATATTTAGAATTGCCTTGTCCTTCACATAGAAAGGCTTCCCTTGTAGTTTTGGATTTTGAGTACTGGGTGCTCCTACCTAAGAAGGAAAGATGCAAAATAATATGTATTAGCAAAAGCAAGTTCCTATTTTTTAACATTATGCCAATAGGGGCTTTATCTCTTCATATTCTCTGTAGTATTACTAATACTATTAGTAAAATCTTGGCTCATCATTAATCTCAACGTTGGCATGCACATATTGAAATATGATGCATATGACAAGCTTCACAAAAAAACCTTTTGCGTGGTATAATATCAAAGTTCTTATTGTGTACCAGCAGTTGTTTTTAAATTGTTTAAAGATTATGGTATGAAAAAAATGCAAGTAAAAATGATTGTTGGGCTAAAGCCTGAGCATGACAGAATTTCTCAACAAATGGAATGTAAACTATCATGTCCTAAAAAGTTTCAAAGAAAAATATTTTAATGAGTATCACTTTTGGATGGGTTGCTTCTCTTGTTTTGTTTTGCGTTTTTTTTTTCCATCAAAATCACCTGACTATAATTGTCCTCATTTGTAAAAGAACAACATTAAAAGCAAGGCAAAACAGCGCTAAGCCAATACTATTTAGATACATCATTGCCATCGACCATCTTACTCATAAAAGTTCATTGCCCTGCCTAACAAAGATACACTGTATATATCCTTTTAAAACTTTACAGCTGTTGAATATCTTAAAAAATTCAGAGGCTCACTTGTGGTTGTCTTAATGAAGTTACTACCATATCAGATATAAAATATCAAATGGCTATTAAACTTCAAGTATTGAAAAAAAAAATTGCTAGGACTGAATATAACTTTTTGAAAAATCTATGAAAAAATATAAAAAGACACAAACTCCAAAGCATGAAATTACACACAAACACTTGAAGACACATAGACAGATAGACAGGCAGACAGACAGACAGGTAGATAGATAGATAGATAGATAGATAGATAGATAGATAGATAGATAGATAGATAGATAGATAGATAG
>BLXT01006233.1:1325019-1347904 GCA_019648995.1 Plakobranchus ocellatus | reverse complement strand
AGAGAGAGAGAGAGAGAGAGAGAGACAGAGACAGAGACAGAGGGGGGGGGTGAGATATAACTTGGTCACCTTTGATGGGCCCTCTTTATGGTGATCTTGAAGCAAAAAGTTCTGTGGTCTGTAAACTTCCTCAAAATTGTATTTGTCTTTGACTTCTGGGTTTTTAGCTTGATACTCAGCTTTCATTTCACTCAGCTGGTTACCCATAGTGAGTGGACGACGCCATCCACCTTGCCCAAGCTATCAAGAATAAATATCAATTCAAAATCAGCCAAAGATAAAAAAAAATATTGTAACTTAAGTCATATTTTTTTTCTTTTGCACTGTGGGCATCGATCTTATGTATTTCAATCATCCTAGGAATTGTGGAAGCAGGTAGGCCTATGCCATCTTCCAAAAGTACTGAAAGAATTACAAAGAGATCCTCTTAATATAAATCCCTCTAGAAACAAATAATTAAGTTTATATTAAGCAATGTTTAAAATTTTGAAGATAAACAGTAACAAGACACGAAAATGACATAACCTAAAACAAGACTTTTAATTATCAGAGTTTGTCCGTTGAGGACTCTACTGCATATGAATGAGAAAAAAATTGTAATGAGAATATTCAGAGTAAATTCAAAGTTTGATAGTTATCATACACACACATATATTAAATTTGAAATGTTTGGGGAGTATACAAATAAAGGGAATGATGGAAGCATACAAATTAAATTGATAGGTAAAACGAAATAAAATTTCGTATTGGTAATTTTCATTGACTTTTTTTTTTTTTTGACATTGCAGAATAGAGCAAAGTAACAAAATTAAACATCTTCATAGAAATTTAAAATCAAAGCCAGAATAGTTGAGTTTGTTGCACTCACTTTTTCAGTTATTACAGCTACTAGCTTTGCTTTGAGGCAGAAAACTTTACCTTCTCAGTCAGATCTTTCATATAGGTGACTTTCCAATGACCAGGTGCCTTTTTATGTTGAGTATCTTTGTAAAGCAAACCAGGATATTTCTGATCATGAAAATACTCTTTAGTGGTCAAATAAGGCTTATCTTTTGTGACTTCATCTTCTTTTGCTAGTTTTGGTGGCAATGGCTCTCTTAAAAGTGTCTGGAAAAAAATTGAAATGGTTGAAAAGGGTTGACAGGAAAATAAGCATTAACCCTCTCTGTGTAAAAAACAAGTTTTCACAATGCAAGGTGGAAATAAGAACTTTCTGTCAAGTTTGAAACTAAACTCAAAATGTATTCCTGAATATTCATGTTTTATATCATTTTAGGGGAGAAAATTTCAACATGTTTAGGTTAAGTTCTAGACTGTTAAAAGTCCTCGTTCTTTCTCACCATTTGGTACCACCATTAAAAATATTATATTATTTTCTTATCTCACAAACAAATTTGTCTAGCACGCCTATCAACAATGGCGAAGTTTAAAGCCTTGACTAAATTTGATTGAGCACAGAACTCACAGTGTTTTCTCCTATAAAAATTTTATTTGAAGTAATTTCAGAGACTAATATTATCGTGCTTAAAAAAAAAAAAGAAATAAAAATAACAATGCCTTATTAAAAACCATCTGATGATGAAGCTGACTTTAAAAAACCATCGACAAAAATTAAACAAAACTTAAACGCTGAGGAGCGTACAATAAGCGTGTTTTTTTTTAACTCGTGTTCAATCAGCCAGACATCGAAATAATTTGAATGCAAACCTTGAATTCCGAGTCAGGAAAATAGTAGCCCGGTCTGTAATGATGACCTACTCCTGTACTGGTGTGCTGCCAGTTTTTGGCATCCTGCCGTTCACTATATTTCACCTCTTGGTGCATTTTGTTTATTTCAATGAAGATAAGATACACCACAAAGCAAAAGATAAAACGGATGTCTACATTTAAAAAATCCTGATAAATTTTTATCTCGCCTTCGCTTTCTTGATCTATTGCGATAGGACAATTACGTTGCTAGGAGAAACATCATCTCAAAGGTCAAAAAGTTCATTTCCTGATCATTTTTTGGTTCCGTTCAAATATATTGTTCTTAATCAACTTCGGTCAATAAAAGGAAATGCATCATTGATATCCCACTAGAAAAAAATACATAACGTATTTCCTCTTGGATATATAACAGACTATATGCGTGGCATCCCTATGATTGAAGTCTAACTCATTGCTTTTCTGCACATTCTATAAGTTGATATAATTATCTTTTTAACATTCCATATGCCATCGTCTCACATGTTTAGTCATCCTCGATTTTTCCCAGTAAGTATCCAGTTAGTTGGATATGTTCCCCCGGGCGCCTGGTGCCCTTTTAAGAGTAAAAAAAAAAAATCTTTCTCAGGAAAATAAAGGTTTCAGCCTTTAATGCAATTTCTTAGCATTCGCTTTCGGGTTTATTCAATATTTGTTAAGCTTATCAGACTTAAATTAATTTCTGTAGCACTTCATTTAAAAAACACTGATAATTTTGTGTATACTCAAGGTTTTACATGTAGAAGTTGGTACTAAAGAAAAAGTGATTTTATTAATGAATATAAAAAAGGAAATAAAATATAGCTAAGTTGGCATAATAAATCCAAGCAATCCAGGTTTGGCTTGCATTGTGATATCTGCACAAGAAATATATATTAAAAAAGAAAAAAAAACTGTTGAGATGAAATAATATTATAATAGTCCTTACAATCTGAGAAAATCTGTCGTATCCCGCCAACATGTTTTTTGTGCTACGCCTTTTCAAAGTCATAATATGTCTTTTTTTTTAAACTTTAAACAGACTCTCTGGTATTGTTTTTCTAAATTTCTCGCAACTTCATTCTATCTAAATTCAGTCTATCTACTGCACACAAATGAATATGAAATGCCTGGGAATAAAAAAAAAAACTCAAGATACATGGAGGCGAGCTGCAAAGGATTTTATCCGAGTGCCTTTACTGCACACGATACTACTCTACAACATTCTGAAACAGGATAAATTATTTACGTATAAATATATTAATGTATCATCTGCATAAAAAGATATACAGGAATAAATCATAAACTTTTTCGCAGCTGCTATTATGTGTATGTCTATTTGATTACATTATAGTTTATTTGGAATCGTGAGTATTTTTGTTTACTTTTTTTTTTCCCTCTGAAGTGAAAATCAGCTATTCCGTAAGTGTACGCTCATTGTCATGATTTCGATGTTTTGCTACAGGCAAGATCTAGATTAGGCCTAGATCTAAGTCTTAACATTTAGATCTAGCTTTAAGATCTTTTTGGTAAGGATGAAGGATAAGTAGAGCAAGACTGCCAAGTAGATGAATGAACTCAATAACTGAATAAGTAGGCCTAGATTTATATTTAGATCTAGATCTTAGAAAAGAAGAAATGTCTAGGAATCACTAGGAATCCCTTGGAATTCCTAGGAATCATTGGGAAGCCCTTGGAATCGGTAGAAATCCCTCGGAAGCCCTTTGGTACAGCTACTACTATGACTACTACTATTACTAAGATTAGTGCTGCTACTACCAATACCACTGTTGCTGTTGTTGATACTAGATCTAGATCTACTACTAGTACTACTACTACTACTACTACTACTACTACTACTACTATTACAACTACTATCTCTACTACTAGCAGCAGCAGTAGATAGCTGGGTAATCCTTATCATCAGTCTGCGGTCCCAATCCAACCGACAAGACTGATGAAATGAAGTGAGTTAGATTGATCAGGTCCAATTTAGAAATTAGAGTCTAGAAATAAAACGTGTGGTGGTAGTGTAAAAATGAAACAATTCCTTGGGATCTCTTAGGTTTTATTTCTAAATCGGACCTTATCAACTTAAACCACTTCATTTCATCAGTATTACTAGATCTTTTATCAATAGGCCTAAGCATTAAACACAACCTGCAATAACTTGGAGGGACAACAGATGGTAAGGATTACCGATAGCTATAGCAGTAATAGTTGCAGCAGTAGCAGAAGAAATAGTAGTTGTATTAGCAGCAGCAGCAGCAGCATGATGGTAGTAGTAGCAGCAGCACCAATAAAAAGTAAAAAATTACATGAAATAGAGCCATAAAATGAATTGCCCACCACTACACAATACGCCATTTTGGAATAGGCTGTCTTCGGTATTGGTGGTCAAGAACCGCTTAGTTTAGGTTGGTGTTATTTTGCCTTCTGAGATTAAAATTGATGATTGGTGTGTGTTTTTAGAAGTTTACAGAAAAGCTTTCAGGGAATTCCAAAGGGCTTCCTAGGGATTCCAAGGAATTCTTAGTGATTCCTAGGGATTTTGAGAAAAATAAATACTGGAAAAGAAGGCTGAAAAGAAATCTCCATATCACACATCTCATTGCAAACCTACAAGATCTAGATCTATACCCATTCATCAGTTCAAAATACAAAATAATAGAGAAACTGATTTAGGCTTATACATCTACACATGAATGTACGAATCTAAAGGGTCTAGATCTAGGTGTATCGATTGATTCTATATCGATATGTATCCTGCGCCATAGGCCTAGAACCTAGTGTCTTGATATAGATTCTGGCTCAAGATGGAATCAAGAGGCTTTTATGGGAATGATATCTAGATCTAGGCTACTTTAGAATTAGATTGCAAGAGCAAATCTATCCCTTACTTTTAGTTCATGATTCCAGATTTAGATCATGATGGAATAATTGGGTCCCAGGCCCAACAACTTCTACGAGTTCTAGATATACCACCTTCATTAGCTACTGATGAAAATGTTTTTTTGGCAAAAATTTGAGGTGATATCATGTGAAAGTACCACTGTTTACATAATAACTTGGCCTGTGGCAGCTTCATTCATCGGGGGGAAAAATTGTGGAAACATTGTGTGAAAGTAGCACTGTTTAAACCTACATTAAAATAAATTGGCCTTTAACCTCTTCATTTCATTAGTAGCTTGTGAAATTAAATAGATCTAGGCCTAGATCTAGAAATCATTGGGCCTGTTCTTGGATTCCATTTTATTTGCATATAAGATAGATTCAGGGGAAGGCCACCTTCAGTGGAAATGAGTTTAGGCCTCTGTCTTATAAGCACCTCTCTGACTGTGTAATGCAAGAAACCAAGGCATGTCCTAGGCAGGTTAGAGTTGATTGCTCTTATAAGGTTTGAGATTTCTTGGTTAATTATAACAGGTTAAATCTTGCCACTACAAATTCCCCATTTGTTTTGTGGCGCTCTGGAAACAAGCTGGCAAAATTATCCAACAGAAATGTGAAAATTGTGCAATAAAACTTTGTCTGAATGCAATCTAAAAAGAATGATTTTTAAAAATTAATCACAACATTGCATTAGCCATTCTTTAGCTTAGTCAGCAAATCCAATGAGGCCTAAGTGAATCCCTAGCCATGGTCATGCTGTCAGATCAGGGCAAAGCCAAATAAGCATTGCTTTAATTCTAATTGAAAACATTGTTTTAATTACTACCTGAAAAGGTTATGTTTTAAAAATAATAATTTTTTAGACCTGCAACGCGTAAGTGTCAACATAAAAGTCCATTTAACAAAAAATAAATTTATTACTGTTAAATAATTTTATAAAATTTGTCGATGTATTTGATTTGTATTTTCGGCCATTGAAATTTATTGACTTAATTTTAAAGGCAACAGAGATATAAAATGGTGTTACATAATTTGATAAAAAAACAAAGATATATATGAAAGTTAGAAGCAATCATGTGCATCAACTGATGTAAAATTATATTGAGAGCAATTAAATTACACTTGTAAGCGAAGATTGAATCCACCAACAACATTTTTTTTTATATGTGACAGACATTTGATAACAAAGGGCAATAATGAATAGAACCATGAGGAAATAGCTCTCATTATTTCAATACAAACATTAGGGATCAGTTTAAACAGATGTAAATCATAGCTATAATAAATTATCACAGCCACTGAAAAAAACATTAAGACAAATGAATAGTATATCAATCTTGAAAATAAATTCAAGTACCAAGCTGGGCCAATAGCAATTTGAGCATGGGGAAACTATGGGACATGCAGCAAGCCAGTACATTGGCACATAGATGGCCTCCCAGCTGGCAGCAACAGGGAGCCACTGCACTAGTTTGTGCTTTAGACCTGTTGGAAAAGTCTAAAGTTCTCCTCTGTCATTCAAGTATTGATCTTGTGAATAACTTTGTAATCTTTTTAGTTATCAATCAATGAAGTGCTAAAAAAATTTCACAGGCTTTTTACAGCTAGACCCCATAAAATTGGTGTGATGTGAGGCCCTGTGAGAAGAGAAGGGCAGCGTTTTGTCCTGCCTCATTGTCTTGATGATTCTTTAAAATATGATAACTAAGTCCTAGAACAATGAATGTGTGGGAAATACGGTTGCTGGCTGCTATGTCATGTGTGTCTTGTTGCTGTTAAGTTTAGAGCAAAGTTACTGATCCATTCATGGCAGAAGATCTAGGTCTATATAGTTGCCCTTTCTCATTAGCAATACACACACATACACTTCATTTCCTGTATGAAAAAAAAAAAAAATTAATCATGCTTTTGAAATGGAACAAAAATGACAAAAAAAGAGAAAAAACAATGAACTATTTATTTTTCAAGGCCTGCATGATTTTAAGAGTCTTTTGCAATGATAAATAGTCTAGGATAAATCGTAACTTTAAATGCAAACCACCACAAATCACTCCAAACTTCTCTGCCATTTTTTTACCTTAAGCAAGCCATGCCAGTCTAACACTCATGGCCTAGCTATCTCTTTTAAGAATTTCACATGCTCTACGAGGGTTAGCATTCATGCTGTATCTTTTTACTCTTTGCACATAACTGGGACAATATATTTAGTGAAAGACTCAATAGGACATCAAGTTTTGCTTCTCAATTCACAAACTCACTAGCGCTAATGTTGTCCAACTTTTTAACGCAAAGTATGTGGAGTGCAATGACATTATATGTCACGTGTTCACATACTTGAGTTTTAAATACAATTGTTAGTGTGGGAGCTTGGTAAACAACTGGAGTGATGCGTTTGTGACAGTGATTACCCATAGATCTAGTAATTTACTGTGGATGCTCAAGGTGCATTTTCTATCTATAGAGAGAGGTGTCTGATAAAAAAGCCACTGGTCCTGATTCAGGTATCATTTGTGTGACTTGAAGAAGAGATGATGTGTGTTCTATGTTTTCTAGCTGTTTTTTTTTTTTTTTTTTTTTTTTTAATTTTAATTATTATATACTTCGTAATATCCTTGGCCCTCTCATTCCAGGAAATATTAATATAAAATTGAGAACTATCTTGCACAGGATATGAAGAGCATGTGAATGAAAAAAAGAAAATTTTCTTAAAGTTTAAAGGGTATAAAAAAGAGTCCAAAATTGCTGTATGAAGCTTTTTTTCATAATCCCTGATTAATTATTACTTTTCTTGATCGATACTGGGAGACACAATGCATTAACACAAATTTAAATATGGCTCTTACAAGAACACAATTGAAAATTTCACTCTTTGGACTTTTTTGCTCACTGAGGAAAGAGATGTTAAAATTTAATGCTATGGAAAAAAACTAGTGGTTGGAAGTAAAAGGATTTAAACCTTGGTTTTTCACAGTTTTTATCAGTGCAGCATCAGTGATTAAATGTGCCTGTCCAGCCTGCTTTACTTAACAGCAGGCAACACTTGACAGTGATATATGGGCCTGACACACCTTCTGGACTAGAGCGTCATCTTGCTCAGCTAAAATATTAGTAAACAGGGAAACTTTGATTCTGAAAATTTCCAAATATCAAAAAAGTTTGTAAAACTAATGTTGTTAATTGATGACTAAACATTTCAACCAATCCATTACACAATAATATGAAAAGATAAGAGTCAAAAATATTTTAAGCATTCTATGAACAAATCATCAAATAGTAAAAGAGAGAGGCAAAGTGTAGAGCTTGCAGCCAAAGTGAAGGAGACAAAAGAAAATACAATTTGGTTGTGGAGCTGAAAAGGCTATTGTCTTAGCATGCTCTAATCAAAGGAAATGACAGACAGATAAAAGGACAAAATGACAAGTTATAAGTTGTTTGACAGGAACAGGCATTATCATATAATATCAGTATAGGTGTGACAGTCCTCAATATTTTACATCCAAATTCTCTCATAAACTTTTGAAGAGGCTTGTGGCATAATATATCATTTAATACTTACAAATACTGTCAAGGATGCATAAAACTCATTCTCTTCAGCCAATTTTCCTCAAAACATGTAAGTTGATAGAGACACTGCACATACAACACTGGAGAAGGCCTAGTGATGTAATATCATATCACTTCAGTTCGCATGGAAAGTAAGAAAAATGGATTGCTATTATTTGATGCAAAGCATAAAATTGGTTTAGATGAAATGTTGAGCATGAAGCTTAATCAGAAGTGTGATGTATCATTACTGAATTTTCTTAGTCTGTGCAACATTTGACTTATAATTTTGTATGAAAAATGATGTTTCTTGCTGATTTTTTAAAGTTTTTTTTTTTTTTCCAATATGGCATATTTAAAAAAAAAAATTTCAAGTCTTTGTAAAAGTTGTTCATTTTATGTGCATTGGTTTCTAAAAACATTTCATGCAGTATTAGTATGTAAATATTTTGTATTTTTGTCGGGCTTTTTTTTGTTTATTTATAGCTGCGTGACTTAAGAGATATCATTAAAAAGTTGTGGATCCTAAGTTTACCATGTGAGGAACTGGAGAATCAACATTCTATCTTTCTTTGATCCTGGAAACTATTTGTGAAGGATCAGTGAACTGAGTAAGTCTCGTTTTTAATGCATGTATAATATAAGAGAGCAATGTCTTCATTCACTATCAGGAAGCTCTGCAAACAAAATGCCCAGTGGATTGTAAAAAAATCGCTAGGGCGACTGAATTTTAATAGAAAGAAAAAAGAAGGAAACAGTAGCCAACTAGAAATTATATAACCGTTCTTTCAAAATGAACCAACAGCAAAACTAAATCAAAGCATCTCACCTTTAGGCTGCTTATATTAAAAAAAAATGTTTTAAGTAAAATATTTCTTCTCTAGGCATCTTCAGTTTAATACAAAAACTGAAGAAAGCTAAGAGCATTTTTTCATGACATTCATTTATATAGTCTTGGTGGTTATTGGCATTCATTCAGAGCGTTATTTGCCACTTTTTTCTGTGTGTTAAAGTCTTTTTGTTCATAACAAAATATTGCATTGACGCAGTTGAGTCTGAAGGTCTAGCAATCGGAAAGCAACCTTTATGTTTCCACCTGGGGTTCAGATTCTTGTCAGGCTGATGTTGTCTTTCCCCATTATAGTTTCAAATACTAACACACTCTTGAAGTCTTGTCAGCAACAGAATGTGGCTGCATTCTGTCACAGGCAAATGAGAAATGATCATGTTGTAGCTGCATGATGTTCTAGGCAAATGAAAAATAACTAATAAGAAATAATCATTTCAATTACTTTAAATAGAGTTGAACTTCATCTCATTGATTTCCCTTGATTGCCTCCTAGTTTATATTAATTTGTGACATGAATGTGGTGAAGATTGCGACCTACATATATATCTCTTTAAAGGATAGTGTGTTTAAAAAGGGGTTTTATTTCAAAACTATCATTCAGTGTGAAAAATGTATCTGTGAGTTTTGTGTCCCACTATGATTCTGACTTGAAAATTCACCAGGATGAGAATTATTGGTAAAATTGATATTATTTTCTTTAGCACGCTCATTGAATTGCCCCCTCTGTCTTAATGTGAATCAAACCAGGTCCACAGCCATGAGGGATAATGCCACATTTCTGTCAGGCTTCTGCCCAAATGCTCAATGTGGGAAAAGGCTTTACTTTCCAGAGCATGAAGCCAGTGTTGAATGCTTTGGATGTGGCCAGAGACACACACCCTCGGTGCTTAGAAATGTGGAGAGGCTTAGTAGTGGATCAGATATTGTGAGTTATTGACATAAAATTTGCTTTTTTTTTTTTTTTTGTGTGTGTGTGTGTGTGTGTGTGTGTCTGCCTTGAAAGAACAAAGGAAAAGACCGTATATAATGTCATAAATTTGGATGGTTGATGAGAGAAAATGTTTTAAAAAATTAACGAGACTTTTTTGAATACTATTTATGAAACTTTATTTTTGTTTGTTTAATTTTATTGGTTTCATTGGCTTTACTTGGTTGATGTCATAGGCATGAAGCAAAAAAAAAAGAGGGAATAAAAAAATCAAATATATGTTTCTTTTTATTTTTTTTAATACATCAGATGTGTTCATCATTTTGAAATTGTTTGGGCGTTTCTGCCTGTAAATTTTTAATTTTCTGTTGATTTATTTAAGAATACCCACTACTTGCTCTTAAATTATTTTTCCCTCATCAATAGTTTATCGGCATTTTAGAGTCACTTCTTCTAAATGCAAGAAACAAGACAGAAGCAGTGAAAAAGGAAAGGTTTGACCAAGCAAGCCTGAAGGTAGACGGGATAACCAACTACCTCTGCACAATCTTGTCTCCCTTGTTGACCTCATATGGAATGGACAAAGCCACTGGAAAGTTAGTGAATATCCAAAAAAGTTGACAGCTTATTTCGAATCTCTTATTTCAAGTTTTTATAGTTATGCCTCAGTCTATGAATTCAAATTATAGTAACATTTTTTGGTATTTTTCTCTCTTTCTTTGAGTAGATCTCGACTTTCACTACATCTTAAATGTTTATTGAATCTCACATGCAAAATGCTTTATTTTGATTTTGAGGTTTACCTTATAAAAAAGAACTTGTTTTTACATTTTGGTTTGAATGTTTTTTTTTTCTTTTGAGTCTTATGATTGATCTTTGTTTTAAAGCACAAAAAAGGTAAACTGAACACAGCGTAGAAATGGATTCAATGGAGAAAATGCACAAATATTAAGATTGAGATAGCATTTATGGAAATTGTTGTTGAATATTTGCAAATTTGAATATTTGGAGCTTACCCCATGTCTCTACCCTATGAATGCCTTATTGCATCATTTATTCATGGATTTACTTGATTGGGTGTATGTGATCAGGGCCAAGCTACTGACGGAGATGGGAAAGCCACCTGTGTTTGACTGTGGTCAGTTGTGTGACCGTGCCTTCCTGATTGACCCAGTCCACCTGGATGTCCCCAGTTATGGCAGAGATAGGAGTGGTAGCAGGATTTACCTTCAGGATACTCTGGACCAGATTAAGGTATTAGGAAGCTCCAAGTGAGATTGAAAATGTGCCCTTCCTATCTTGGTAGCTGTAATACATACAGTGAGCCTAACCTATTTCTATCACTGACCTATCATGCAATGAGCCATACCTATTTCTTTTGCTCACTTATCAATCAGTGAAATGTGCTTATTTCTCTTGCCCACCTAGCACACAGTGAACCATACCTATTTCTTTTGCTCACCTTTCACATAAAGAGCTGTACCTTTTTCTCTGGCTCACCTATTGTACAGTGAGCCATACCTATTTCTTTTACTCACCTTTCACACAAAGAGCTGTACCTTTTTCTCTGGCTCACCTATTGTACAGTGAGCCATACCTATTTCTCTGGCCCATCTTTTACACAGTCTTTTACCTATTTCTTGCTCTCACTTATCACACTATTTCTGTTGTTCACTTTTCTCACTGACAGTCTTATCTATTTCTCTTTCAACTTTCTGATACTGAGCGATACCTGTTTTCTCACTTACCTTTACATGTCTCTGCATGCATGAGAGCAAGTTTAAAGAATATGAAAAAAAAAAATGTTACGTGTGTTGAAACACTGCTTCTTTCTCTGTCTCAGCTGTCAAATGAGAAAGAAGAGCGTCTTGTGCCAGTTCACGCTGATGGTGATGGCCATTGCCTTGTGCATGCTGTATCAAGAGCTCTCATTGGCTGGGAATTGTTCTGGCACCCACTTCGAGTCAACTTGAAGCAGCATTTCATCAACAATTTGGCCAAATACAAAATGCAGTTCCAGGTAAGACTACATTTTGAGAATAAATCTTAAACTCTTGCATCTCGATATGCCACAGAGGATGTAAAAAACCAGGTTTATTCAGTTGCTGCTATGCTTACTATAGCCATAGCTTTGTTACAAAGATTTAAATGTTTTGCTTTTTCTTAGACTTCCTTCATGAAAACAAAATATTGTGAAAAAACCAAAAGGCAAAACTAGACAATCTGAAATCCAGCAAAAAAGTGGTAGTAAATACAGACTATAATCACTTAAAATGTTCTTATTTTACCCGATTTTTAATATGGCCACCAGGCAGTTTTATTTCTTTGTTTTGTTTTGTTTTTTCCTTCCAGGATTTTGTGGATGAGAGTGAGTGGACGCTGATTATAAATGAGTGTGACCCGGAATTTGTTCCTTCAGGCCTGGAGCCCACAGGGCTGAGAAATATTCATATCTTTGGACTTGCCAATGTGTTAAGGCGACCTATTGTTCTGCTGGACTGTTTAGAAGGCATTCAGAGCTCAGGGGACTACTCTGGTATGGGAGTTTTCATTGATTCTTGAATTATGCATGCATCTAACAGCATGATCTTAACCATCATTATCGATGTGACCTCTTGTAAGGTTGGCATGAAATGGACCTCCATCTGTCTTTGTCACCAGTATCTCTGGTGCATTCCTCAAGCGTCTTTTTTGCCCATGTCCTGAGTCATTCCTGTGTCCTCTTGCTCTCTTCCCACCACATGGCACAAATTGTATGTTCTTTTTAGCATTTTTATATCTGTTTGTGTACATTAAGAATTTTAACATTGTGCTTTGAATAGTGACTAGCAGGAATAGTGATACAAATGTTTACATATTATGTCATCATATTGCATTCTTCCTGTCTGTTGATACTACCAATTCTTCTAAAAATCCACATTCCAAATGACTCAATGGTCTTTTTCAAGGGCCCTTTGAATGTCAATGCAGCATTTTATATGGGAAAAACGTTTTGGATAAAATAAACTTTTTATATGAAAGCAGTGTTCTTTTCTACCTATATAAAATGCTGCATTGAACTCCTAAGACTTAGACCTGGGTACAAACCACTATAGCTGTATCCAGATTTAACTGTTACACAGATTGCAGAGCCAGGCTAAGTCAATGGTTTAAATTACTCAAAATACATGTAGGGACTCATTTGGGCTGGTTTGCTATTTATTTTGAGGTCTACCATGATGAGCTACGGATGCAGCAAATAATATTGATTACACGTTTATTTTTTTTCCACTTTGAAATTCATTTTAAAAGCCAACAACAAATTCAGACCTTTTTAGTGTATAGAATGTTTATGAAATCAATTTTTACAGCCAGTAAACAATTAGTTGTATATTTAAGTTATCATCAAATTTGTTTTTCACACCTTTTTCAAATGATTTTATTGCAAAAAAAATGAGATTAAAAAATTGAAATCAGAGTAAAGTGGGAAAAAAAGGAGAAAATTTTATTCCTTTGAAAAAGTGATTTTGGTGTAGGTTTTTCTTTCTTAATATAAATGCTGAAGAAATTACCAACTGAAAGAAAATCACAAAAATCTGTACAGAAAACCTCAATAATCAAAGATTATTTGTTCATCACGTCTTTTTTTTGGCAGCAATTTTCCTTCCCTACTTCTCACCGCCATCTGCCTGTATGAACAAAGAAGGCAAGCTCAATAGCCCTCTGTGCATTGCTTGGAGTAGCATGGGAAGAAACCACTTCATTCCTCTTGTTGGGGTCAAAGGTGAGCACTTCTTTACAACAACCAGTCTTTGTCAGTAGTTTACGCCAGGTCTAAAGCAGAATCGCCAACACATATGATTTGGTGTGTAAAAAAACATTTTTTGGTCAAGAATGTCTTTGCATGTCTTTAAGAAATAACAATTTCTAATGTGCAGAAAACTTTTCTGTTTACAATATCTTCAGTCAATTTTGACTATTGTGCTTCAAATAATTCTGCGGGGTGATTCCAGATAGATGGGTCATTTTGTTTTGAAGGATCACATTGTGTAAGTGAAAAATGACCCTTATTCTTTATTAATCTTCCTAAGATATGTGTTTCAATGTATGAAATGTAGCTGGAATATTCAGATTGTCAAGAAAATCATTCATGGCATTTTCGTTTCATGTTTGATATATTACAACAAAAATCTTCAAATTGGCAGGAATATTCAGATTGTCAAGAAAATCATTCATGGCATTTTTGCTTCATGTTTGATATATTACAACAAAAATCTTCAAATTGGCAGATGTTTTCATTTTGGAAACAATATCTATAATTCCTTGCATGTCATTTTTTTTTTTTTTTTGGATCCCAGGCAAGAAATGCCCCCTTCTGTCTCGTTACATGATCCAGCGCTCCTGGGGCGTCTCTGACATTGAGATTGATAGATATGTGCACTTTGATGATATGGGAAGATGCCAGATTGGAGGGGAGAAAATCTTACAGGTGAGCTGCTCTCTGACTGATACTGTGTTTAAATCACTACCACCACTACCTTCACCATTACTACTGTCATCATCAGGTGCCTTGCTTTTCAGCATTAGTAGTCATAATAACCCTTGAGACATCTGATGCCTTGTTGCTCTCAATAACCTTGTCACAGTTCCTGTGTTAAGCCCTGTTGTCAGCCCATCTACATTCTTCTCTCATGTCACGCTTACTAAATAACACTTTATTTTGCAAGGACAGCATTGTTTCCCTACTTTATTGTTCAGCTTTCTAGGTGTCATGAGGTGCCCTAAATTCTCTCTTCTCATTGCATTGCGGGAAAAAAAAAAAACAACGTATGTTTGGTTTTTTATTCATATATAATCTCCTTTTATGAGCATTTTCTAATTTCATTACATGTTAGTGCTATTTGTGAAATCCATATCAGTCTTAGGAACAACCTAATTTATTTTTCTTGTATGGCTATTTTTTTATTGTGACAGTATGGCAATTTATTTATTATGACAGATCTAGACCTCAGATAGGTTTGCTTTAACTATAGAAAGCTTTTTTTTTTTTTATTATTATTGTTTTCTGTGTGTAAATGCATTTCATTTAAAAAAATAATGGGCATCTGGTGACTAAAGCTTTTTTGGGTGATGAGCATTATTATTTACACCAGTAATGCAACTAGCCTCTGATCTGAATAAATTATATCCCTTTTTCCGGGTATGAAAATGAAAACTGGATCAGGAAGATACTTTTTTTCTATTCTTTTTTTTCCTTCAGAGTACTTACATTCAGCGATTAGTGGCTGCTATGTCAGATGTGTTTTTCCATCATCATGAGATGTCACCAGTACTTCTCTCAGATGTCCATGAGCAGATCTTTAAGGCAAATGGTAAGTTCACATTCAGATTATTGCGGCACTGTTGCCGTGATGGCGATGGGGCCCTTGGTAGAACCTCAAAAGCTATGTTGAATTGCCAGCTTCAGACGCCTGTCAGACATTAAGGATCTCACATAAGCTGAATGCTTTTCTTTGATGTGAACTAGCATGTTAATTTATGTATCCATGCTAAAATAGATATTGGAGTACCCAAACGATAGGTGCAGCAGATAATCTAGGCCTGCAATGTCATATCATGGTGTGTGTGCAATGGGAAATTCAGTGATATCTTATTATATCTTAATTTTGTGACAAGTGCTAGTGTAATACATTTTTAACTAAAAATTATTGGTGAATAATGTGAAATTTTAAAAATGAAGACATAGGCAATCAAAGCAGTCATTTTGATAAAGAGAAAAAAGGGATAATGCAACTTTGAACAGCTCTCCTTTATATAGATATTGGTGAGATTCACTATAAAATCCCATACTCATAATAGAAAATAAACTTGGCAATAATCTTTTAATAACAATTTTTAATATGCTATCAATTTCAATAATTTTGCAGTTGAGGAATGCCCTATTTTCTATCATGTAGATTCTATTCACTGTTGTTTTTCTGCCCTAGGTTTGGTGTGTGGGCTGAATGTAGGTCTCCTCCTAGACAAGGCAAGGACATCTATATCCCAACAGCTGCTGTTTGTGTGCCTGGACTGTCACTCCCTGGCTCTGGCCCAAACTGTTTCACCAGCCTGGTGCTGTCCTGGTGGAGAGCTTTATGACTTGGCCATGTCCTGCCATGGACCCAAGCTCAAAGATGGACAAAGCTACTCTTTTCCACTGCATAGTATGAGATTGCTAAGCTTATTTGTCTCTATAGCCCTAATTGTTTTCTCCTAATTTGACTTTGATGGGAATTAAAGTTTCTGTTTCTGTCCTCTAGCATTTGAATCATTGCGCATATCAATTTGTGTTGGGCAAGTTCACACCCAGGTTTTCTATTCACGTGTTACATGGTAAGCGACAAATGATTGCCAAGAAATAATACTTATCTTCCGCTGCACAGTGGTGGGTATAGTTTAAAATTGTCTTTTATAGTAGGAGAGATAGCTTTGTTGAATGTCAATTGAAATTTTTATATGTAAAGAAATCAGTCACTTTGACCTCTGTAATTTGAACTCTGCATTTTACTGGCCTTAAGCAAGACTACAACTGGCCTCATCTTGAGTAAATATGGCACTACAACCAATCATCATAGCAGGGGTTGGTAGGTATATTTTTCATTTTATTTTAATGTGGTCTAATGCGGACTTCTAGTATTGCATGTCATTGTTTTTTTTTTCCCATTATGATTTCATCACTTCAATATATTCAGGATTTTTACAGGCTATTAATTTTTTCATACATTGTGTAGACTTTTCACATTTCTAATGTAAGCATACTTACAAAAGCCTTCAAACATGTCTCATTTGTTTTGGGTTTTTTTTTATCGTCTTAACCCCCCATTATTATAGCAGAGCTATTGTGTGTCCATCCACAGATATTGTGGCCTCGTATGATGCCAAACAAGACAGGCTTGTGCCTGCACCAGGGCAGCAAAAACCAACAGCTTGTCTCTACTGCTCAGGGTAAGTAACTTCTGAAATGCATGCTTTTGTTCTTTAGCAGGTAATTGTGTAAGAATGCAGTATTGAACCAAAAAGCTTGGAGATTGAAGTCTGTGATAGAGTGAGACTCTAATTTTTCTTTTCTTTAATGACCTATTTGTCTTTCGTAAATGGCAGTTGCTTAAATTACCATTTGAATTATTTAATTTGTGATTTGCAATATGTTCTTTGATTTTGAAAAGACAAGAAATAGATCAAAGCAGGAACTAGAGTTTAAAACTAACCCTGTTAAGTATGAGATCTGATCTATTAATCCTGAGCAAGAGATACTGATTTTGATTTTGAAAAATGATGCTTACTGATTTGCTCTAACAAAATCTCAAAAGAAAAAAAAAAGTATCAAATAGATGTGAGCATCTCAAAATGTTTTGTTAAAATTTATTTAGTTGTGCCGTTCTTAAGTCAATATCCTGATATCGAATTGATCTGTTTTACATTATTTTTTTTGTGTGCATCTTATGGTTTTTTGTTGTTTTTTTTTTTTTTTTGTCCGCTAGTATTGAGTTCCGCCTTGTGAATGCTGACTACACAATTCAGTTTAAAGATGGTGATCGTACATTTACAAAGTCAAACAAGTGTCGCTGTGGATTCAAACACTACTGGAATGGGAAGGAGTACGACACGGCTCCCAAGAAGTTTGTATTGATATGTGTGTGTGTAGTGTTTTGTTATGTGCATGTGTAGTGCATTGTTATGTGTGCGTGTAGGGTATTTTTGTATATGTGTACTTGAAGTGTAAATATGTATGTGCATGTAATGTAATGCTATATATGTATTGTTAATGAATTGTTATAAATGTATACAATGTATGTTTAGTGTGTTATTACATGTGCATGCTTTGTATTGTTATACCTGTGTGCATATTATTGTAATGTGTGTGTGTGTAGTGTGTTGTGATATGTATAATATTGTATTGTTATATGTGTATGTACAGTTTATTGTAATATGTGCATGTGGTGTCACCACAGTTTTGGAGATATATTACACCACAGTGTAAACACAGTTATTGACATCCAGATCCTGTCATAAGGTTTCAGAGAGGCTGATCAGTTAATATATATATCTCCTCAGAATGCCATGACTGGCGCCTTGCCATGATGTCAACACTCAAGGTTACAAAATTTTAATCTTTGCAGACCTTGTTGACATTTTTTAGCTCTGTGTTTAATTTAGAGGACAGATGTAGTGTACAAACAAATCTAAAATACAATTTTGTTGGCTAAGCATCTCATTTTGTAATTATAGTACTGATAGGTAGGTACATATCATCAACATCGATGGAATGTGGCTGTGCTGAGAGGTGCAGCAAATCTGATTATTTTGCGTTGAGGTTTATTTTATTTTAATTTATTTATTTTTTTGTTGTTGTTTTTTTTTTGTACAGTCCTATTATATATATATATATATATATATATATATATATATATATAAAATTATCTGTCATCAAAGAAGATTCTACTTCATCAAGTTTTAAGGTTATCTTGCTTCAGTTTTGCATCAATAGAAATCATTGTGAAATATTTAGCATACCTAAGAATTGCAAAAGAAAAAACAAAACACAAGAGTATTATAATGAATTGTTGATTTCTCCAATAAGCCTTGATTGATCACATTATCACAGCCATGATTTCCCTTTACAATACACTGTTTAAAAATCATAACAATTTTTTTCATGGATTCAAGAGACTAGGAAAAGATAATGAAATGTGATGCGATTTTAGAAAAACCCACCAGAACTGACTGGTGCTATTTTTATACTAGACCCTTGTAGAGAAAAACATGTCTGTTTTTACTATGAGGCAAGTTTGTTTTAAATGTTTCATGACCTCAATTCAAATATAGGTAACAAGAAAATTCAAGCTTCAAAATGCAAGCAAATAGATCAAATAGATGAGGAATGACACGGAATAAAAAGCTAAGCATGCATATTTGGTGGATTGTGGCGGGGTCTTTTCAAACTGCTGCACAAGTATCAACAATTCTGTCTCAGATTATGAATTTAATCATTTCTATAGCAGCCCCCCCCTCAAAAAAAAAATAAGCCAAGTTGTGGAGCTGCATACTTGTCTTTAGAAGGTGAAAATGATCCATTTCTCTGGGTGCAGAGCTTCCCATAGAAATACTGTGAACTTTAAGCAATTGCACCTTTGGCTCTCCTGTTCACAATTTTTATTTGAATGCTGTCAGCTAGATCCATAACTTGACTCAATATTTTTCAGTACTGTTACATATCGTCATGCTCATTCGATAAATGGCAAACTCATTTTTTGGAGGATTTTAGTTGATATTCCATTCAATACAAGTTCTTCGATATGCTCTGACCCCAAAGTGTTCTGCTTATCGGTTACTGAATAGTTTGTAAATATCAAACATGCCAAACTCCAAGCAATGAGTAAGGCATCTTACACACTTGGACATTGCTCAAATCAGGTAAAAAATGAGTTTGGCATTTATTGAATGAGCATGACAATATTAATTTCATCTTTGCATTTGTGAAAATCAAAACAAAACAACAAAAACAAACAAAAGTAATTTCTAAATTAGTCATATTAAGAAGTTGTTTCTTTGCATCAAGTTTTCAAAGTGTTTTTTTTTTTTTATAACCAGTATATGTTATGTTCACCAGAATACTTGTTCTCATGGAATGGGGCGGCAAGACTGTGAAATCTGTAGTACCATGGTTTCAAGGCGAGGAGGATGAAAGTCTCAACAGCAATGTTTATGCCATGGCACAGGACCTGGTGCAGACTCACTTCCCAGGTAGATTCAGTTCCAAGGTTTCTTGCCTTCGTCTTTGTGTTGGTGCTTTTTTCAGAGAAACATGTTTGCTTTCTCATTAAATTTGTATCTCCGAAATATTTGTTTTCTTGTTAAAGTGTTTCTCCTTTCCCACAGAAATATTTCTGTTAAATCACAAAAGTGTGCCTGTTTTCTCACAAAGGTTTGTCTCCTCTCTTAAAAAAAATATATATATCTGTTTTACTCACAAAACTTTCTTCTTTCTCACAGAAATTTGACTGTTTTCTCATAAAATCATGTCTCTTTTCTCACAGAAATATGTTTACTCTCAGAAATGTGTCTTTTGTCTCAGAAATGTATCTGCTTTCCAATCTCAGCTGCATTTGTTTCTATTAAAGTGTTCACGATAATGATCTTGTTCAGTTGCCATTATTATTCATTGACAATGGTTGTTACATAGATAAAAGCCATTCCACTACTGCAATAACAACTAGTGCCACAGCTATCAGCACACTTGGTAGCATTAAGACTTCTTAAATACAATTTTGAATATATGACATACAACTTCTGATGCTGCTGCTTCAAAGCTTTATTTTTGCAGTTGTAAGATTAGCTCTAGGATTTACTCCACGGAGTGAATTTTATCCTCCCACATTGAACATCCACTCTTGAATCAGGGCGAAAGCCAAGCAAATTTGAAATTTTGATAAGAATCATTCACAAAACTCTACTCCTCTAAAATTTTGCGCTTAAAATATGTCAATGAAAGACTCCACCCTTCCTGATAAAGTTTAACTTATTTGTTTGTTTGTTTATTCAACTGTTTGTTTATTGCGGCTATCACAAGGTGAGTTTGGCAGCGAACGATTGGTTCAAAAAGTGGTGGACCAAATCCTGCGGCAGACAGAGAGCCCTGAGCCAGCAAAGCAGCAGAGGACAGGGGCAGCGGCTGGAGCTGGATTAGGCGGATCAGCGGATGAAGCGATGGAGACCTCTAACCCCAGCCAGTCTCATTCCTCTCTTCCCTCGACGGAGGTTTCGGTGGAGGCAGATTCTAAAGAATGGTCACCACTGAGGGCATCAAAAGCAATACTTACTGGTTTGCAGGTTAAAACATTTTTCAACTTAAAAAAAACATTTGTTAAACGGTCTGACATAATGAGTCAAGTTGTGGGTCTGCATCTCTGAGATCAACTCAAAAAAATTAAAATAAAAGAGTAAAAATTAAAATTCTCAATGTTTTATGTATAGAAAGTCTTTTGCATGTCTATACAAAGTTCTCCACATAGAGAGTTGAGTAGTTTTCATCTCTCTAGTCAATGGTTTTCATTTAAAGTCAGTCATGCAATACTGCTACTCAACTCATTTTATCAGACTGCTACACATTTGTTTGCCTGATTCAACAGGATTAGCTTTTTTCCTACAAGATTGAAATATCTCTAGCTTTAATTAAGCTTCTTTGGTTTTTTTTCCACCAAAAAAATAAAAAGCCTCATAAACAGAAAAAAGGGAAAAAACAATTACAATGGCTCAACATGAGAACATAATGAAAGACCAGAAACAGTGATGAATAAAAAAGTGGAATGTTTATGATGACATTTTTAAGAATGGATTTTTAGTATTTTTAACGTCATGAAATGACGATTATGTTTAGTGATTCAAACACTGCCAGATCTTTACCAACTGTAAGAGACTTTGAATAAAAAATATTTGAGGAATTATGACAATCATAGACATTAGTTTCTGCCATGAAATATCTTAGTTTAGTGACATTTCACATTATACCTCCATTTCTAGTGACATTGTAGGGTTCTAAAAAAATGAGATCAGCAATTTTTATACACAGAGTTAAAGCAATAGCCTATTGTTTTATCCTCTTGTCTCTCCAGCGTCAGAGTGTGCACAGGGAGGAACTGAACAAGAGTGCGGCTGAGAAGAGAGTGCGTGGACAAATAGAGACCAATGCTCCAAAACAGCAACAAAAACTGAGCTCAAGGCTCTCCATGGAGGAGAAGAAATCAACAGGCATTGCTTCAGAGGTCAGTATTAGCAAATCCCAAAATCATGAATATAAACATGTATAGAATTGATGGTATAATTGTCCACTTTATGGAATTGATTTTATAATTGGTTATTATGTCTGAAAGTGAGTGAAATAAAGCACATTTCCAAAAGAACTTTTTAAGAAAAATGGCTATGGAAGCATTAGGCAAAAAATATTTTTAAGATTATCTCCCATGCCTCAGCAACAGGGAGTCATAAATAACCAGGTCCAACAACAGTTGCTGGAATTGATTAGTATTTATAGTCACTTTTGTCAGGTCAGATTGGGAAATATCTTAGGCATTAACATAGCTAGATTTGCTCTATTGTTAAACAATCAAAAGATGAGGCCTAGTTTGCAATATTTGTAGATGCACCAGATTGATGCGTAAATTGCCCAAGTTTTACTCAGCCAAAATGTGCATAGCTGTCTCTCACTCTCGGCCCACATGTAAAACAATTTATACCATCACAAACATTGACTGAGAACTTTGTCATGAAAAAAGAATTTAGAATTATTTTAGGCATATGTGCATCTTCTTCCTGCTTGAAAACATCCCTTATTGAGGTGTCACTTCACTTATCATCTTGTTTTCTTCTCAGAAACTCCTGGAGAAGCAGAAGTCGCCACCCCCTGCAGAAGCCACAAACAGCCAGATCCCTCATAGCGGCTCCAGTGACGAGATTCAGGGAAAACCCTCAACCAATAAGCGCATACGTCTCTCCCTGTCAGACAACAGACATGTGAGTCTTGCATTCTCTTTACCTTGGAGAGACAATTCTGTCATTCCCTGACTATAAGCTATTTATGAAAAAAAAAAAAACTTTGTTGGCAGGAAATTTTTCTTTAAATTGATCATTTCTTTGCAGAAAACTAATGAAATTTAAAATTCAGCAGTCCTACCAATTGACTGGCCAAGGGTCATTAGCTGCTACCCTTCACTGTCAGAGTTTTGGATGCTAATCCATTCTATTTGGGTTTTACATATGTGCAATAGATAGTCAATGTTTATGTTGTAAAGCATAAAGAAAAAAAAATGCCAAAAGCTTGTTGCGCATCAAAAAAATACATCTTCATGCCAGTGCAAAATCAGTTGCAAGTCACACTTTGAGCAATTTAAACAAATTGAAGCAGCATTCTGTGAGCTTTGTAACGATGA
>BLXT01006233.1:1308187-1318605 GCA_019648995.1 Plakobranchus ocellatus | reverse complement strand
GAACACATTGTGTGATCCTGCAGTGCATCAAGAATCTATAGAAGAGGAGGAAGAGGAAGAGGAAGAGGCGGCAGACATGTCCACAGGAAGATCCAGCTCTCCATCTCATCGATTAAGCCCAGCTGATATTGTTCGGCATCTCCCGTTATCAAGAGGAACCGGGCTGGCGAGTGCTGGAAGAAATTCTTTCCACTCTGGAGGGTCCACACACCTTCACCACCACCAAGATAGCAAATTAGTGAGGCGGGGACCAGGTTACAGTGAACTTAGCCCCATACCAGAGAATTCTGGGTCTGCTACTTCACCTACTGAGGATTGTAGCACTGGTTTCAATACAGCTCACTCCACCAGTGCTGGTGATGATGGTGGTGGGGCTGGTGCGGATGTTAGGACAGACATGCTTCACCAGTTGGTGTCTCGTATTGAACAGGCAGTGGAGATGATGGGCAGCGAAGCTCAGGCAATAAGCGAAGGACGGTGGCAGCCTCAGATAGATAAAAGAGACTCTTCTTTCACCCAGAGAAACGATGCAACATGCTCTCAGGACCGAAAACAGACTTCCTCAGCAGAGCAAGCTTCTCCCAATGAGAGAAGTGGCAGTATGGACCCCACTAGAATAGTAGAAACCAGTGATGGGTTAGGCCAAGCTATGCCTGCTTCTCCTACTAACCTCACATCTTCAAATTTTCAGTCTTTCATCAGCCCTGAACACGGAGGAAATCAAGATGGTGTTACAGATGGGGCGAGAATTGCCCCTGGAAAAGAAGCAAAACAAAATGCCCCTGCATCGTCTCCAACCAAGAGGAGACAACTGCCCATGACACCAACTGCAACCACTGTGACCCCACCTTCAGCCTTGTCACCCTCTTCCTCCTCCTCGTCTGCGTCATCCTCTGCAAGAGCTTCACCCGAACGGAAAAGCGGAGGGACGTGGGGATCAGGAATGAGGAATAGTGGGGGCAGTTGTAAAGATGCACTGCCATCATCACTCACACCTTCAGCCATGTCGCAAGCCATCGTGGCAGCTTTAGCGGGCCAGGTAGCCTCAGACATTGCTGCCATGGATACAGACACTGCTGTGCAGCAGAATGCCAGCTCTGAGGCCACTACATGGGTTAACACCATGATAGAGGGATCTGAAATGGAAACATTAGATGCAGCAAACTTTCAAAGTGGAGATGAGCACAGAGCAGCAATAGAGGATGAGAAGATGGAAACAAGCAATGCAGGTCAAGAGATTGAGGAGAAACAGCAGCAGCAGGAGAGTAGAGAAACTCTGGTAAGTTTGATGCCAATAGAAAAGTAAAGTTTTTGAAGAAAAAAAAATGTCGGACTTGAAATTTTTCTGTTTTGTTCATTTTTTTTTTAGTAATCATTAGAATAGAATTTCACTTTTCCTTTTACAGATCTTTCAGAGAAACGGTCAATCACTTGCCTCTTTCTTCATGGCATTGGCTATTGTTTCTATTCACAGAGCTTAATTTTTTTTTATCCGAGCTTGCGCCTTTGATATTGTTTAACATCATTGGTGAGGTGACTGGGTCCAGCAGTGGGCATCTTTTCCTTCCTGCGCCTCCTTTGCCTTGTATTTTTTTCATTTATATTTTGATATTGAGCTCTCTCTCTCTCTCTCTCTCTCTCTCTCTGTACGTGCACATGTGCAGTGACACTACAGTAACAGATGTTCTGTGGTAAAAAAAGCCCAACAAGTTTTGGTTTCTTGCCTTCTATAGAGAGCGCTTCTAATGATGTTGCATGGTACCTCACACTGCCAGAATCCCGCTGTCATCTGATGTAAAACCTCATTGACTGGAGCAGCTATATAGATTATAAACTATTTTTTTCTAAATATACTAGTCTAAGTTGGCAGGTATATTCTTGTACCATATCATCAACCAGCCAAGCATTTTCAAGAGCCTTGAACTTGTTTGTTTGTTTCAGGATATGCAGTATTTTTTATATTTTTCTCACTCTCATATAAAATTATAGCTCTTGGTGCTGCTGCTAAATATTTCATTTCATCGCAATACTGCACTTATCTGCTTGTGGTGTAGACTGATGGTAATGTTTTGAGTCCCAATTTTCTTTGAAAATCATATTTTTTCTCCTATCCTCTTTATTACATATTCAAAGCACTTTCTCACTCCCCCAATCCCCCCTTCCCCCAACCTGTTGTTTGTTTTTTCTAGCAGCATGATGTGGATGGCAGTGCTGTTGTGAAGGAGGAAATGGAGAGTCCTTGATATGAAACATCTCGATGTCTTGTAGTGACATATTGCTGCCTTTCGCGAAGGAAAAAGCAGGCCCAGAGCCAAATGTTTGCACTCAGTAGAGGCTTAATTGTTAAATTCACTTGTTGCAATAGGATAGAATTTTGGTACATGGTACAATGAAATTTGATTATGATAATTATATTACGCTCAGTCTATATTGTTGCCGACAAGCATGATAACAAGCACAAAAAAAAATTTACTTCTTCTCTTCTTCTCTGCAGTAAAGCCTAAATACACCGCATGGCATGTAAGTGTCATAGCTAACAAGTATATAGTATATGCTTTTCTTCACACAACAAAGAGAGGCGGTAAGCATATTGTTTTCTCGGTTATTTAGCTTGTCGGCAGAGGCATAAATTGGGCCATAATTTATAATGCCTTTTGTGGTTAATCACTCCTTTCAAAAGATGTGAAGAGAAAGGATGGTCTCATGGTGAAACAGTGATGTGATTGCGTAACTAAACTTGTGCTAAACATGAGATGGGTTTCTTTCTAGTTCTTTACATTGTTATACTAGCATAAATTGTTCAGAGTTGTTTGTTGTTGGTTAAAGGCTGTGTTTTTGTTTTTTTGTTGTTGTTGATTGTAAATTTCTTCTTATTCATGCCAATTTACTTATAGTTATAACAAAAAAAAAAAAAACCCAAAACAAAACAATGGCAATTTTTGCTCGTCCAAAGTTCATGTACCAAATAAAAACAAAATACAAGAATATAAGGATTCTAAAGCATTAATCCTTTAAAAAAACATGGGGGGAGACAGATTTCTTCAAAGTATATTGAAAGTTTAATCTTGGTCTAAGAAAGATCCTCTTCTCTTTGCCGATGTTATTTGAACGTCTTGTTGTAATTAAATGACATGCAGGTGTACGCATTTATATGTTAATGGTGCCAAATTTGTTGTGCTTCTGCCTCCTCATGTGTTAAACGCATTTCTCAAAACTAATTGTCTCTGAAACCGTTAGCTTCTTTCCCTCTCTGTGTTCCTTCAAACCAGCTAGGGACCAATACTTTACACATCCTCACTGTATTGTCCTTTTGCAGCGTCTAAACTGGAAAGGCTTAAATTACCAATTTCAACCATAAATGAAGTGCAAGGACTTTTGGAATTATGTTAAATGTGTTAAAGCCAGTCCTAATTAGTTGCATGTTAGATTAACGACATTCAAACATTAATAAAAAAATATTAAGACCGGTGTGTGAGATGCACTTTGGTAAAAAGTGGAAACAGATTGATTTGTACCACGGTGATAGTCATTAGCATTTAAATGTTAAACATTTTAAGAAGATAACAAATATTTAAGATTCAATTTTTTTTTTTCAAAGTATAATATCAGAACTGGCCTCAGGGCAACAGCAAGACCTGGGGTGACACTGTAAAATATATTAAGTGTTTTGGATTCGCAAGATCCAAGAAAAATTGTATTCAAAAAATATTTTGCACACTTATGCATTTACATTCAATAAAACCTCATTTGTGTTTAAGGGATATTGTGGTTGATGTTTTCATATTATCGTTTTTTTTTTTTTTTGTAGATTTAGACTTCAGCCTGTCACTGATGCCCTGGTTTGATGAGGGCCAAAAAGCCTGAAATCATCTTGTAGTGGAAAGGTTTCAATGTGCATAATGCAAATAAACAAACATTTCCAAAACTTGTGCAGCAGCTATTTATTATTATATAGTTTATGTTCTAAGAATTCAATTTTATCAACTGGACTGGCAGGTTTATGTGAAGTGATGCAATGTCCTGATCCTATTATCTTATGTGAGAAAGCATTCTGCCAGCACATTAATTGTATGAGAATGAGGCAGTGACAAGAATCTGTTTGGAAAGTTACTGGAATTGTTTTGAGAGCAGTCCAAAGCACTCACAAGTTGTATTTTGAACATTTTCATAAATTAATAGCTCCCACAACTCCATTCTGAGAGCTTTACGGTGGTGTTAACTGTATAAAGGACTGAAGTTGGTGCCAAGAAAGAAAGATTACAACTTTATTGAGGGATCTTTATGATGGCATAAACTAGATAGAGGTAGGACTGAAGTTTTTACCAAGATATAAGGGTTGAATTGAACTTTACGAAAAAACAAACAAAAACTTTATCAGAGGAGGAAAAACACAATCCTGAGGCAGTTGGGGTAAAGTTAGTGACATGTCGCTGCTTGATGTTTTTGCCCCAGAGTCTTTTAAGCGTTTTTATCGACTCAAAATGATCACAGACTTGAGATGGAGACATAGAGATTTTTTTTTTCACTAGCTTATACAGCATGTGTAAAAGTCAATGTATTCAAAATGTAATCCCTGACACAATTTGCCTAGGTTGTCTCAGACATTTGAACTGTCGTTTTCTCACCTTGCTCATTTGCACTGGCCTGTCTTCAAGATATATAAAAATGATGTATGAATGGGCTGCCATTAAACTAAAGTTTGTTTGTAAACATATTCAAATAAGCTGTCTTACCAAAGAAAAAAAAAAGTAAAAAACTAAGGCAATTTACTTTAAATCAAGCGTCAGCTAACTTGCATAAAGTAAACATTACAATCTTTAGCTAGTCGTGAAACAAAGCAAGCCTGCATTTATGGAATCTTCAATTTTGAAAAGTTACAAGGAATCATAGTGAATTTGTTTTGTTTTGTTTTTTTTTAATTTTTTCCTTATCAAAATCTTCCCCACTTTTTGGCGTGTGACAAAAGTATTTCTTTCTTGTATTTGTAATGATTATGTACACACATTTCTCCCATGTGTGGTTTTGCTTTTTTTGGGGGAGCCTTTCCCTTTGTTGCTAGAATGATTGTAGCTGATGACCAGTCCAGACAAGTCAGAAGCTGCAAGTAAACGAAGATTTATGTTGAATATTGTGTGTTGTTTCCTTTGTCTCTTCATAAATAATGCACTAATGAAAATTACTAGGGGTCAGCTGTGTATGGGCCTTTATACTAGGGTAAAAGATGAAGTTCTGTGGTAAAAGAAGAGGAGGAGAGGAAGGGAGGGAGAGAAAAGAGACGAAAACCACCATCATATTTTTTAAATTTAATTTTTCAAACTATAAGATGAGTGAGAAGGGAGAGGGGAGAGAGAGAATGTGCACAAGAATGCATCAATATTATATCCCTATGTTCTTTTGGCAATATTTTTGGCAAAAGGCCTCATTTTGTGGCTATGTTAAAGATTTTATTTGAGAGCATGAAAAAGATTAGATCAACATAACCATCTCTTTTTTTTTTAACTGTAATTTTTAATTTTCATTCACACAACTAAATATAGCAGTAATTGACTTTCTTGGACTGGTCTTAGGCAACTTTGACTAAGTTGTAATTTGTTTCTTCTGTGTCCTCCACTGTAAGCTCAACACTGATCTTGATTAAAAAAAACAAAAAAACTTTCTCAAAAAACAACAAAAGGTGAAGGTGCCTTTAAATAGCAGGGCTTTTTCTTTCTCAAAACACCGGGTTTTTTTTGGTTTTTTTAAGGCAATGTATTTAATGTTGTATCAAATGAAGTAACCTTGATCCATTCTATGTTGTGATCTTCTTCTTATTGTTATTGTGACTTTATCTATTTATTAATTTGAGTTTAGTAGTCCCAAAAAATGAGTCTAATTGTGGGTCAACATCAACAAGTTCAAATCAAAATCTTAAAGCAAAGAAGTTAGAGTAAACATTTCTTTGCAAACAGAGAGCATCTACAAAAGTATATTACGTCAATTGAAAATTTAATGTATAGAGAGAAATAAGTTGATTGTGGAAAAGCTACACCGGTCATGTCACCTCACTTTTTTTTTTCCAGTTATCGGAGCATGTTTTCATATATAGGTATGAGATAATTTTGTTCCATCCCTCCAAATTTTTACTTTGTTTTGTTCACTTCTGTATTACTCTATTACATTGATTTATTGGCTGATTGTCTGAGTGGTTTGATATTGTCTTTCAAACAAAGTAAAATCAAAATGATCAAGTCAAGCTTAGGTTCTGAATATTTTGACAGTAGTAAATGAGTGTTGAGACCACTCCTTATGTGCTAGATATTGCATATAACTTTTATGACAAAAAAGAAGATTAACGTTTGTTGTTTTTTTTTTCCCCTTAGAACTTTCTTCAAAAAAAATGTTAAAATTTATATCTTAGCTCAGAATCAAAACGGCATTATACATCCATTTTTAATCCTTGCAAACCACATGGAGAGAAGCTTCAGGCTGTTTTGAAATGTTCAAAATACGCTTCTGAATCATTCAAACTTATATCAAGAAAAATTATTCTCTTTAATTACTTTACAATCTTATGCAGATAATTTTAAAAAAAACAAATGTGTTTGCAAAAGAAAAATTGTTGGAATTTAAAGATTTGACTGAGACTAACAGAAATATGAGTCGCATTTTTTTAATGAAAACCCACTATTCATTAGCACGTGTAGCCACCTGGGCAAATCCTTCACAATTTGCTAGATATGCAAGTTGAATTTTATTTTTCCATATTGTAATTTTTGTGTGTCTTTTGAGGTTTAAATTATGTTGATATTTTACTTGGAATTGAAGAATGAAATTTTAAAAGAAAAAATTGCATTTAAATCAAAACCCATGTTTTTTTGTCTAAGTTACAAGAGCCTAGCACAAAAATATTTAGCACCAGCAACAGGCCTTCCATCATTGCCCTGGCCATAGATCCTAAAAGCATGAGCTATACATAACAAACAAGAATTTATGTATTTCTTGTCATGAACAGCTGTTATACAGCCTGTATTAAAAAAAGAAAAAGCTTAACTGCTGAAATAGCTGGTTTGAAAAAAGACTGGTTCAGCAGAATCTTTGTACTGTACTGATTGTTAATACTAGTAGAAAGATGAAGACCCACTTGGTTTGCTTGAAATCCAATATAGGCTATCATGATTCTTTCAACTGTTTTTGTGGGTTTTTTTTTTTTTTTAATAATCTTCCTTCTATTGTCCTAATGTGAAACAATTCACTAAAGCAGAATGAAAAAGAAAGAAAAAGAAGTGCAGAAAACCATTTTTGATACCTGTATGACTAAATAGAATTTGTACGTGGACAGATTTGATGATAAAGATAATGCTGGAGAGCCATACATTGTGTTGATGTGTTACTAATTCATGGTGGGTACTGCGAATAAAAGAACATCTTAATAGTCCCAAACCAAACTTGAATTTTATTTATTGTATTTATTTGTCATTCAGATCCAATGAAAGTCCATGATGAATATTTTGCCCTTCTATTTTTGCCACATGAGAACTTGCATCTGTAAATTATTTGTCTCCATTTTTTTTTTCTCAGTGGTTCTCTAGAGTCCTTTGTTTGTCACAAGTAAAAACACAAATTTTGTGTGTCAGAGAAACAGTCTATTTGCATTTCGTTCTGGTATTGTTTTATTTTTTTTCCCTCATTGTTCAGTCTTTCTGGTGTTTTTCTTATCAAAATATAAATATCTATGTATTTTTTAAAAATCATAGTGCATTGATTTAAAGCCCTCCAACTTGCCTGAAGTGAACCTCAATTTCATCGATTATAGTAGAGCTACTTCTTGCTTTCAATTGACAACTTAGAGAGATGGTGGCCCGATGGACAACAAACTTGCGCTGAAAAGTGCAAGCTTCAGTCTGTTGTAGGTTTGAGTTCATTGCTTACCGTGATCTCTGGCCTGAGGAGGTCTTAAGAACCTGAGACTGCCTTGTAGTGGACAGTCTACATGTATATGCAGTAGCAAACAAGAATAACTTTCAATTTCCTATGCAGTATTTTTTGTGTGTGTGTGAATTTGTAATGAGCTTAAATGTTGGTTATTAATCTTTTCTTTGCATTGTGATTGTGATCAGAAGATGTAAGTGTTCCATAGATGAGATGGACAAGGGTAAAGATGTTCCAAAGTACTTTACAACAAAGAACTTTATGGGTTTATGATAGAAAATCTCTTTATTTGATGAAATATATGGGTTGAATGTAATGTGATCTGCTTTAAAATGAAGAAATGAAATATAATAAAACTTGAGTGTATTTTTCTTCACTTATGAAAGTGTTCTTTGATTATGATGTAAAAATAATGCTATCTTGTTTTTTGGGTTTTTTTTTCTTTTTTTTGGGGGGGGGGGGGCGGAATTCAGTTTTATGTTAAGAAATGTGATCTTTTGTTCACATAGTTATTTTTATAATTGAAGTGAAACCCTTTGTTCACATGTTGCTCATTCTCTGCCCTATTTGTTTTCAATGACCTCATTGTTTGATTCATATCACAAATGTATTTAAGTTTTTTGTTGCTTCGGCTGTGCTTTCTATTTTTGTTTCTTTTTTGTTTATCTCTTCATCTTTTGACATGGGCGGAAGAAAGTTACAAATTCTCAAGATTCGTCCAAATGATAGAAAAATCAGTTTTTAAGAACATTTAAAACCATTGATGCATTCAGAAACTACATGGTCTTGGCAATGTTATAAACTTAATTGATGTAGTAGTAGTAATATTGGGGGGGATTTATTTATTTATTATCTTATTTATTTAAGCAGTGACAGACAGTGAAGGGAAGGAAGAAAAAAAATTAAACAAACTCAAAAATCGTTTTTTTCTTTTCAAAGTGTTACATGTGACGTGACATCTCGCCCAGTAGGATGGGTCTCTAGACAAAGCCAGTTGCAATGGAGTTCTAATAAACTCGGAACTTTTTTTAAACTGTATAATTTACCTTTACACTCCAAAACTTATCAGGCTTTGCATGTACTTCAGTGTGTCTTCATTATTTATGAATAGCTGTCAACCATTATGATACTCTAGTTCTACGCAGTTGTTTAAAACTAAGGCGTAGCATGAGCAGCCCTTTGTTTCTGTTTTTTCCTTTTCAAGAATAAAATGAAGTTATTTAATTTATAATATAATGAGATTTGAAGTCTACTTTTCCCTTTTTTTTTTCGTTTTGTGAGTATTTGCACACAGTTTGTTGAGCTTTACACCTTCCAGTGATATATTCTTGTGTTGATTAATTTGTAATATTCATCCTAGTTATTAAACACAATTCAAATTGATATTTCTTTGTTGTTTTTTTTTGCAAGTTATTAATGTATGCGTTTATTTTCATTGGCCGTTTTATTTAATATTTCATGGCCACTGTTAAAAGTAAAAGCTTTGTATTTTTCTAATTGTACTTTTTAAAATATTGTTGCCTATTGTTCATCAGCTTTTAATTGCTTTTGTGTGTATGTATGTGTTATTGCTTGAGAAGAGTGTGTTCACATCTATTAGCGTAGAATTTACTGTGATGGGGGATGCGTTTTTATTTTGTTTCAATTCATATAATATGTTTTTTTTCTTTAGAAAATCTACATTGTGTAAAATGAATTATTTCTTTATATAAATTTTTTTTAATGTTTATATTGTAGGTAATTCATATTTTATAGCAATAAAACAAATTTCTTCAGCTATACTTATAAAATTGTATTCAAGATTCAGGTAGACAATATCTGTTAGTATAGATTAGGTTTGTAAAGTAGGGAATGGAAATATTTGTCTAATCAAGTGTATGTGCCAGGTTTTTTCATTATTATTTCCTTCTGTTTTGTTTGTTTGTATCTTTTTTACCCACCTTTTTATTCTTTAATAAAGTCTGTGTGTATGAGAGAGAGCGAGAGAGAGAGACTGACAAAAAAAAAAGGAGAATGGGGACGTTGAGAAATCAAAACTTAACATTTATTTTATTGCTCACCTCTAATGTAACTTTCTCAGACTTCATATCTATGTAATTCAAAGATTTTGCTGCAAGCTTTTAGTTTTGAAAGAAAGATACATCAGTAGGCTTAAAAAGTTAATTATATGTTTTGTGACTGAAAGCGCACACGCAGGTCGCAAATGTGTTTTATTTTATTTTTTAGAAAGGTGAGCGGCTGTTGTGACTAGAGAGGGCTGTGAGTTGAGCATGGACACAATCATCAGCCGGCCACATGCTTCAGTTCAGACCTTAATATGTAACTTACTTTATTTATTGGTCTCAAGACCAGCTTGAATGAGTATGATGTCGCATTTTGAACCTTTGCTTATCATAGAAATAAGCCGGAAACCTTTCTTTCTGTGAACGTTGTCATGGTGAAAACTTGCTAGAGCTCTGTTGATTCTGAAGCAAAACATGAAATTTTTAATTGAACTGAAGAAAAAAAAA
>BLXT01006233.1:1236554-1246839 GCA_019648995.1 Plakobranchus ocellatus | reverse complement strand
CTTTTTCATTTAGTAAAGGCGTTTTTTTGTGTTTGAGTTTGCCGCAAGACTAGTCTAATTTGTCATAATAATAATAAGTACAGCTCAACGGGCACACAGTTTTAACGATTCTATAATGGTGAATCATTTTATAACTACATATTGATTGCATTATGGATCATTTGATGGAACTTGTAATTTTATCAACATTTGTAATTATTATTAATTTTTTTTTACAGGTAGGTTTTCAGTATCCAATCGATTACAATGAAAAGTCACCTACGAACACAACACGTGAAAATTTTTGGCGTGCCATCCTATGCGATATTAAGAAGCAAAAGCGAATAGGTGACCTTTGGTCCCGTGATGTCATTGAACTAATTCCATTGTAAGTTTTCAAGCAGTCGCTACCTTTCATTTTGAGTTACAGACTTTAAAAAAAATTGAAGAATGTAATGCGTTTGAGAGGAGGGGGGGGGGGAGGAGGAGGATACGCCTACTCAACATTCAATATAATCACATTAGTGACAAACCAACACTTTAAAAAGTGCAGGAGAAATCATCGTAGTAAAAAGGGGAAGATAAATATCCCCATGTATCTAAATAGGACTTCTAATTTTATCTCTATCTTTGGGTTATGTAAATACCTGAGCTGCCACTAATATCATAGTTTTCATAGATACTGAAACAGGCAAACGACAAGGGGATTTTGTTCAATGCAGGAATACTCCTTTGTATGGCAACTCTAATGAAATATACCAAGTAGATTGCTGGCTATCTAATTGGTGTTTTTTTTTCCCTATGTGACAAGATCAATCTCTGGCACAAAAGAGCACAAGTCGCAGTCGAGTTCACTTGATTAGACAGAGAGACCGGTGTAGCACGCCAGAATGACTCTCACGCCAGACAGACTCTAGAGTCAGATTAGCGGCCGCCAGAACACTCAGAGTCTATGTGGCGTAAGTCCCGCCCACGCTAATCTTATTCTCTTCACGCATAAACTACTCTACTAAGGGAAATCACTCGCACTTGAAAACTTCAATCAATTGAGATTTATATGCCAATTAAACGTCATAAATCGGATATTTCAAAGCCCTAAGTGGTTGAAATAAACGCGTATTACCTCTGTTGGGGCAAACACAGCTTGTCAACGGGACAGGGAGAATAAACACAACATAAACAACGAGATACGATACTGGCCACGAACTTACTCAAACAACAATCACGGTAGATAACTTTATAACATTCGACTGCAACAAGAGTTTCAGGCAATTAATGAAGCAGAACACCGGGTATAGGCGACAGAAAAACTATATTATCAAAAGGGATAAATATGTATAAAGAAGTAGGATAGTTACATAAAGAAGAAGACAGATAGATATGAGATGAACTAAATATAAATGTCCACGCACGCAGGTGCGACAATACAATGTAACCTGCTAAGCGTTACGAGATAAGAATGTTATTACACAAATCCATCCACGAGGAAACTCTCCCCGAAAAACTACTTTATAGATCAGAAAGAAACTTACACCCACGTCTATCACTAACACATGCACACGCTTCTAACTAATTAATCCATCGACGATCCTGTCAGTAGGAGCTTTTTAAGGGAGTAGAGAAAATCTACAATGTCCAGGGATCAATAGTCCTCAGCTCGGACACGAGCACGGTTATTTCAAAGCACCAGATCACCAGCCCTTACGTGAGGGAAGCTAGGACAGTAATATTTATATAATTACATAATACCACCATTTCAGGGGAGAAACATAAACCCGTAGACTCGCGCAATCATGCGCTAACAGTCTGTGTAGGCACACGGTCTCAAGTAAAATTCAAATACGAACCGCCGCTCCTAAGCGGGTATAAAAGTAGCATAAAGCAGAGACCCAGATAAAAAGCGTCGTAGAAATTGAAAATATCTCTTGGAGCCGGACCAATCCACCACAACGTGTAGTCAGGTCTGTCTTCCTCCAGCGTTCAGTGCAAAGTGTCCCACTGCTCTAAAAATCCCACCAGTGTGCAGCTCCGTCCAAACTTGCCGCTGTCACGTGGCCTAACCAACCAATCACAACGCACACACTGACACACTACAATAACAACTTTAAAAGGGCCCCCAAATTAATGACGTAAAACACAACCAAACTCCGACTACACTAAATACCCAACGATGCCCAGATAAACTAAAAACACAACTACATTAGTCCTAAGAACCTCTTTCAAAGCTTCGATGCAAAGCGAGGAAAAAAAAAACATACCCACACCAACCCACTTAAGATGTATTTTTGCCTTGATTTAGTTTGACTTCAATCTGTCTGTTTGTAACCATGATATAGCCTAACTGAACGTTAGGATTAAAGACCAATTTTTTTCCCAAATTGTATTAAAAAAAAAAAAAAAAAAAAAAAAATATATATATATATATATATATTAGCTATTTCTTCCAATCGGTATTTTATGTTTCATGTTCTCAAGTTTTAATTGTATTGTTTTTGTTGAATTGATGAAAATCATTGCTCGAATTATGTATAGGCCTTTAGGTTGTCATTACGATGAGAAAGTATGAGATAGTTTTTAGACATAGTCGGTTAATTTTGATGTTCAATATGTAAAATTATAAATACATTTTATAATTGGTAAATTTTTCAGGATTGCTTAATAACCACTCAAAAAAACACTACGAATTGCTGTGGAAACCGGTGCATGGAATAGAGGCTTGCATTTTGCATCCTTGAAATAATTCAATTCTCATTTGACAGTGAACGTTATTCTAAAATCAAACATTACTCAATGTCAAAAAAGGAATAAACAGGTACAAAGATAAACCTTTACTAGGTGGCAGATGCGATCAAAACACCTTTTATTTAGTTTGTCTGAGGAATACTATTGCTTTCAATATGCATATTCAGTTTCAGGCTGGTTTTTTATGAGTTAGAAGAATACTGCTGTTGTGAGTAGCCTATGCCCATTCAGTATCAGCCTGTGCTTTAGTGGGGAAATGCTGTCCTGCCAACTCTACTGGCAATTTGGGCTCTTTCCTATACAGTAAGAAAAACGCAGAGATTTTTGTGGAATCATGTTTGCTTGTACAAAGCGTAAATAAGATGCCTAGGAGCGCTTTTGGCCAGTCTTCGACGAGTGGAGCATCACTAAAAAGCTTCATCACCAGGTCCTGGATCGTTCTATTGGTTCGCTCAACCAGCCCGTTAACTTAGGAGTAATAGGGACTTGTAGCTTTCTTTTAGATAGCTGGCATTCTATGGAGTTCTGTAGATATACTGCTTAAAAACTCGCGGCCTTTGTTTTTAATGGATATGGCAACAAATCCAATTATACAAAAAGTTTGCGGGGTGTTTCTTTGCAATGCTTCTGCTTCGGTCCATTTACTAAAATATTCAACAGTGACCACCAATTAAGTGACCCTTCTTTGGATAATGGCATGGGGCAAATGTTAATTCCAATTTGGGACCATGAATACGTTGCATTTCGACAGGGCCAAGCTGTTTTAATTCTTTTTGAAGGCGGGCCGCACTGCGTTGTTAGCGATCACATGCGTTAAGGTTATTTCTTACATATTTACTGATAGATGGTCACCACACTCTTGAAGCTATCGTTTCCTCCGTTTGACCAAAAGCAAGGTTACTTCCAAGAGCATTGGATTCTATACTGTCAATAAAGCCTATATAGCGCCTGGGACAATTTCATTTCCTTCCTCTCCGACTCTGATGACTTTTAAAGATGACTTTGTAAGACAGTTCTATTAAATGAAAAAACAAAAAGCACAAAAATGCACTTACGCACACACATTTTGACTTATTCCATACAATAGCCTAGATAGAAAAAAGACTAATTAAATTTTGATCTATGAATTCACCTTACATGTAGGAGTTAGAAAAGTTTTTTTTTGTAATCGATCATTCGTCTCATATCTCACATTAATTCCATTTGAACGGGTACTGCTAGATTTTTAGTAATTAATAACTGCAAGAACGATTATCACATCCCAACACTAAGCTCATTGTAAAAGCATGAGCTGTTTAACACTTTCATTTTGAGCATGGGAGTTGTGTAGGCAGAATTCCACGAATACGATTACGAACGAATTCCAGGAATATGATGTCGTCAGACCAACGAAAGAATTTCAGATTTGGAATGGAATCAACTCACTTTGATTTCCATACTTCACCATACGGTGGAGGATCGCGTCCCGTGAATGAAATTTTGCAGCTGCTCGTCTGAAATTTTTCTTTCTTCCAGGGTTAGCATATCAAGAAGATCGTCAAATTTATCAAAAGTGAAAGCCACTTCCCTCCGCCAAGAACAATACCTGTAGGGGAATTTTTTTTTGGTTTACAGTTACCCTCCCTTGGGTTAGAGTCGTTTTTGCGTAGACAGAGTCAATCTGGTGGCCACCAGACAGACTCCAATGTGCGTTTGGCTGCCGCCAGGCAGAATCCAGAGTGTTTTTCGCGGCCGCCATAGAGACTCTAGAGTGTTTCTGGCGGCCATCAATTTGACTCTAGAGTTTTTCAGGGATAGAGTCATTCTGGCGTTCTACACCGGCACACAAAGAGGCAAATTTAACACGAAAAAAATGGCACCGCTCAACAAAGATGAAGAATATAAACGGGCACATTAAATAAAGGGGTAAATCGCAATACTCACATATTCGTGTAATCGCACAGTGATTCAACACTGCATTTACAAACGGTTCAGAATAACCAATCCAGCTTAGATTCATACAGAGGTGTCAAATGATCCTATCGTAACTTGATTTTAACAACTTTTCAGAAAATAGTGACCTATATCCCTGTTCATTTTGTTGAAAGTGATGACAAATCAGTGGCAAACTTTGAAAGAATACTTTATTCAAAGAAGGGTCTGATTGTGATGAATCAGCCACAAGACATTAGAACGGATGAAGATATTTCAGCAGACCTGGATTTTAGCCATGGTGAATATCGACTGTCTGATGGCTCTTTGCCATCAAGCTCCGAAATGATGATTGAATAGCTGTTGCAAAGATCACAAACCATACAGCCAGAAGCATGACACCTGTCTTGCATTAAACATTCCTGTCAGAGAGCACGGTTCTGGGCATGCTTCTTGTACAGAGGATTTTGCAAGAACGAAAACAACTGTTTTGGCTTAAACTATTTGAAGCCTTCTCTGGGGCTATGTGATGAACTGGATACTTTCTACCCTCTTCATTTGTACAAAGAGGATTTTCCCTCTCCCCATTTTCCTCTTTCTTCCCCCTCTCATCGATAACAGTATTACTATCTTTCGTGTTTCTTCTCTTTCTCGAAAAAGGAAAAACCCAGCAGCCCGCTGTAGGCCTTACCTCACGAGGAATGAAACAGTGGAATCCACCAATCAAACCTAGCGGGTCATCTTTTGGTTTCGGGTAGCCAGCCAGCACCAATCAGACCAAGGCTCAGCTAATTGTTTGTTTCACTGGGTCAAAATGACCAATACGATCCCAAATTGAATTTTTTTTTTTATCACGCATCATCATCATTGCCATCATCAGCAGATTCATCATCATCTTTATAAAGTCTTGCTGAGTTATGTTTGTTTCACAGACCTCCAGAGAAAGAATATAAAAAACTCAAAGGGAACAGGACTTATATTATTAAGACTTCTTCACGGCCAGTGAGTGGCTACCTGCAATTTACACAACGGTTGACTTTACCCTCAAACATACGCCTATCGGTAATAATAAATTATTTATTTTCTTCTTTAATGAAGTTTTTTTAATCACACACAAGGATTAAAACAAATTCTTATTCGTGTAGATATTCGTGTATCATTTTTTTACGTTAGGAAACTTCTGAGCTAGTCATCCCTAAATCTGTGCAACCACACATTAAGCTCCTATTTCGCAGCCCGCATGTAGTACTCTTGAAAATCGAAAATCATCGTTATGGAGATTTTTATATCAGTAAAGAGTTCTTTTTCAGGCAGATCTGATAAGATAGTTTATAAGTTTAAAAGAAAACATTCAAATACGCTCTATGGACGGGAACACATTTAGAGCAACATTGACTCTCTCAATACATGCAAATATTAATGCTGCAACAATGAAGTTACATAATTAATTACTTGAAAGAAATCAGGTTGCTCGTGAAAAAAATTTTACTGTTTCTCTAAATAAATGGACTGATATTAAAATGATTCATAAATTTCTGCCGATCAAACTGCCGTAAAGCCTCTTACGTTTTTGTCATATTATTTCAATTTTATTTTGCGGTTCAAGAAAATCGACTTACGGGATTATTGCATGCAATTTAGTTGGGATTCAATCGATATAAGTTGGTTTAAAACAATATTATTTGAATACATTTTGTCGCTTTTTCAATAAACTCAATTATTATGCGATAAAAAATAGATACAAATAAGAATAAGATTTTCCAAAACAAGAGTAAAGCGCTAACCTCTGCAAATATAACAGCAAGTCTGAAAAGATTGAAACTTCAAATAGCAGCACATTAATCAGTTGCATTAGAAACCAACTGACTCGACATTTTGTCTAGGTGGCCTCGTTGATTCAAAGGTGAGAACATAAGAGGGCACCAGGAAAGATTGTCATCAGCATCATTATATAAAAACATTAAAGGTATTTCAAAACTTAAACCAATGCTTTCATGCAGAGTTCAGCTCAGTTCTTTTTTTATGAATATGAACTATGGAGGTATAGACCGAAAACGTTGACCAAAGTTCAACATTTATCAAAAGAAGTAAACAGAGAACCATCGGCATAAACTTACAACTATTTTTTCCTCTTGTGACGACTTTGATCTTATAAGCATGTATTATGTGTCGACTAAAACCTTGACAAGGTTAAAGTCTTACGCTCGCTCACATCGAAATGTGCAACAGAAGTGGCAGTCCAGCTTATCTACAGCTTCGCACTTGTAGATCATTTTGTCATAACTTCAGCAAGCAATGAATTTGAGTTCCAAGCTTAAGTTATGATTGACCTGAATTCGTTGAGTCGGAGTTACCTTTTTTCCCATAAAACTGATCGAATTGGTAAAGGAAGTAATTTTTGTTGTTTTTTTTTTTTTTATGCATGAAATGCCATTCGTATCTCAGCTTGGGCTCATAAGTAGGCCTAACATTTCACACGAATCGACTCGATTGGCATTAGATGGGTGGTGATTTAACTTTTTGCAGTCGATAATTTAATTAATATAAGTCAGTAGAGTTTAAAAATCTTCTATCTGGTTTCTGTCAGTTCGAAATATATTGAACCAAACAAAGTAAATTTAAATTTAGTGAAAAACGAGCTTTTTTTTTTTGTTTTGTTTTTAAAGTTTTATTTATAGAGACAAGTGGTGGGGGAATATTTGATGGGTCCATAGTGAAAATATAAGACATTCTGGTTTTTTTTTTAAATTTTCAAAATTTGCAATGTTTTCTGCACATCATGCTTTTTTAAATTTTGAAATATGTTAATTAGAAGCTGACACATCGCAGATTGAAGATAGAAAATTACGAAAGTATTGAAATGTGAAAATTGCGTTTAAACTGTCTGCTTTTGTTTTCCCTGAAAGTTTTCTTTTTTCTTGATTCGCAGAGCAGTAAAATTGATTCTGTTGTATAGTGATACATTTTAAGCCATTGAGCATTAGTAAATGTATAAAAATAAATGTATCTAAGAGTTATTATTTGATAAAATTATAGAATTGGCTAGGGAAATGATGAATGTTAAGAGAAAAAGGTGTAGACATTTGTTAGAATAGACGGGGGTTACAACATCACAGGGTACAACAAACGACTGCACAAGAAGGTCACACCAAATAGAAGGCAGAACACCGGGAATAGGCGACAGAAAACTTGTATTATAATAATAATGTAAATATATGTAGAAGTAGGTTGTCACACAAAGAAGTAGACAGATAGATACGAAAGCCAAATATAAAATACACGCACGCAGGCGCGACAATAACTATTCAGAGTGCGTTACGTAATCTTATACAATTAAATAAGGTAGAACCGTTTAAATCCACTCACGAGGAAACTCTCCTCAAATTACTTCTTAGATTGAATTTTTACAATCAATAAATATAGTTAACAGGTAGGATCTTTAGATAAAGTTTAAAGATATAATTTACAAATTTAATTCATAGATATAATCCACAAATATAATTAATAGGTCCAATCTACAGATATAATAAATAGTTATAAATCTACAGATTTAACTAATAGATACAAAACCCCACACTGTTCAACCACACAAGCACACGCTTCCAAACACGATCCAGCGATGATTCCCGTCCGCAGAGCTTGTAGTAGAATAGGGTATATAGTTCCAAACACAAACAGTCAAATGTCCAAATAAAGAAACGTCCCGACACAATCTGGGTCCCGCTCAATAGTTCCTGACTTACACAGTAATAATAGTCCTACCCGTGTCCTTCAAGCTCTCCACTTACTTTCTCTGACTCCGACACACTGTCATTCACCCGACAGGTGACACGCCCTTACGCGAGGGACAATAAATATTAGAAGCACAAGAAAGAGTGCCAATTCAGTTGTACATGGTAGATCATAGACCTGTCTGCATAGGTCTGCATAGGCACACAGCCTCCAGCATTGAATATTAATGCATTCAATTACGTTTTACCACCGTTACGATTTCACAGGAAACATAATACTTAGACTTGACCATCAGCCTGGCTAGGCACACAGCCTCAGGAAAATATCATACTGATGTAGATGCACTCAGGTGGTAAGAAGGTTAAAAGTTCCGTCTCCAGTCAACAAATCTGCTACAGTACACCAGGGCCGTTCCGTGACTGTTCAGTTCGAGTGCTAAAATTGGAGTGTCTGACCCAGGCAAAATCCCGCCGACTTGCAGCTCCACTCAGCCCGTGTCACAACGGGGTCTGAACTTCAAATCACTTCACACACACACACCAAACATTCAACCCTAACACAGCTAACATGAAAACATGACTACACCAGTCCTAACAACATTGATTCTCTGTGTTAGAGGCAAATCATTCCACAGATCTAGATATTTGACTTTCAAAGCTTAAAAAAAAAGAAACATGTTGAGATTCTAGAGCTGCAAATATAGATCTAGGATGTTATAATGATTTGTCAAATGTTCGTATGGGTCTGGTTTAACATGTGGCTTTAGGTTGGTGAGGTAGTCCTGAAATGGGCTCGATTTAGATCCCTAGAGATGACCACATCCGTAGGAGTGGTGAAAACCTGGAATGAATCTTAGGTTCAGATCTACAATTAATGTCGAGGATCGCCAAAATATATTTTCATAATATTGAGAACATCTTGAACATAACTTCTACGATGTGAATAAATTGGTCTAGATCCATATTTATAACTTCACTCTACACAATCGTACACTAGATCTAGATCTAGATCTAGTCAATGCTTCGTAAAAGGTCATTAAACCTCGGTAGCTCTATTAATCATTGTGGATCTTTTAATCAGGGGCATTCTCGTCCTCATGTGAGCTGGTATTCTCAAAGAGAAAATAACCCTCTATGAACTGATTTAGCTGATCATGGCCTGCATTTTTAAAGAGCAGCAAAGGTTTTTTTTTTCCTGTTGTGTAGATCTAAAATCTAGGCCTAGATAATGCCGACATGTTGCTGATAAACAACCCTTAGAAACAGAGCGTAGCTCTCAATTTAAATTCATAGAAAAATATTTATCTCAGTAAGAAAAGATTATTGTAGCTTGAAATTAAAAGATGAAAAATTCTTCAACACGATATACAGGTATAAATTTATCTGAATGGGCAAATTAGTGGGATAGAAGACCCAGAAAATACAAAGACATAATTCGCAGGAAAACTACCTTTTTTCACAAAAAATTGGACACAACATGACATAAAAAATCTTTGAAAATTACCAATAGACAAAAAATATTGATTATTATCTTTTGGAACAAGATAAATTATAGTTCAAGATTGATTTTAAACAATAAAATCAATTTCGCTAAATATCGACCTGACATCACTATTTTGTCTGTAGCTCGAAATGGAGCCAAGCGACATGTGCCGTGTTTTCGCTGAACGCATCACATATTCTTTAAAATCCAAATTAATGAATCAATTTCTATATTTAGCTAGTAACACTTGACATTTATTCTTATAGCAATCGATTTTTCTGTTTCAGTTGAACCAATTGTATGTAGTGCGACCTGCTAACCAAGCTGGACCGTTCCCTGATGGCTACATCTATACTTCAGGCTCTTATCGTAATTCATCTTGCAAGTAAATGGAAAACTCATATTTTTATCGCGCTCAAAAAAAAAAAAAAAAAAAAAA
>BLXT01006233.1:1188525-1202554 GCA_019648995.1 Plakobranchus ocellatus | reverse complement strand
ATAATAATAATAATAATAATAATAATAATAATAATAATAATAATAATAATAAGAATAAGAATAAGAATAAGAATAAGAATAATTATAATTAGCCGGAATTCTAGCAGAAACCCATTTTGTATGGCAAAAACGCAACTATAGCAGTAGACAAAGCAGTATGGCAGCTGTCATCAATTTAATCTGTCTTTGACTGGTCGCAAAGATTTTCCAATTCACTGAATTGAAGCACCCCAACTTTGGGTCACGTTGACTTGTAGATGTATATTATTTGCGCCTCTATCTGGCAGTTTTGATGAATTGTTTTAGCGAGCTTTTCACAAATTTCTCTTTTTTTTTTTCCTTTCTTGCTTTAATGACAAATTCTTCATAAAGCATGTTGGTGGTTTTGTTTTATTTGTTTTCTTTTTTGTCTCCTCATGCCTTATTGTCTGCAGACATTTGGGTGGCACTTCGCTTCATTCAAATTGAGAATAGATGTCATTATTAATTCTTTTTAGTGAATTCAGCAGCAACAACAGTCTGGCAGAAAAAAAAGTGACAACACAAGCAATATTGATACATTCAGTTTTCGCATTCTAGATACATTATCAGTAAACAGTGGTGTATCTGTGTTTTATCTTGGAAAGTCTTTAGTTTTTGGAAAAAGAACAGCAGTGTGTTTCAAAAAGGCACCGTCTGCCACGTGGTGATGGTTTATTTTTGTTCAAAAGAGGCAATAAAAAGCGAACTGTGCAGAATTCCTATTTTGGATATGCCGACTACAAATATTCAATTAATATTTTTGATTTAATGCAACATTTTGCATTGTAATTGACCATATTTAGCATCGCCTGGTGGCAACTTCAGAGAGAAACTGATCTCTTCCGGATCAGTCGCTAAATTTCGAACAGAATTTGATTTTGTTTTATTGACACACTAAAACGTACATTTGGCTTCAAATAATCACGGATTGTCATCCAATTTGTGTCTGGATCCTCATAATATAAGAATGCACTGCAATAGACCGCTCATTGGTGCAATGACTTGCTTCGGCATGTTCTATAACTTATTGCCATAAAGCTCTATACGACTCCTTATTTATACATCAAAGTTTAGATCAATGATGAATATTTTCTATAGAAAAAAAAATTAGGAAATGCAAAACAAAGGTAACCTTATGTCAGTGCTCTGATTTTATTATTTTTTTTTAATTAAAGGAAATGTAACGATTTTTTTTCTCTAATGCGTAAATAAATGTGATTTTGTAGAAGATTATAAGCCATAAAAATAATTTGGATTTATTCTGCACTTTAAAACTTGCCTGCATTCATTGAAACATGATAGATATTGAGCAACCAATTTGTTGTTGTTTTGCCAAATAACATTAAACTATGACTCGGTGTTATATTCAAAATGTTGAATAGCATCTCAGGGACGGAACAAGAACTTTAGAAAGGGGGGGGGGGGAGCCCCCCTGAAACTGAAGAATTTGTGCAATTTGAAAGTGAAAATGTGCCCTCTCCTGGCCCTAAATAGTACATAATAACATCCACAGGTACATACCTTTTGNCCCCCCCCCCCCCGAATTGGATCCGGCCCAGGATCTGATGCTATGCAATCTTTGATCTGTCCTAAAATTCTGAAAATAGTGAGATAACAAGCAATTTTAGATTTGGCCTTCAAAAATATTGAACATTTCTGTACACACCTAAAGTTTTCCTACAACCATTGTGAATTTATAAATTGAACCTTAGATTTGGCAGAAAATATGGTAAATGACTAGTTATTATGCAATCTGAAACTTTGTATTTAAAATTCGAAGGGCGACTACATATTATCCAACGGAGTTTTCTCTTAAAGCATTGAAAATGACTAGATATTATGCAACCTGAAATTTCACTTTAAAACACTCAAAATGGCATTGCCATTTGAGATTCAATCTAAACATTGAAATTGACTAGACAGTATGCGATCTTAGATCTTCTAAAAAACAGTCAACTAACAAAAAAAAAATTGGATATGAAGGGATTAAATGAGAATTACGTTAGATTTTTTTAAAATTAATTTATGGCAAGAATTATTTGCACGTGTTGTAAAGATTCTGCTTCGTTGTCTCTGCTTGGTTGGCTTGAATGAGGATTCAGACATTGAATTCAGGCAAGGGTTGGCTAAAAAATATGATGCTTGTCACCGTCATGTTTAGGCTCAGATTGGCTGATTGTGTCAAAAAGGTGTGGTCATGATGCAATCTTGTTTTCAATTTGCTTAGCTGCTGCATTTTGTATGATACGCAAAAAAAAAAAAAAACAAACTCATCCGATTCTTGGACCAACATCTGAAAGAACAGACTTTACCCTAGAGATCCTGTAGACTTCAAATATACGTATGCACAATAGGCAGAACAAGATATCTCTGTGGATTTAGTGTATAAAATTCAAATGGCTGGTGATAAAGAAAGAATATTGAAATCAGACGTTTTATGGAAATTGAACTTGTGGGGGTATCGGTACCGTAGGGAAGGCCTTAAAATGAATCTGTCACTATATTCTCGTAATCAGAAGGAATTTGCAGTTGTTTAAAACATTGGAAGATTTATTATTTATTTAGTCAGATTTGCACAAAAAAAAAGCGACAGCGTCAACTATGAAAAATTTCAGGACGAGTTTGCTAGTCACTGAACCATCAAAAGCACCAGTGTTTTAAGATAAAGCTGCTACGGAAATATAGAACATAAAAGAGTACTCTGTTAAGTATTAAATTGAAGAACATGATCAGTTGCCTGTTCGCTGACAAAGGGGCAAAAGATATAATGAAATAAGAAATGAAACAAGCGACAATTTTTTTCTTACCTAAGTTTCTATTCCTTTATGGTGCTCTCTCAACACAGGTGAAGTGCCTCTACATTCACAGCGCCCAAAAATGGGCAACAGTAGTGCCCCCTCTAGGAAACTTCCCCATAGCTGCGCCCGAGATCGACCAACCCCTGGATATTGACTATGAACCAGATCCGGAAGACCTGAAGGCTTTAATCAACAACTCGGCATTCTGCTCCCAACGTTTCTCGTAAAAATCTTTATTTAAATCCTTTACCTTGCTTGAAAGCGTATGTATTCATCTGCTCATGCAGGATTTTCATTTGCCGTATTTGTCAGTATTGCAACACTGTTATTACGACATTTCATCATTGAATTAATTTCCCCAATCTTGGTGAGGCTCATAATCTATCTTTTACATACAACCTCAAATCACTTCCAAAATTGTAACCATGGTTTGATCGAACTGAAAAAGATGACGTTTTTGCAAGGTGCCAAGCAATTCATGAACAAGGAGAACGTTATGATTATTTGCAATTTTCTCCTAATCTCTAACAGAAATTATAGAGAACTTGGCTATTCAAATCGACTTGGATAAGGTTTTAGTGCAACAGTTTAAAAAAGGGAATAAACCCTGCAGTGACTCTGTGTTTGTTTAAGTTGGCTATAAATGGGATTTTTTCACAGCATTATGCTCTTCTCATCTTTATAGTTCTGTTCTAACTGTTCATAGTGCAACTAGAATAGCAACAACCAATGAGAATATAAAAAAAAAAATAATTATGTTTGTGTGTTCCCAAAACTGAACTTAGAATGTTATCTTTTTTTAGTTTTGCATGCTCTCCTGCATACTCTCTTTTTCCTGGAACAACCTGGTTTGACGTAAATGGAAACGCCCATAACAACTGGGGAAGCCAAATGACAGATATGGTATAATATAGCATTATTGTTATTATTATTTCTTATGCATTTTGTTACAATATCATGATAATTTACTGTTTTGTTACTCTCTGTTCATTAAATAGAGAAAGCATATATGTAGAGAAGAGAGAACCCTGAAAAAGGGAACCAAAAAAGAACTTTAGCTTTTAGCTTTGAATGGACGCCTGATATTACTCAAAGTTTTGCTATTTACTATAAGCCATTGTATAAATTAAAACTTTAGCTGAAGCATGCTATTTTTTTCCAGGTGTGAAAAATATTTATTTTATAATATCGGTTTTAAAAAGAATATCTAAAGAAATATTTAGAGATTGAAAGACAATAAATAGAGTTTCAACTTCAAGAAAATAATACATGTTTAAAAAAAAAACAACAGAAAAAATGAGTTCAAATACACCAAAAAGATCAATGGACCATGATGACAATTTTTCACTATGAGTAAAGAGAGTACAAAGCACAACTAGCGGTTTATTCTGCATTTTCTAAAGCAATCAGTCGCATTTCTTGAGTCAGTGAGGAATTTTAAAATATAGCTTATCATGAATATAGATCAAGATATGCTTTAAAATACAATGACTGCTACAGCCGACAAAAATGTTTACGTTATGCTGATGTTTCACTTCCTCTTAACCCCACACAGTGTGCTTGTGGGGAACTTCAAAGATGTCCCGATCGTTGCTACTGTGATGGAAGCCAGATCAACTCAAGCACCAAAGATGAGGCTAGAGTCGTGGACAAAGATATGCTTCCTCTTATGTCTATTCAATTCAGTCAGAGTCAAGCCAGCAAAGGCAGAGTGGACATAGACGATCTGATATGTGGTTCAGTGCCATTTGGTGAGTGTGAAGTGTGTTACGCTGTTTATTGGTGTATGCCTAGTATGGCAATAAACAAATTACCTCGCAACAACTGTAGCACCAAACTGGTTGGTGTGTAGCAAGTATAGCAACATGCCGCTTAAGCAGTAGTAATTGCAGCTTCAGGCTTGTTAGTTAATGTCAAGTAGAGTCACCATTTGTAACTCCAGGCTAATTGTTTTATAACAAATTAACTAGATTATTATTCCATTGTACATTAAGTAAGAAAGCATGTGTAGCGGCATAAGAAACCAAGAATAGGGTCCCAAATGTGTAGCAGGTTTATTGGTTTGTGCCAGGTGAAACGCCAATCTACAACTTTACATTAACAGGAGAAAGCATGGCATCTTTTAACATATGTACTATTCAAATTAGAATGTATCAGGTACTTGCTGACGCCAGTGATGATGCGTTGACATTCAATAGAACAGATACCTTGTGGAGAAACAGTTTTAATTTTATAAATAAAAGGCCACTTCAAAAACAAATTTTTACAACATAGAGAATACATGAGCACAGGTCATGTTCTAAGGCTTAACCACAACAAAAGTGGCAATCAGGAAAAAGATACCAAGAATACAAGCTAGGCTACAAAATTTTTACTTAAAAAGCACAAGCAATTTACCTATCTTTCTATATATACAACAACAAATGCAAATATATAAACACGGACATTTTTATACGCACATCAAGTATACATGTTATATCAATCCTATTAAGTGAATTAGACTGGAAAGATGCATATGAATGTATATACATATTATATATATATATATATATATATATATATATATATATATATATATAATGTGAATATAATAGCCACATATAAATATATGTATACTAAAAAAAAGAAAAACACAAAAATTATACATCAAAATTATTATGATAACAGTTCCAGTATCTGTATGGTAGGATAAGAAGTAATTGTTTAAAATTAAGAAAGGACGTTTCTGTAAGTGTCATACAAAATTATATCTTTTTTTACCAAATCCATAATTCTCTCTCTCTCTCTCTCTCTCTCTCTCTCTCTCTCTCTTTCTCTCTCTCTCTCTCTCTCTCTCTCTCTCTTTCCTTTCCCTCTCTCTCCATACACTTTATACACACACACATACATCTACAAAAACACATTCATATCCATCTATATCTATATAGAGTTTAAACTTTTGGTTGCCAATTTGGTGTAAAAACAAATTAAAAGATGTTTTCCTTCTTAAAGTTTAGGTGCTCAACGATACAAGTGATGAACTTTATCTTACGATAATTCTTTGTGATGTGAAAAGCTAATGCAGTTTAAATGCACAAGGAAAAACCAACAAACGTCACTTTACCTTTATTATAATCAAAACATCGATTTCGTAAGCTGAAGTCCTTGATGATATCATCTGAATTAATTAATAGACTCCTCAAAACTCAATTGCTCATTTGAATTAGTTTAATGCAAGACGCATAAATGTTTCAAACGTTTATGATTAGTTTATTTCCCAAAATCTAAAACAAAATGTAAACTGCGATTTTTCTTCAACCATCAGCAAAAAAAAAATACTTTTGTTGCTGCAGGACCTGAGTGTCTTGAGATCCTCTTACTAAAAATTTTTCAAACATTTCCATGGTATCATATTTTTCATCCCACATTTCTGTCCGTTGTTCCCAGAATCTGAGCCTCTTTATGTTCAGGTTTGTTTTTCCAATGTTTGTCTTCTCAGGTACATTTCTGTACTTTGCAACTTCAAAAAAAAATATTTCCTCTTTTAGCATTTTTTTTTATCACACACCCTGGAAACTGAAGTGGGCTGAGCTTTTGCTGAGATTTTTCACCAGAAATGCAACAAATAATTTCAATCTACCTTAGACCTGTGCCTGAGTATCACAAAAACACAACTGCCAATAACTTATTAGATGAGACAACACAATCATTTCCTTGCAGGTATTCCTAAGGATTGTCATGAAGCTAAATTCAAGAATAACTTTGAAAAAGACCAGATTCTACACATTGATCTGGATGGAGCAGGCGGTGAACCACCTTTTTTGGTGTTCTGCGATATGGAGTCCTATGAACATGTTGGCATTACACAAATACCGAGCATTCCCGGGTAAGCACAGAGGGATAATTATAGATAATGGATGACTCAAAGCGTAGGCCCACTCTGGAGGCAGCAGTTCACGTGTCCAACAATACATTTTTTGAAATACTTTCTTTTTTTGCGAGCGCACACCAAGTCGGCTACTTGTTGAAGCGTCGGAGCTATCCTTTGTGTTTTACAGCCTGGTCTAACGTCAGTGGCTCTGTTGGATAAGGGAAAGGGGGGTACCATTACTTGACCACGCATAATTCTACTGGCCGTTGTCGCGCAAAACACGAGGCCAGTCTTGTTACGCAAATTATCAGGCTAACTTGTCGGTGGGAAGCGCACAGTGACTGCGACATCAGTCCTTCATGTTAGCCATGACAAGTCGCGTCGCCTCCAGTGTGGATCTATGCAAAGTCTGTTTTTAAACATAGAAGGTCAATCATAAACAATATGTGTATTTTATGTATGCAGCAAGACATACAAAGTTCATCATAGAAAACGCGAACACTCTGTATGAGCTGGCAAACGTGAAATGTTCATTGTATTCTGCGTAAACTTTTGAGAAAGATATGAAAATCGTATCATAGATATTGTGTTATTTTATATGAGTATTAAGATATTAAAAGTTCACCATGAGCAAGGCATACATTTTGTATGCAAACAGACATACATGAAAAGTTTATTGCAGGCAAGGCTTGAACCTTATAAATGCTGAAAAGATAAGTCTAATTGAAACTAGAGGACAGGACAATTTTTCATTGTTGTAAGTAACCTTAGAGAAGTGGAAGACATAAAAAATTCATCATGAGGAAAGCTTAAACATTTATTATGAAAAAAAAGGCATAGAATTTTATTTGAGATAAAACTTCAGCTTTATAATAAAAGAGAAAAATAGGAATTTTATCATAGTCTAGAAGAGATAGTAAGTTCATCATAATTTATGTAAATGCAAACACACAAAGCGTCTATCTTTGTTTCCATTCAGTTTAATGAGTGAATGCAAATGTGAATCATCAATGGAACTGAGCAAACTTATGATACATAAATAGAAATGCCGTATCTTTCAAAACCAGGCTTCAAATTTATTTATGCAGGTCTATAATGATGTGCATAATGAGAATCAAGGGTGTTAGTATTATTGTGTAGGATGACGTGACACCTGCATAATACAAACATCACTTCAACTATATATGCGTATGTATGTTGACGTAAAACATACATTTTACGGATGATGCATAAACAGGCAAACATAAGAAGTTAAAAACACATACAAGGCCTAATGTATGCTAAACAATACACAACTTTAATGATACAATCAATCTTTATAAATGGTGTTTCAAAGGAACACCAAACCTCTAGTTTATGCAATGTATGAGCTTGATATTAAAAGAGCTTTTCATCGTACAGGTGAACATTTTTTGTATGGGTAAACCATAGCAACTTGTCATAGAAAGCACTTGGCTATTGAGTAGAATTCGCCAAAACTTAGCTTTTGTATTTGTCATCTCTGAAGAAGAAAATAAAGAACACAGCAAATTAGCATGATTGTATACATTATATCGCCAAGGACTAGCAAATATCCAGCAATAATCTTTACTAGAAATAGATTTTAATCTCAGCATGGAGTTGTCATTTATTCGTCCTAGTGATATTGTTATTGAATCAGAGTTATAGAAGAGGGCTGGTAAAAGAACATATTTTCAATGTTAGTGTCGTACCAAATTGTCATTTAAAGCATAGAAAATGAAGAATAAGATGAAAAAATGTGAACACAATTTTTTTTCATTAATTGCAAATGGTATATCGATTGCTATTGATTATTGAATCTGACATGAAATGTGAAAATGCCGAACCTAATATTAGATCCTACCAATCCTTATTCATTCAATTAAGGTGAAAGTGTCTTAGTTACGTTCTGTCGTTTACATTAGCTTCATATATTTTATATCCTTTTTTACCCATCTTTTGCTTCATACGAATTTGTTTCCTTCTTCATCGTTGATACCTCAATGATCACCAACTTTTTTCAAAAATCTAATTTGAACATCAGCCAAGTAAATGTCACCACAGTGGATGGAGAACGGATTGAATATCCCGTTGACCAGAACAAAATTAGGGCCCTCATTGAAGGATCGCTCTTCTGTTCACAAGAAGTGGAATTTCAATGCACGGTACTAAGACTTCTATATTTTTTTGCTGAAGATATTTCTTCTTTATTTTGAATATGGAACCTAATAAAAGAAAAGCGATAGATTAAAAATAAATCCACAGTTTATTTGTGTAGTAATATTTGTTCTAAGCTGGCAGAAGTTAATAAATTTTTCTTAATTTTTTTTCCCATTTTGGAATGAGTGCTTTGCTTCAGTGTATACCACACCTATTACTGAAACTATCTTTATGCTTCCCTAGAACTCTCATCTTGGTGGTGCTGATGGTGGCGCTGTGTTCGTCAGAGGAGATGTTCAGAGGCTAGATTATTTCCCCGGAGGCAATCATAAACCAGATTCTTGTGGATGCGGAGCCACCGAGTCATGTGATCAGCCGGAAGTAACATGTAACTGCAACATTGATGATGGAAACGCCCACAGTGATTTTGGTCTTATTATCGACAAGAACGACCTGCCAGTGACAAAGGTCACAGCTCAAGTGGGCGCATCAAGGAGTTCTGTATACGAGATTGGGGAGCTGAAGTGCAGTCAAAAGCAGTTTGGTACGTCAATTTTTTTTTCTATGCAGACAGGAAAGTAATTGTGATGCTAGGGTGAATAAACTTGCTCTGAAGTATACAGGGCTCTCTACTATAGGTTCATATGCTGCCACATGAAGCTATCTGGTCAAAAAGTATGATTTACTAAAATAATCAGCAAAAAGAGATGGGTTAGATTTGGGTGGTGTGAAACACAAATGTCCACGTTTTGAGAGGATCATTTGTAATTATAGTGATATTGTTGGAATAATAAAACTAGTTCTGAAAAATCTTTCATGCAAGCAAAATGAATATTGCAATAAGTACAGAATGGATATCGTTTGAGCTCCTCATCTTCGCTTTGTATGTTTGCTTGTTTCAGTGTATCTTCTCCTCTTTTCATCTCTTTTTATTTTTTTTTTATCTTGTTCCTCTTGCTCTCAATCGTTTTTTTTAATCTCTTATTCATTCTAGTTATGATTTTACATATTTTATTGTCAGTGTGCAATAACCTTTTGCTGAACAATAAAACGTTTCACATGACTTCTAATAATAATTCCCATGTAACAATGACTTGCTTAACGCATAAAGTTTATTTTGTTTTGTGCAGGCATTGAGCCAAATTGTGAGAAATACCATGCCATTGGAGTTACAGAAAGTTACACCTATTTCATTGATGCTGATGGGCCAGGTAAGGAAAACAGATGAATAAACATTTGTCTACAGGAAAAATAATGATAATGGTTTGATCACTTTATTCAGCTAGCCAATAACAGAAAATATGAACTGAACTCAATTTAGGTAGTCTATCACTGTGTATAGGACGTTATTATGCTAGCCCATCACTGTTCATAGGACGTTATTAAGCCAGCCTATTCCCACGTATTAAACATTTTTCTAATAAGCCGATCAAAAATTAAATTGACCAATTCGACGATCACAATAGCTCAAAAAATCAAAAGCTATGAGGATGTGGAAAGAGGATTTAGTTTATACACATACTAACCTAGTTTTGAAATCGATCGTAAATAAAAATAGTGAAAACCAAAACTCCAAAATGAAAAAAACAGAGTAAAATTCTTTCGAATTTAGTATGCATCATCTTAATTCATTTACATTTTCTTGCAATTACATGAATACATTTTGTGTTTTATGTTATTGCCCACTCATTTATTCCTACATACATTCTTACATCCCATCAGTCTTAGCCAAATCTATCTATCTATCTATCTATCTATCTATCTATCTATCTATCTATCTATCTATCTATCTATCTATCTCTCTTTCTGTTTATCTATTTATCTTTCTATCCATCTACCTATCAAATTGCTACCTCTTCGTCTCCTTGACCATCTATCTTTATAGCAGTTATTCTGTCTAATCGTATGATAGCTTATGAGAAATGCCCGGGAAGAGAACAACTGTTCTGTTAAACATCTCGTTGATGTCTGCTTATGGAGAAGCACTTGCAGAATGGCACCTGGAATAAAACATTTTTTAATACCTGCGCCAGTAGGCAAGGAGAAAGATGAGCAGTTATGTTGTACTTTTCTTTCACCCACAGGAGGCAATGACCCTTTCCCTGTGGAGTGTGAATTTGTTGAAGACCCACCGCAAGGCAAGACAATTGTCCACCATGATAGTGAAGGCAATGTAAGAAATTTCATATAGAGATTTTTATTAGTATATACATTTTTAAAAGACACGATGAATAATAGAGTGAAAAAGAATTCATTAGCTGTTTCAGTTTTCACAGTTGTCACTAATGCATGTTGATTAAAGCAAATTGCCATCTACTTTGATTTTTTTTCAAACAAATAGCAAAAATAAGGTTATTCGCCTTTCTTAATTCCACATTTTATGCAGGTTTATGCAATGGACAAGAAAAAATAGAAAAGAGCAATCGGAATAAATATAGAAGGAGAGTAATAGAGCTAACATTAGTTTTGCACATGCTTACATTCTCTCACCAGATAACAGGTTATTAGCCTTTCTTAATTCCACATCTTATGCAGGTTTATGCAATGGACAAGAAAAAATAGAAAAGAGCAATCGGAATAAATATAGAAGGAGAGTAATAGAGCTAACATTAATTTTGCACATGCTTACATTCTCTCACCAGATAACAGCGACTTCATTCTTGGAATTCGTGTATCTAATGGCCAACCCTTCCCAGATAGAGGCCCTTCTGTCCAGGTCTACCTTCTGCACCCAGGAGGTCTCCATAGATTGTCGCCAATTTACGATTCCTGTAGAACCAGGTGAGACAAATGATGAAAGCACTATCGCTCCGGGGAATAATGTACTTATTATTCCAATGATGGGGCATCAATGATAAAAAGACAATTCTATCGGAGTGACACAATTGTCCTTCAGGTATTTTCCTAAATTTGGAATATTTGAGCCTCATGGTAGCGCACTATATTCCTAAAAGCTGGTGAAAGCTGCCCTTGTATCTGAAGTTAGTCGCCAGAACCAGCTCTGTTTCCTACTGCCTAATTGTTGGAGAAAGGATTTGCTGTTGACCCAGGGTAGTGAAAGGCTAACTATAACATATCCTGTTTGACTGGCGAAGCGTGTGTTTTACCCTTGCATGAAAGATTTGCACTTTCTCACCTATGTCTAGACAGTGCAAATGTAAAACAGGGGATAATTTTGTTGGAAATGTTGCCTCACAAAATACACTAGATCTAGATCTTGTATCTTTGCTAGGTCTTAGTTAGATCTGCTATTTTTTACTGATTGACAGAAAAGGGATCAGTTTTTTGCATAATATAGCAAATTTTAGATCTGTAATTGTAGATAGCAGTAGATCATTTAATCTTATATAACTATAATATTAGAGACAATCATAACACGTAGTTACATGGTTTTATTTCATGATCCAGTTTCTCCTTTGGATGTTGAAGATGCCATCGCAATAGAATGAGGATGCAATGCAAGATCTAACTAGTAAAACAGAATTAAGAAGTGATCACGGTGAATATATAAAAACAGAGCAAAGATGTGTCACTACATCCTGTGCAAATACCAGAATGAAAATGCAATCCTACATAGAATAGAGATGCGATCCCACACAGAATAAAGAATAAAAATGATTCCACATAGGGTAAAGATTAGGCCCCAGAGTATTAAACAAAAGCATAGAAATCTGTCTTGCTATCAGCCCGAGGCTTCTTTCAAAAAGTTATTCACTGGCGCCTATTTTTTACATGGCGCAATTCATTTATTCCAAAACTGCGCCTTGTATGTTTCATAAGATTAATTGTGGAAACACTCATTTTGACATTTTGGCTTAAAATTGATTTTGTTCAAATCTGCGGTGGTGATATTGAAACCTGAATAGCCTTAATTTGCTCCTCGAATTAGTCAATTAAGTATACTTAAAATATATTGCTGCAATATATATGACTACAATTAAAAAGACTTGAGATACATTATTCAAACATTTAGAAAGCTCAATAGATGTTTAGATAGTCAAGGGATTACAGAGCTATGGTCCCTGTTAGGTTATCAACGCAAACGGCAAATCTATGCCCCGAAAAGTGTGTAAAGATATAAATAAACAAACAAAACAGAATAAAAGCAACACAAAGCCAAGAGTTCTTTGTCATGACCATATAGTATTGTGACAGTACAATATATTTTTTTGTGTTTCCAGTGATGTATATCCGTATACCCCATCAATTGACAGTTAGTTGCAACAATTATACCTCATATGAACAGTCTCCCTACCAAACATAGCAGCAGGCTTGGAAAGATTGCTAAAGGTCAAAAAAAGGTAGTGCAGTATTTTAAAACTAACTATTGTGCTGTGTATGTTTTGATTTCTATTTTTGAGACCAATAATGTGGATGGTCTTGCTCTTCTTATGCAGGCAGTATCGTGTGGACTGGACCAGGCGAAGGACCTGCGGGCAGCCACCAGCTTTCTGACCATCTAGATAGTTGTGGGCCTAACGGTGATAGCTGCAAGTGTGGCTCTGAAGGTGGTCAGGGGTAAGGTGTTTTATTTTTGTTCTTGACTTAAATATAGTAAAAGTAAAAAACCACCAACTCAAACTTATAAAAACAAATGAAACAACACAGAGTATACGTAAAAACGTTTCTGGGAGTGTGGTATTTGTATACGTTTTTTTGTTCTTGACTAGAAAAGGTATCAAAAGAGTATAGAATACCTCAGTCCTGCATCATATAGATCTATCCTTCTTTTGATAAGCTGCTGCTAAAACTACTATTATGGTACCACCATTTTCAAGGTCATACAGTGTAGTAGAAATCATATTCAGATAATCTACCATCCCTGAGAGCTTCGTAACAACTTCAACGTTTTCATCTTGATATCTCTCATGTGGCAGTCTTATGCTGTGGCTCAGATGCATGAAGCAGTGGTTTTTACTTCAAGCCACGTAAATTTGTGGGGAAAATAATGGTTTTATGTAATTAAATGAAACAAGATTTTCTCTTAACATCAAAAAACTTTTCATGCAAATAAATTTTCACGAGCTAAGTCTTTTAGAAGATATTAAATTTGAAATATGTATAAATCATACTAAACTTCTTTTATCTAATAAAAGAAAAAATTAAGTTTAAAAATTAATTTATGTTCTGAATTACACTATTTGAAAGCTTGGATTTTATTTTTGTCCCTCTCACTGTCTCTCCTCTCTCTTTTCCTTCC
>BLXT01006233.1:1115436-1131707 GCA_019648995.1 Plakobranchus ocellatus | reverse complement strand
TTTTTTTTTTTTTTTTTTGGAAATTTGGCTTTGCTTCTGATCGAACTTTTTGTTAGCTTTTTTAAGAACATTAGGCTATGTGACTTGAGGCATTTCATAATTTTTGTAAACAAATACCAGTAAGAGTAATTTAGTTTGTATGCAGTTTGTTGAGATAAATACAATGTATTATTATCAGAGCTCAAATGGCCAGTAACCATGGCACGCATAGAAGCAGACAGATGTTGCACAATAGAAGTCTAGACTGTCATTTCTGCATGTCTCTTCGTTTCCATGAGAAAACTGACATGCACGTTGTCTCTACACGTGAAATTTCATCAACCACCAACAAGCACATTGTTTGAGTCAAGTAAATGTGGCTCAAGCTAGAAAATTAATATGTAATTTGGTGTTACAGTGAAGGTGGAGGGTGGGCGATGGCGCAAGTTAGAGCTGGTTAGGAAATTGGCACGTTCAAAAAAGAATTACGCGACTAAAAAAAAAGAAGAGAAAAATTATAATGATGATAAAACTTCAATAGACCTACATAGAGTCTACATTTTACACTAGGGTTTTGACATAACAGTTTATATCTAGAGTAAACTAAGAATTTTTTTTTTCTATTGGAAATGGAAATAGCACTGATTTGACTGTAAAAAGGAATTAAAACTTTTTTTTTTTAGACAATAATTTGTTTTAATTAATGAAGAGAACAAAAAAATAAAACGCAATATTCTTAAGAATTTGCTCCTTAAAATCATCAAAAGAAAACGTAATATAACACAACAGAAATGCTATCGTTTTGAAATAAGCGGCGGTAGGGATAGATAGAGCAGAAAGAAAAAGAAAAATTTATGGCCTTCTAAAGGTGCTTCACCCACAACATCATGTGACTTGGACATGTGAACATGGATTCTGTGAGAACAGCATTATAGAATCTAAATAATTTTAGTTTGCTACGTTGCACGACCAAAAAAAATAATAGTTTAATAGATAGCCATCTCCAAGCCAAGTGATTTTTTCTGAAAACGGCCCTTTTCTTTAACTAGATCTATAGGTCTAAAGGACAAAAATAGAAATGGAACTTTGCGGTAATTGTACTTTTTGTAGTGTAGATCTAATCTGCAACCCAAACCGCTAGATCAGCAATAAAAAGGAATGTTCATTCACAGTTTTGTTTTGCTTTGCTTTTGCCATGTAAAATCTAGATTGAACACTTTCCACTCTTTAATTGACATGACTTTGCGGTTGAACCGTAAAATCATAGTCAAAAAGTCAATCAAACCTATAGATCTAGATTAGATCTAGATCTTTCACTGCATTTATATCGCAGAAAGTTGGGAGACTATATAAGCCAAATAAGTACTTAGGCTCGTATATAATTAATTAACACTCAAGATCGACTTGTATGGCTTGTGACATTAATCTACGCTTTTATTTTATAGATCTAGATATCTAGATTCTAGATCTAGATCTAGGCCTTTCATCATGAGATTAAAATTACTAGATGAATCTAGATTCTAGATTAGGTCTCAGTCAGCTCTAGATGGACGATTGTGATATTTTTTAAATATTCTAGATCTACTATATAGATCTATAGGCCCATTATTCCTGATTCTAGATATTAAGAAATATATAGGGCCTAAATAGACCTCTGCCCTTTTAGATTGAAATCAAGATTTGACATTCTTAAATCTAGTTTAATTATTATATTTTATAGAAAAAATTAATGGCAAATTGATTTGGTCAAAAGGCTTCTAACTATCTAAGTCCAGATTTGCAAAGAGGAAAATTTATTCAAATTTTTTTTTGTTGAAGCCCATTGCAAACAATCATTTTAATAATGTAGATCTGGGCCTGGATTTAGAATTCCTTTCTAGACTTAGATTGTTTTCCTTTTTATAAAATATTTTTTCTGTCTCCACGGAATAATCTATGAATCCGTGGTGACAGAAAAAAAAAAAAAAAAAGTGAAATTAAACTTCTAAGGGCATTGAGCCACAAACATGGCTTTGGCTTTGGTTATCTCTTAGAAAAATCTTAATTTTTACATAGCAAATGTATAGGAAGAAATGTTGTATCACCACACTCAGAGGGTTAAATAAATAAATTTTTATAAAGGAATGGACTGAGTATTTTATTGACATGCACGTTTTCAACCCAGTTTTAATTTCAATTGTATTAGAACTAAATTACTCTAAGATGACCTTCTCTATTCTCATATAACATTCATTAGAATCATGAATTGATTATAAATTTCTTTGCAGCATTAAGTCCAGGTCGGCTCAGAGTCATAAAAAAAAAATGCTAAGTTTGTATAAAAATGCATCCAGATGGAATCTGAATCCATATATAGGGATTTTTTTCATTGTTGACAGTTTAATTTACCAACAAGTTTCAGCAATTGCAAATAATTTTGTCCAAAAGTAAACAAAGCAAAAAGAAGGCAAAATGTCTGACTCTCTAAGTGGCAGTGAGAATTCAGGATAAGGTCTTGATTTCTTTTTTTGTGTCATCGCCTGTGTGGCAGTTTGAGGTTGAGCTAGTTTATATTTGCTTGCCTCAAAAGTCTCTCTAGTTTGGCCAAGCTACTTGTTGCTGGGTAGACGCACAGAGATTTAATTAGAATCTTGATGATGATATACATGTTTTTCCGGTAAGCTTTGAGTTAAAAAAAAAAAAAAAAAATTACTGTGTCAAGATCTGGAATAAGGGAGAGCATAGATCAAGATCCAGAATCTGTTTTCCTTTTTTTAAAATAATATATTGTAAGTGTCAGGTTTTTTTTTGTTTTTTTTTGGGGGGGGGGTTCTACATACATCAGATATCGAGATTAGGCGTTTGCAAAAGGTGGTTTGTCATCATTATTATGACTGGAAGATTTTCTGCAGTCCTGTTATGAAAAATAACTCACTGTGCCCTGGCTTGGAAGAGGGCCATAAAGTTTAAGATAAACTTGTTCTAGACAGGCTATACTGGTACACTATGATGCTAAACCAGACCACCATGCATATATCTTAACTTTCTGAGTATAGTGGCATAAAATAATTGCTCTTTTATTTAATTTAAAAGAAACCAGAAAAAATTGCAAAAAATGTTCATGGCATAACAAAAAAAGAACAAAATATTCTTGAAAGTTTAGTGTCTAACAGCATTGAGATTGCATTTAAACTTTTTACAAAAATACTTCACTGTTAAATTTCATATAGATAGTGTACTGACAATTTTAACTTATGTGTATTAAATGCTGAAAGGTCGAGCATTTTTTTTTTTAATGAAAAGGCAGTGTACAGACCAACAAATGTATTGGATATAAATGTTTTTTTAAATGATGTCCAACATTATCTATACGCTGAAATCATTTACTGATACCGGAATCAGTATTGCACATCAAAGAACTTAAGAGATTTAAACAGTCACCAAAATCTCTCCGTTCAATGCAATAGCAAAGCAAAACACTTTGGACTTATTTACTTTTAATGATTTCCTGAAGCTTTTAAATCTGACAAATATATATTTATTAGCAACATTTTTACTTATAAAATAAAAGCTTGTATTTATTTTGTTTGTAAATGTACATATTTATCTTTTTTCTCAGCACGTTAATGGCTCACTCCACCTCAATAGTCATGTCATCCAATGGAACACATATTGTATTTGTGTATGGGACGCTGAAGACAAAACAACGTAACCATGATATAATGACAAATCCAGAGACTGGCTCTTCAAAATACCTGGGTGTAGCTGACACTGTTCTTAAGTATCCCATGATTGTTTATGCTGAATTGAGTGTCCCATTTTTGCTTCTATTGCAAGGACATGGAGAAGTACGATGTTTCAAAGATATGTTTTACATTTCATGATTTTATTCCCCTGCACTGTGTAAAAGCAAGGAGGCTTTTCAGTTTGATAATAGTGTATAAATATAAGTATGCATTTTCAATATCAAACTTTTTAAAGGCCAAAGATAATGCAAAGCTTAAAGTTCAGAGATCTTTTTCATGATATTGTAAATAAAAAGGTTGGATTAAGATGAATTTAAAGAAAACTGGTCATCACATTTTCTTTTACATGACAAACACTTGTCATATATATAATATATAAGCATCACAAAGGGTTTAATTGAATTTTAGACATATTTTTGTAAATGAACTTACAGTGTTTTTAATTTAGATTGGAAAAGCATAGTGAACACTCAAAACTTCTATAATCTTGAAACCATCCTAAGATTGAGTTTATTTCCCATCACATACTTATGAGAAAAATGTTTATATGTATTTGTTTTTCCCTTATTTTTCAATAATTTTTTTCTTTAATTGAAGCCTAGTATCATTGGCACATCATTACTTAGAATCTGCACCCAGTTTTTCTCCATTGCTAAGGTTATGCAATACTACAGTTCTTGGATGTATTAAGGATTCAAAACTTTCAAAATGCAACTTCTAACTCATTTTGCATTGGACTAGCCTTAAGATAAAATACAGGGATAAAAAATAATAAAGCAAATGAAATATAAAGCCTTCTTTTATAATGTATAGCAGCATACATTCATCATTAACTCCATTTTGTTCTCACCAATTGTAAAAGTTACTGAAGACATTTAAAATATAATTATGCTTGCTTATTGTATTTAAAGTTTTCAAAAATTAACTCATTTGGCTTAATTTCAAGACACTTATTGTGTCTTAGATTTCTCTGGTGGTGTCATATTGGTACCACATAAACTTGTTCAGGAAATATAGCACTGCTGATGTGGAATTAAAAAAAAACATAGAATCGATCTTCTACCTTTGGGCTAAAACTAAGGGTATGATCCATGTCTGAAGGCTAATCTTTTGTCACATTCTTTGAGTTTACAATGATATTTTAATTTCCCAGAGCTTCTGTAAATTTTTTAGAAGTCTGAGTTCAGTACTAATCTCATATTGAGTTTACTCAAGTTGCATTGCACAGAGTTTTAATTTACGAAGGGTAATAATATATAGATAGGTGGATATCATTGGTAGTATCTTTTGTGATTATTATTTATATGAATATTATGAAACCTCATATTCCTTGTTCCTCAGTATGTTGAGGGTGAACTCTATGAGGTGGATGACGCTAAACTTCGATCCCTTGATGAGTTAGAAGACCACCCTAACTTCTACCAGCGATTACCTGTACAGATCAAGATTAGGACGGAAAATTTGGAGGCTGAAGGCAATGTTCTAGAGTGTTGGGCCTATTTCATGACACGGTGGCGGCAAGAGCTTTTAGACCTTCCAAAATTAAAGAGCTTTTCATCCTCAATGCAATATAAAGTTCCGCCAGAGGAAAGAAAAAGACGAAAAGAAGTTTTAAAAGAATTTATATTTGGTTCTGCAGAGAAACAGGTTAATGCATTGTAAGTGAAAATGTTTGTGTCTGTGGATAGAGATGTCAAAAAGAAAGGTTCTAAGAAATGGATTGTTACAATGTTACTGCTGATCTAAATCAGTTTGTCGACTCAATTAAGATATGTGACAGTTGAGTTCTATCAGATAGACAGAGGGATTTAAATAACTCCAGATCTTGTAAGTATGGAAGGAAACTTGAAGAAAACAGTAATCCTTAGCACTATAAATGATAATGAGCAGACTCTCTGGATCTAAAAACCTGCAGAATGATTGAGCTCCAACAATTCTTTAGCACTGTGCTAACAAACTCATGATCAGTATATAGTAATAAATTTCTTTAAATGGCTCTGACTCTATGCAAAGCTATTAACACACCCTATTTTTCCTCTGACCATTAGCTCTACTAGCTTGCCTTTTATAAATCAGGTCATAGTTTCTAAAAAATTCAAGAAAATGCATAAATAAATTACATGATGAAAAAGATAGTGTGTAAACTAAAATTTGTAAGACTTTTTTTTCTCTAGAAACTACACATGTATCTAAAACTCACTTATTACATAAAGATCAAATTTAGTGACCAATCAATTTGCCTCATTCCCTGTCTCCTTTAACAAATATTCTACTAATGTAATTCCAGTATTCCAGAGTTTTCAGCTCTGCCCCTACATGCTTAAACAGAATAGAAAGATATTGCCTTGACTGGCCTTGGCCTAGTATAACATTTATCAGTTCCATTGTTCCCTGAAGACATTCTAAAATGTGCAAACCGGTGTTCAATGTTATGTTATTGAAAAATCCCCAAGGTTACATATTTATGTGCATGAGGTGCATCATTCTGCAGAAGATGTTGACTTAAGGCAATTAGAGATTGTCATTTTCACCTAACACCAGTTCCTCCAGCTGGCTGAAATACTTTAAATTATTTTGAAGAGATGGGTGAAACACTCTCTCAATGCCGTAGTACGTTTTATAAGATACAATGGAGGTAGTGTCATGTGACAGATGGAAAGAAAATGAGTGGATAGAACCCGACCTGTTGTTGTTAAGTAAGTAAAGCACAAGTTTCATCTATCCACGTGAGAAAATTATGCTTATAATTGTGTTTCAAACATCAGTATCGGCCTGCACCCACCACAATACCACAAGGCTAGGTTTAAGCGAGCTGCCAAAAAAACAAAAGGGGCCACACCTACCTGGCATGGAGAGCCTGGATCCTAAGTGACTATCATTTATCTCAATTGCCAAGAGAGTGCTTGTTGTAATCCGTTGATTTTTTTTTTTTGTTTTGTTTTGTTTTACTTTAGCTTTGTTTCCAATTTTGTATGCAAAACACTCTATCCTAGATCTTGATCACATTTTTTCACATATGGTGCACAAAATGGCAAAAGTTGCATTTTGCAGGAATGAGTGCAAAAGTAGCTGCGTGCATGAAAACTGCAGGGATAGTTTAATAATGTTTAATACAAACCTGATAATAATTTTGCTTTTAAGATAAGAGTCTGTGAGGCAAATATACTTTTTTATATTACAATTACGAGGCTAATTACTTTCAAATTATACATTCGGAACACATTAAATTTTGCAACATCTTCATCTTTTGAAGATTTTTTTTTTTAAACATTCATTGTCTCATGAAAATAGCTCCTTTTTTTGCTCTTATCCCATTATCCAACTCTGCAAAAATCCTTTGCTTTGTACATGCATCATTTTTCTTCTTCGTAATTGCATTTGCTTATACTGGGACTAGGACATCATATTAGTGCATTCAAAATGTTCAAAATGCCCAAAATTTCCCATTACTAGTACCAACATTTACACTGTCCAATATTGATGAGGGCATAAAATATTTAAAATATAGTTTGAATATTGCATTTTTTTTCTTAGGTTTGATGTAGATTTTACTGTTTATAACAACAGAAGATTTGATTTTGTCATTTTGTACTCAAAGAACTCCAAGTTTTTGTTTGTAGTGCACATGAAAAGACTTCTTTGTGCCAATTTGGCTGTGCAACATTAAAACATGGTCAAAAAATACATTTAAATGTTATTTTATTGTGTACATACATCTAAGAAAAATCTGTATTCATGCATCTTGAATATATTTGTAAACAAGGGTATTCTATTTAGCAGTGGGAAGACTGGAGGTAATATATAAAGGGTCATGACTCTGTATGCATGGGTTTTTCAAAATAGATACTACTGGTACATCATTATACAAGTAATAATTTAAAGGTATATGTCAGAGTTTCATTTTATTCAGGAGTCATCTATTTCTGATATTAAAGCTGAATTTTGCATTCAAACAAAGTACCAAAAATCCATGATAGATTTTACCTCCTTTATTTTACAAAGAACAAACACACACACGTACATAAAACTTCTTTATGATAAGCAAGCATTCCAAAAAATCCTTAAAGTAGGCTATGACATACACTTGCATAACTTGTTTTCAATACAAGTTCACATTTCAGAAATCTCCACATTTGTGGTCTCTCTCTAAAGAAAAAAGCTAGAATGAATACAGGCCTTGGTTTGGTGGTTTTCATGTTATTGCATTAGTCAAGACAGAACTAGATCTAGTCTCAATTTGTGATTTATGCCACAACCAATTCACTACAGGCACATTTCAAGTTGATTGATTATTGTTTGAAACGCTTTTCTGAAAACAAACATGAATATTCATAATTTATCTTTCACAGATTAAATTTAGTCTTTCTAGATTTTAATTATGTAAGCTCCTGTAAATGACATTGTTTCCTAAAAATAGTGGCACTCAATTGTACAGCTTTCCAGATAACATATGACACATCAAATAATGTCTTTGCTTGTTACTCCTTCCATACAGAATTTATTGTATATTTAAATGTTGGCCTACCTTTACAGTATTTTCAAAATGTATGGCTCTTTGATTAAGTATGTGTTGGTGTTACATATAATGGTTGATATTTATAAGCAAAAAAAGCAAAGATTGTTTTGGCATAGACATATTTTGCAAGTTATGTAGCGTATTCCTACTTATGTTATTTATATGTTTTGGTGCATTCTCACATGTTGTATTGTCTTCTTAGTATTCACTTTTTACTGCTATCATTGCTATTATTATTTGTGGCTCTTGTTGTTGTTATTCTTGTTCTTGTTTTCATCAAAGACTATCCAGGCATGACAGTGAGACTGTTCTTAGACTATCTTGGTTTTCATTTCACTGTGGTAAGCACAAACGCATGGTAGCCATTCAGCACTGGTGACAACGATTTTACATGTACAGCTTGTGTCAGTCTAGAGAGTTCTGTATTTATACACGTTTGTGTCCTTCATGTGTATGTGAGAGAGAGGGAGAGAGATATTCATTGACTGAATTTAAATTTTACTTTTCTCCTAAACTATTTCAAACACTTAAAAAGTAACAACAATCAATGACAATAGATTAATAAAATATCTGTCACAGTAAATACATTGTAATAGTAATAATAATAATGATGTACATGTAATAATAATAATAAGAGAGTGGGGAATGCAGAGAAAAAATCAGGTTTGTCTTCTTTACTTCATTTCTGATGATGAAAAGCTGTTGCTTTCTTCTTAATCCCAAGCTTCCGATTTTCGCCAGCAGCTTTCCTGTTCAAGCACTTGATTTGAAAATGGAGTCGAGCGTTGGTGTAAAGAAGTAGAGCCCAAACGATAAATGAGATTTTTTACGAGGGCAGAGTAGATCAATACACTTTGTTGCGTCAGCCATCTTTTTCATCAGTTTGAGGATCCTTGATATGACAGTGAAAGAAGTAATGCTGTCTCTAAATATTTTCTCTGAAACTACTAAAACTTGCTGCAAAGTTCCCGGAGCTGTTAATCCCTTTTCCATTTTCTGAGAATATAACTTCTCAACTATATATTGATGCTCTGGATTACCAGGATCTGTTTGAGTATTTCTTGGTAATTTGTGACTGACAGCGCTCACATCAAAAAGCTATAATTTTGTTTGCCACCTCGCCACTAATGTAAGTTAACACATACATTTCTTTTGATTGAGGCAAGATATTGGGTTTTACCCTGATAAAAGTGGTGCATTCCACTCGGCACATCTTGTTCTAAATGGCTTTTGATGGCTGATGGTGCACCGTGTGATAAGATATGTTCAAGGGAAAACAGGAAAGAGTCCATTTCTTCTTGTCAGTTGGTGCCCTCTTCTGCAACAAGAATGGCGACAATAATCACTTGTCTGGAATCTGCTTTAAATTCCTTACAGTGGGGGTTACATCTGTGGCCTCCTTTTCCCAGGATAACGAAAAACAGATTTTCTGGGCATTCTTGGTTAAGACGACTTGTCAGTTAAGACTGAATTCTGCAGTTCTGACACAAATCAATCCACAGCTGAAGGAGACATTGTATTGTCATTGTCCACCCTTCTAAAGATGGATATTCTCCTGTTTTGTTTTTTGTTTTTTTTTTTTGTTTTTTGGGGTTTTTTTTACATCGCATGGTTTCAGTCCACTGTAAAATTTCTCGCAGAAAAGGGATTTCTTTACAGGAAGGAGAACTTGCATTTCTTTTTGGTTGGCAACAGTGTATATATCGTCTGTTGAAGTACCGTAGCAAATACTTCTTCAGGCAGCGATTTTTCTTTCACCATTGCTGATATCCCAGCTGCAACTGTATGGCTGAGAACTTGAGTTGCAAGCTTCACACTTATATTGGTAAATGGGGGCAGTGTAATATGCTTCTTTGTCAGTTTGATTTCAAAACATGATTGGGATAGTTGAGTATTGTTTGTAGAACTCCTCTATCTGGGATCATGACACAGTCTTACTAGAAACAATGAAGCCATATGTTATCAAGTTATTCCTAACACTCCTCATAAAGACGTGTGGTGGATCAAACATCAGGAATACGTTTCGATTATAGAATTTACAAAGAAACATGAGTTTTGGCTTGTCACACCATGTGTCTGGCTTGGTTGTTGGGTCCTTGATCCCATATGACGATTTTAGTTGTAAGTGCTAAAGCTTGTGCATAGCAAACGCTTTCTATGACCAAGTGTTGTAATCATGGACCTTGGTGGGTCCACTAGATAGGAAGTATACAATGGGCTGCTTCCATTCAGTAGTCAGTCCATACAGCATGAAAACCAATGCATGGTCAGAAAATTATCCAGTTTTCCCAATGGAATAAAAAAAATCCTTCAATACCTTGACTACATCATATGTTGGATTGTAGTTTATACTTTTTAATTGATATTTCATCAACCATAATGGTGGATAGCTTCTCTTGATCTGCCATACTGTTCACTTTGATCTTAAACAAGTCCATACAGTTGGCATGTAATCTTGGCTGAATTTTCACATTGTGCATTGATCGTGACAGCGTCCTTGAAGATAAGAGCACAAACAGTCTTGGAAGAAGAGAGCACGCTCTTTTACTTGCATAGTTCAATGATAAAGTAAAACGCTTTTCTGAATAAGTCCACCTGCTTCCTTTCTTTGGCAGATTATTCATGCAAATTTGTGTACACACGAACTTGAAACTTTGTGTGAGGAACTGAAGGCCAATATTTGACTCTGACATATGTTTTGTGTGAGGAGGATTCTTTTTCATTAAACGCCCTTATTCGTTTTTGTAGTCTTGATGTTTTTGTTCTCTCTCAGTATTAAGTTTTATCTTCAAAGTTTGTCTCTTTTTCTTCACCTGATCCAGGTTCATTATTCAGTGTGGTTTTCTGCTGTTCTAGATAACGTGATAAGCATGATGAACTTGATAGATCTTCGCAACTGGGGCTTTTTTTTTTAATGGTGATCGAGAAGGGTCTGTTTTGGAAGTGGGTTTTGAATATCAAACAAAGTGGGAACAGCAACTTTTATGAGCAGCCTTCTCTTTTTGCTGTTTTTTGAAGCACCACTGCTCGAATTACACTTCACACAGAAATCTGCTTTATCTTCATAATAATAAGATGATGATGACTTTACATGATTGTGATCATGATAATATTATTTATAACAATGATAATAATAATAATAATAATGATGGTGATACTAGTAGTACTACTACTGTACTATTACAACTACTACTAATATTACTACTACTACTACTACTGCTGCTGCTGCAACTAAAAAAGAAGAAAAACCACAATTTTTTTTAGAAAGCCTTCAACATTGCAATCAATAAATACATGTATAATTTTGTTTTTATTTTAAATAAAACCACTTTCGAATTGCAATATTAGCCTAATCAAATACAGATCTGTGTCATGAATCACAGAAATGTAGATTATAGACCTGTCGAGAGAAATGTAATTTTATTATATATCTCTGGCTCCAACAGAGTAGTCCCTTCTCTCATGTTATAACGGTAGCTACGTACGAGATCTCGATTTACATCTATTCAACTAGGCCTAGAGAAAATATTAATTTGAGCATTCTTATATTTTTTTCAATTTACCAATCTGGATCTTTAGGAAAAGAGAGGAAAGTCATCCCTGGATATCTGTTCTAAGAATTTGAATTTGTTACTGTACCAAGCACAATGCCTGTGGTTTTTTTTTTTCCTCCATTGTGCCTGAGCCATGCACTGGAATGTTTACCACGGCAAAATTTTGTTGTTAGGGATTGGAGTGGCTAGATTACATGAAGTTCAAGACTGCTGTTCCGTCTGGTTATTCTGAGTCTGTTTTCATTCTTATTTTGTTTGAGTAAATTGATGAAGTCGTGTAACTTTTGTTGTTGCTATTGGACTGCGTCATTATCAGCTAAGATTGTGAACTCTACGTGTGCTCGTTCGCTGAATCACATCAGAGATAATCGTGTCCACTGGGTCTGTATCACACTGTTGTAATGGTCCAGTTCTTACCTTATCTTCCTCAGTCAGGTGTTGGCCTAGAATGACAGTCCTTTTAGATAACAGATTTGTGACTGCTCTTCAAAGACCCTCAAACTAGACTGACTCTTCCAGCCGGTTACAGGGTACTCCTTGTGTCCCCACATACCTGAGACTGATCTCATCCTCAGGCTGATGTCACCTTCTGCCATCACCTACCTTGGGTCATAGGCTGCTGCGAATCCAGCACATTTACTGCTTGGCGGATACTGTGAGGGTAGGTGTGCGGATCACAGAAGACCACTATCCCACCCGTCAATTCCCCAGCACTCTTCAGGGCTCGCGGCAGGGGCATCTGGAGCATGTCAGACACGGTGGTCGACCCCCAAGCAAGAGTGGGCCCACCATGGGTCTCATACTGCGCTGCCACCTGCTGGTCTCCAGGTCTCTAATGGCCAAAGGGAAGGCGCGGAAGGTTGAGTGCACGCCCTCCATTCCTGTCTCGAGCTCGTCAGTGTCAAAGCTGCATAAGTGGCCGGTCCCGGAATGCTCCTTCAAGGGGCCTTGGTACAAGGCACATTTCTTGAAGACGCACCTCCCTTGCGCCATGGCTTCCAATGATGCTGAGCTCAAGGCAGCATCAAAGCAGGCGTGGGAGGACCGCGGCCAGGTACTTCAGCCCCTGGCGAGCCTACTTGGCTGTGGGACCTTGCAGGGGTTGGTCCAACTGGCACTTCAAGATGTGGCCTGCTGTTCTGGCGCACCCTTGTACCTCTCATCACCAGGCTGTCGGCTGCGCAAAGGGCGGCATTCGTTCTGTGGGTAACGGCACTATGCAGGCTCCTGTGAGCGTGGACCCTGACCTGGTAGACCTGGACCGGTGTCTAGCTCCCTCTCCTCCTTGACCGTGTACTCAGGTGTGAACTCTCCCGCATTGCGGGAGACATGGAATATCTCCGCTCTTGTGACTCCCACGGGGGCGTCCTTTCCCGGCCAGGTGAATGGCCTCCCCTGCCGGCCCATTCAGGTGAAGAAGCATGGGACCTCTGGAGGGCCCATTCAGGTGAATAAGCACGGGGCCTCTGAGAGGGGGCATACTGCCTGCGGTAGTCCTCATGGGCTGGGGGACGCCCACCATTATAAGCATCTCGCGACTGCACCGCACGAATGGTGGCCTCCGACTTATGATCATCCTCCCTCGGACCATACACCGCGGCATTGTTAAACTGGTACTTAAGGATGTGCGTTGTGGCTTCGTCAATAGACCTCGGGTGCATGTTAGCCGCATGGATTCCAGCGGCGCAGTCAGTGCAGCCCGTGTAGAAGCGAAGGATCATTTGATCTTTCTCCCCATGCCTAATACATGTACCTGCACCTGGTACCTGTTCAAAAGCAAAGAGGGCGAGGTGGTGAATCCTATCCGCCCACTCTTCAATAGACTCATTCCCCCGCTGCCGAGCATTTTGAAAACGGAGCAGTGCAGTCTCCCGGAGATGCCTGGCAGCAAAACGCCTCTTCATATGAGTCATGAGTTCAGTGACCTGGTCCTGCCGCACCAAAAGGGTGTAATACTCGGCAGCTTTACCGACCAGGACCCAACAAAGATAATCCTTGGCGTCCTGGTTACAGAATACTTGCTCTCTTGCGAATCGTTCAAATCTGAAACGGAAGGCAGCCCAATCAGAGTCCCCTGCATATACCAGGCATTTGGGGGCTGGATGAAGCGTTTACCCTTAACAGGGTCTTGGTCGAAATAGTCCGACAAGCCCTCATCACCCCCACGCCTTGCAGAAGACCGATCCAAAGGCCCCCTGGAATGAAGGTCCTCGCGAGGCTGCCGCCCTTGGCGTTCACCCCGGGAATCAGTCGAACCTCGGACTGAATGATGTTGGCGGCGGTCACCATCAACATAATTTGAGGGACCGATACCCACATCATCATTCTGTGAGCCATGTTAATCTGCCTTTTTCAAACGAGTCTCGTGCCAGGAAAAGGAAGCATTTCTTTCATTGCAGAGATCAATAGTGTCCTGCATGTCAGACAAGTCCCGGCGGGCCTCTGAATGAGACGGAGGCGAGACGTCAAAGGAGACCAGCTCCTCCAAGTCCTCAGAATCTTTCCTTACTAGATCACAGAGGGAGTGCAGCATGAAAGGATTGTGATCCCGAGCTTAACAATCTTTTGGGCACTGTTGTAATGGTCGAGTTCTTACCTTAAATCTTCCTCAGTCAGGTGTTGGCCTAGAATGAAGGTCCTTTTAGATAACAGATTTGTGACTGCTCTTCAAGGATCCTCAAACAAGACTGACTCTCCCAGCCGGTTACAGGGCACTCCTTGTGTCCCCACATACCTGAGGCTGATTTCATCCCCAGGCTGATGTCACCTCCCGCCATCACCTACCTTGTGTCATAGGTCATGGAAGGAGCTATATTAATATCGGGTGGAACAACCTCCACAACACCGATGATAAATGTGTCCATTGGGTTTGTATCGCATCAATAATAAATGTGTCCATTGAGTCTATCACATCAATGATAAAGCTATCCACAGAGTATGTATAATGTCCATGATCAATTTGTCCACTGAGTCTATTACATCAATGATAAATCTGTTCATTATATCTGTATCACATGCATGATGAATCTGTCCATTGAGTCTGTATCACATCAATGATAAAGCTATCCACAGAATATGTATAATGTCCATGATCAATTTGTCCACTGAGTCTATTACATCAATGATAAATCTGTCCATTGAGTTTGTATCGCATCAATAATATTAATAAATGTGTCCATTGAGTCTGTATCACATCAATGATAAAGCTATCCACAGAGTATGTATAATGTCCATGATCAATTTGTTAATTGAGTCTATTACATCAATGATAAATCTGTCCATTATATCTGTATCACATGCATGATGAATCTGTCCATTGAGTCTGTACCACATCAAGGCATTCAAGTCATTAATATATTCTTTTGCGCTCAGCTTCTTGGCCTGCTATAATAAATATCATTTCAGTTTACTTGTGTTGTATTGTATAATTGTTTCATCGTGCACCAATGCATGGGAACAATTTTTTTCTTGCAGATATTTATGCATGAAGGTTGTTTTTTTTTTTTTTTTTTTTGATTGGTTGTGGCCTGTTTTTTTTCCCTACATCTAAGATTTTTAGAAGCCATTTGATCTTGTATGGTTCAAATCCACAAAACTTGTTATTAGCATTATTCTCGTATGATGTCACTGCACTGCAATCCACCCAATATGCTTGTTAGTTACATAAAATTTTTAAATTATATCTTTATAGTATGTTTTCCATCGTGTGTTTACAATGTCTTATTGGATAAAAGAGAGACTGCTATTATACATAGTGTTAAATATATGTAGATCTATTTTGTTGTTACATATGTACGCACTCTTTCAAATCAACATTTTTTTTCTTTTTTACTGAAATCCTTTCCTGCAGACGTTTTCACTCTTAACATAAAGTTCAATGTTTTGCAGGAAACAATAAAGTCCCCCCCAGGGGAGGTCCGTGTATAGTTTAAGGGTGCTTCATGCTTTTGAAACTTAGTACCAGTACATCACTACATGCGATAAAAGAGAGATGAGGGTAAGAGCCTAAACAACAGAGTAATTCTCTCTTTTCTTTGTATTTGAATCGACACTCTCTTTTATTGACATAACACCAATAGTCCCTTTTATGAGTAATCTGGAGTGCACTGTAAACAGATATCACGGGTGATTTGTTAACTTTGCAGAAACAAAATATCATAACCACCGGTACATATTGTTTTGTATGTACAGAAATCTGAGAATATTAAAAGGATACTGAATACGAATTTTGTTTTTCCTTATTTTCGCTCTGTTTGGAAATGTTTTTTTAAGTTGCTTTGAGGCAGCTTCAAAGCTTCATCTTTGTCAAGATACACCGTGAGTGTACAGTAAGCTCAACTTAGAAAACTGTATTATGTCTGACTGTTCATCAGATTCTCTGTGCTGTCATTGGATCGGATTTCTCCCTGACTCTCCGTTTTATTTCATGCGACCAAATGATTTAGATGTCAAATATTAATGAAATATCCAAGAAATAAATGTGTGTGTGTGTGTGGG
>BLXT01006233.1:1090741-1104423 GCA_019648995.1 Plakobranchus ocellatus | reverse complement strand
CTCTCTCGTGGAGATGGAGGGAAATGGCTCTATGCACGGAAACTTCCGCGTAGGTAATCACGATAAGCACATCAATCCATAGATATTTTCGTGTACACAACTGGACAAAAATGAAATTAGCTAACTGGTCTCGCCTTGGTCCCGTTTTTCAACTCATTTATGAATTTTTTTCAACCAATCACCATTTCTCGGGTGTAGCCTGGACCTGATCTCTGTCTAATCTCAGCTCTAGATGTGTGTGTGTGGGTGGGTGTGCCTCACCAGCTGTGTGCCATGGGCGAGCCGATTTATTCAGTCTCCGCTTGCTGATTGGCATGATTGAAAGAGGCCAAAAACAGTGTGTAGGAAAGGATCTAGACGTAGGCTCACCTCACCTGGATGTCTACTGCAGGGCGTATGCCGCAGGTAAAGATGGTCTTTTCTAAACCTACTGTAGATTTTAGATCGAGATCAAATCTCTAAATTGACCACATGTGTCATATGAGGTCTTATCTGTGGTTTCAGAGGGAGAAAATAAATTGATCGATCTAAATTCCAACTTAACGCCTTAGATATATGTTCTAATCTAGATTAGATCTAGATAGATCTAGATCTAGATTTTCTAGATCTAGATCTAGATCTAAATCTAGAGATCTAGATAAAAACTTTAGGCCTAATTTCGGTATGTAGATCTAGAATCTAGTATAGATCTAGATCTAAAAATTGAGATCAAGGCCTAACAAATTTTAAAAACTTCTTGCACCTAGTTGGAAAAAAAACGCTAAAAAAAAATAAGATCTAGAGTCTAGATCTATATCTAGTTGGAAAAAAAACTATGTCCAATCAGGTGCAAGAAGTTTTTAAAAATAGACTCTAGATCTTATTTTTTTTAGCGTTTTTAAAATTTGTTAGGCCTTGATCTAGCCATTCTAGGTCGATATAGAATCTAGAAATCTAAATTCTAGATTGATTTTAACATTCCGTATGCTTGCTGTTATGGTAAAGCACTCTATCTCCCCGGAAATTTCCATGGAGATACATTCTGATTATTTCCACAGAAATCGGTGGATAGTCATCAGAATCGAATGTCTATCTCCATGCAAAAAAACTGGATTATTTTGTACCCAAAGTTAAGTTGGCAAAAGTGCATTTTAGGTGCATAAAGTATTAAGGTTCATACACGTTTATTTTAGGTGCGAAAATTATTAAGGCTCATACACGTTTATTTTAGGTGCGTAAATTATTAAGGCTCCTACACGTTTATTTTAGGTGCGTAAATTATTAAGGCTCATACACGTTTATTTTAGGCGCGTAAATTATTAAGGCTCCTACACGTTTATTTTAGGTGCGTAAATTATTATGGCTCATACACGTTTATTTTAGGTGCGTAAATTATTCGATTGGAACATTCAACAATAACATTACTTGCCTTCGTAGCACATTTATTTATAGGCTATAATTGTCAGCTCCGTAGCACATTCTTGTAGAGGATAATTGTCAGCTATATTCCTTAACATTGCAAGAAACATGCCTTGGTCACGAAGGGTGGGAGAAAGATTTCGGGATTTGTCAAACTGTCTGTGCAATTTTCGTTTTAGCGCTATCCACATATATTCTCGAGGTGTAAAATAACAGGAATTTGCTTCAACTAAAAACGATCTGTGATTCTGTGAAACTGCTTTCTTTTTCTTTCTTAACTAGCCAAATCTGTTCTGATTTTTATTATTTCACTCAAAGAAAAAGATATTCTCAAGAAAAAAAAAAGTTGCGCTACAAATATTTAATGCTGTTTTTTCCCTTTAGCTTTGACTATTGACTTGCTGTGTACATAAAGTTCCGGAACATTACTGATTTAAAATGTCCACTACGACATTTTTCTTTCTCAGGCTTAATAAGGTTTAAGTAGGGTTTATAAAATGTCGCTTTGTAAATCCATAAAACAACTTGGGGATTTTGAAATGTGCCACATAAAATGGCATGATCTAGAGTAACTTATCTACAAAAATTTGTGTATAGAGTTACGTGTTTTAAGTTTAGCTCCATTATAGAACAAGATTTAACTTTCTTGATGTTTACTCTATATGGTTGATCATGTTTAATGTTAAGAAATCATTTTTAACGATACGGAGGCAAACTTTGATCTATTCACAAATAGAACTATAATCCACATCCAGATTTAGAAATATATTGCAATGCACTCCATATCTATTCGACATTTCACAATTTGGCAATTCTCTTTAATTGGATGCACTTGAAAAGTCCCAAGTAATTTCCTTTTTATCCTTACGGGCATAATTATGCCCAAATAAACATGTTGCTTGGCTCATTTCTCATAATTTGACAGCTCCTGTCCTGTTTTCATTTCAGATTTAAACTTTATAAACCAAAATGCTTTTACCTCACCGCTCTTGCAGGAAAATTAATGTGCCCACCAACAAAGACTGACCATTCATTGTTATTGAGTTACTGCGGGGGTGATGTTTGGAGTGGAGGTTGGGAGTGCGCAGGAGGAGGAAAGATGTGACACTAGACTCAACCTATATCTACACTCATTGGCTTAGATTTAACAATGCAATATGTGGGGAAAGCAGTGATAGGCATTCCCTGCTAGATACCACTCATGTGCCTGTGTGTGTATGTGCGTAGCTGGCGGTGAGGGAGAAGACAATGTTGGCACTGTTATATTTAACATTTGATACTAAGGCTAAAGACNNNNCCCCCTTTTTTTTTTTTTTAGCTCTATAGCTTGTCTTTCTCACAATTCAACATTCTTTTAATTCAACATGTGTGGCTTGGTCTCTTTGATGTCGAATTATTAGGTGTGCATATACTCAGCTGTAGATCTGTTTGTATAAGAGAAAACCTGGATCATTTAAATGTCACTAATCCATCTAAGGAGTTCATTAATTGTTAAATTTTAAAATATCTACAACTTTTGTTTCAGTGCAAGTAAAAATGTCTTTGAAAAGCAAGTGACATGAAGGGTAAATATTAAAAAAATTCACATGCTAATCAGTTAAGAATTCACAGATTGTTTGCAGAAAAGACAGTATTTTATCGTCAAGAGAGCATTTTAAGAGAGAAGTGACATAGGCTTTTGTACACTTTGTCTGCTCTCAATGTTTAGCGCAATGCTCAAAATTGTCATTCTGCACCTTTTGAAACAAAGATCAAAACCAAGAAATCTGTGTTTCTCTAGATTTTGCTCTATTTGCTGTTAAAAAAAAAAAGTAAAATTTCTAATTGATCATTTGCTCAGGTCTGCAAAGTTAAATCTCTCTTCTCCTTCAAAGAGACAAAAACAGATTATTTTATTCAAAAAGATTGTGTTCACAAAAGCAGTTTGATATTCCCGCACAATAGGAATTTATCACAAACACAATCACAATATTGATTTTGTAAAGAGTTTTGAATCGACAGACATTATGTGCTGGGCATATAAATTTCAGGTGTGACATGACAACAGTCTCTTTTTGTGGAGACAAACATCAGTGGCTATATCCACAGAAATCTTGGTGGGGAAAGATGGAAATAGAACTAGGCTCTGTGTCATGTTGTTGTAGGCCGGACCATATGCACAATAATCAGACCAAAGGCCCGTATTCCATACCCAAATAAAGTGCAGAATTGGTAGTGTTAAGTTTATGAAAAGATATTGCACTTTATTTGACCATGGCAGTCCTGTGGCACACTTTTCAGGGAACCCATGCATTGTTTGCTGAAGATTCTTAACTAATCATTCGCTCTAAAGCAAAAATATCCATCTACAAGTTTTTGAAGTTGTTTACCAGATTCTACATGAATCATACCTCAATTATACTCCATTGGGCGTTGCCATTTAGTCATCTGAGATTTTTTTTTAAAACCAGGTAAGAAAAAGTGACATACTATTGTGTCTACCATGTTGCAATCTCTTATTTGGCTTATTCATTTTTTTATTTGTGCCTTTGTTCCATCAAATGTAGTATTTCTTTGTTTATCTATTTCCTATGCTCTTTTGTATCCTTTTCGGGAATGTTTTTCTCTATGACTTAATACAGTGAAGTTTTCATTTCTGACCAAGGATCTCTTACCTTTAAGAATTCTGTGTCTTAGATTTTCAATAGATTTTAGTTTTCAATTTACACATCATCATATGACTCCCTCCAGTTATTTTGATATTTTTGGTGGCATTTGGGAATCGTTTCTGAATGTAAATGAGGGTTTGCCAAAACGTGGGCTGTCATCATAGTTATGTTTGAACCATTTTCTACAAGTCCTATTTCAAAAAATTTAACTCATCAATATATAAATTTTGATTTAGTGAGTGTGGTGGCATAAGAAGTACTGCTTTATGTTTAAAATATCAGTTTTAGATGCATCCTTGCTGTCTAAATTAACCAAATAAGTTTCGAACTTAACTATGATGACAAAATCGCCAAAAAAAGTGGTCACTCATCAACAAATTAAGCTCATTCACAACCAAGTGAAGAGACACAGATCATTTTTTTTTTTACATGGATCTACTCCTGCTATCCAAATCTGCATGAATATTTCTTCACTGATACTCAACTAGGCTTTTCCCTTTTTGTAACCGGAGAATCTTTTTTCAAAATGCAGGAAAAAACGTGACACAATTTGGGGGTCCACCTTTTGGCAATTGCTCAAATATAATTTATATTGTATATGACTATTGCTCCTGTTGTTTTTGTTACCAGTATTTGTGGAGGTGAAATCATTGCTGTGGCACAATTCAATAAGCATACTACCACTTTCATTTACATTCCCTATATATATTCTATATCGCTACTCTTAATATTTGCTTGGTATTATTTTTGCCAGTAGATGGTTGATGACGACCTGGAGACACCTGCTGCATATAGCTATCCTTGCTGAAGGAGAAATTTGGATCCTAATCCCAAACCCCCTTAACTTGTTAAACAAGATCTGTGTTCGTTTTGTTTCACAATTCTTGTTTCCCCCTGCCCACTGTGTTGGTTTGTGAATTTGCTCTCCTCTAGCCTTTGTTTTGTAACTAACCCACAAGGCAGTAGGGGTCTATGGATAACACTTGTCCTACTTAGGGTCTTCCATCCTTCATAGGTCTTATTCTTAGTCCCACTGGATCCCCCCACCCTTCTATATTTGCCGACTGACAAATGCAGTTTAATGCACAGCCCAGGACAAAAAATGCCTCTCTATTGTAAATGGTTATTCCTTCAAAATCTAGACTTTGATAATAAGAATAAGAGGTCCATCACAAAGAGACATATATCAGAAATATTTCCAGAAAATTAACTAAATAACTGTTGAAATAGTTATTTATTAACATCTTATCTGGGTGTATCTGCTTAATTCTTGCCTTATTCTTATCTGTCATCAGAATCCAGTGCAGAACAAACAGTGTCAAAAAATTGTAGAGTTAGATGTTTGCAAACTTGATTTTACACCTTATTTTATGTGGTGAAATCTGGCAATTTTTCAGGTAGAGGTAACTACACATCTGGATATTACTGCTACCAAAGAGGGGGCACTGCAGCAATGTTTGGTCTGGCTTTGTCTGCAAGTCGGGGATTAAGTGGTCCCATCTATAGAGTGGATCAGGTGGGTTGTTAATGCAACTAATATATATGTAGATCTTTCACCAATGCTTAACTTTGAAACCAAAACTGACTTGTGTCGCAAGGTCAAACTGACCTAAAATTTGATATGTATATTGAACTTTCTCATATCTTAATCAATATTTTTAAACTCATATTCTGAACTAGTTTAAATTTAAACTTTAACCAGACACTAATCAATTTGAAACAAGTTTTCATAAGTCAACAAAGATTATTGTGAAATATCTCGCACAATGATACATGTCTTTGAGTTTAATTTGATTTTTATCATCTCAGTGTGTGTGGGTCTGCTAATTTTTAAAAATTTTTCTTTGAATTGTTATTTTTTCTCCTGGCTTTTTTTTTTTTGTTGATCTTCAGTGGCTATAAGTGTAAGTTTGGCGGCAATAGCCAAAATTCTGGCAATTCTATGTGCTGGACCTTAAATAACTACTGTATTCTCCAACCTGTAAACAACATATTTTGAGGCCAGGAGAGGCAATATTATGCCTGTTAGAACAGTGAAATTCAAATTTGGAAAGGGGGACGCAGCCCACCATTAACCCCCCAACTGGGGCCTAAACAGCCCCAGACCCTCGGCCTATTGCAGGCAATTTATTTTAAGCCACTTACAGGTCTGAGTGGCACAAAAGAAGATGGGGGTGTTTTTTATTTTTTTTTTTTGTAATAGTGTTTTTTTGCTTTTTAGAATGACTTGAAACTAGGTTTATCCAAGTGTTTGTGTGATTGAGATAGGGCCTTTTGGACACATAAAAATTTTAGACCTGAATGCACATTGGAAAAAATAAAATGATGTATGTCTCTCAATATCTCCTTTTCGTGAATAAAAAAAAAGGGTTAAAACAAATTATAATGGCTAGGCAGAATTGTAGGTCCCCTCCCTCTCTTTGTCTTGCTCTCTTCCTCTCTCTCCCCTGTCACATTATTATGCTCATGTAATTATGTATTCAATACTTTTATGGCTGAAACAGGTTTATAGAATTATGCTGAAAGTAAAAGAGACAATCATTCTGTAATTTTGCTCTCTCTATAAACAGATCCCTGAGCGGTTCCATGAGCATTATATATTACGTGGCTACCGACAACCCAAGAGTTCACTGGCTCAATGTCTTATCAGCATTTTTGATCCTACAAATGAAACTCTCAACGTCTGGACACATTTCCTGCCAACATGGTACAGTAATTTCTTGGAATTTTTGTTCCTCTCATTTAAAGCCACATTTCAATCTAAAACGAAAATCATTGCTATTTTGGATCTTTCAGAAATCTACTTTGTGGCTTGAACTGGAGATCTTGTATTTTTTTTTTTTTGTAAATGAAATTTTTGGAGTAGTATCAATGAGCTGATTTAGAAAATGCTTAATTTGTTAAAAGTGAAAAGATAATATTTTTACTTCTGTTAAGTATGGGCCTAGTTGTTTTTTTTGGTTTTTTTTTAACTTAAAGCAGATTGTATTCGGTATTTGATCAAGTGTTAAATAAAGACACCCTTCTTTTGCACAATTCAATTGTTGTGGGAAGGGAAGGAACTGGCTCAAACCAATAACCAACTTACTGCCAATAATTTAGATCACCAAAACTAAATATTTATTATAAATAAAGTTAGATATTTAAATTAATGGGGAACATTAACCATTGTAAAGCATAGTACAAACATGGTCTAAAGTATTATACCTCCAATAAGACAATCCTCCGTCCACTTCCTCTTTTTTTTTTAACTCTTAGCACTTTATTCTGCAGAATAATGTCAGTCCTTACAGGTCAGAACCAGGGCACAGGTCATAAAGTTTACATGTGGCAGGAATGGCATTATGTGTCTGCTTGGAAAAATAGCTGTTTTTCTTATGTTTCTTATGGTGCCAAATGTCTTTTGTCACTTGCTTAGAAGTCCTGAAAAACAGGCTTTTAACTTCAACTGATAGAGGAAAAAATGCGCTTGTTTAAAATTTTAATTATTTTTAAATGCAGCCTATGATTGTCTTTGAATATGTGGAGATGAAAGATTAAAAGAATTGGGGTTACAATGCTGTAAGATCCATCCTCAAATGTAACACAAGAGAGTCTGTACTTGGCTTTGACTATAGACACTCTTCTTAAAAGATGCACCCATCAGCATGATAACAGGAATATATGACTTGGTTATTTGCTTGTCTTTTGCTTGCAGGCAATTTCAGATGTCACCAGGACTTATATATTTATTACAATAAAGTTAGATCTTTAAAAAATGGGGAACACTATCACCCGTTTCCTCCTCAATAGCAGGGTCATAAAACAGCGGTAAGTGATATTTTGGCTTCACTTTTGGGGCGTTTATCCAGTGGCAGCTTGCATTGCTAAAGGCAATATATAGACAAAAACAAAACGTTCATAAATATCCTGTTGCTATATTAATAAATTTATCTTTTCTTTTGTTGTTTTCACTCTGTTTTTCTTTTGTTTTTCCTCAGCTACTTTGTGTATCTAACTTTCCAACTGTGGGGAGCCTTGGACTTTGAAAAAGACAGCTACACTTGGGCCCTTGTGTGTTACCTCTTGGTTTGTTGCACCTTCCCTCTAGCCAGTGCGGTAGCTCATCTGTTCAATGTGATGTCAGACACAGCTCGCCATGTATGTTTCTTTCTCGACTACTCTGCATTAAGTCTTTTCAGTTTCGGGGTAGCTGTTGCTTATCGTGCTTACTGCTTCCCCTCCAGCCTGCTTCTTTCTAAAGCTCCTCATTTGGTATGGTACTGTGACAATTATGTTAATGTGGCTGCTTTTAATGCAGTGCTCAGCACCTTCCTTACTTGTGAAACTCGGTTCTTGCAACCAAGCCCTATGCATAAAGCCATGCGACTGGGTGCCTTCGCCATACCTTACCTTTATGACAGTGTCCCGATCATCTATCGCCTCTTGATGCCTCCACCATCATCCAACAACCTCAGTGATCAGGATCAAGGGGCTGGAATATCGGCAGCAGGTGAGGGGTATGGTCCACCACTTCTGCTTGGAGGTGATCACTTACATGCGAGACAGTTTTTATTTACAGGTGTGGCGGCTTTCTTGTATGCGACTCATCTTCCAGAGCGTCTCTTACCTGGATATTTTGACATTGTTGGTCATTCACATCAACTGTTTCATGTGTGTGGGATTCTTGCTGTCTTGGATCAAATGAAAGCCATTCTGCTAGATTTCCACCACCGCAGGCACTTTCTAGAGGGTCTTCTGAAACCATCCCTTACCTGTGATCAAGACTCGGATAGTCCTGTATTTACTTTCATGAATGCCTTTAAGAGAGATGCTCATGCCTCGATGTGTCTCACTTCTGATGCAGTAAAAGTTAACTCAGTCATGTGGGATTCTGAGCTATGGGAAAACAGCTTAGGCTACTTGATTGTAATTTTTTGGGTCATTGCTGTGATTGCTGCCTTTTTCACTTTGAGGCTCTTTATTCAGTGCAAAAAATGAAATGGAGCATTGCTGAATTTGAAAATGAATAGAAAATTATTCTAGCAAAATTTACTGTTTTGAAACCTATCAAAATGATGTGAAAATACCAAGTTGTATATTGTAAACTGAAAAATTCTTGCTTTGAATGTTACAAAGATAAAGTTTGTATTTTAAGGCTATATTCCTTTGTCCAAAGTGCTTTACCAATAATTTTTTTTTTTTTGTTCAGAAAATCAACTAAAAACTAAAATCAACCTCAAATTTTTTGTTTCTTAGGATTACTTTGCTAATTTCTTCTCAGGTATAAGTGTGTGGGGCCATTCTTCTATGTTTGAGACTTTGTTGAAATACTCAAGGTTAAATGTTTCTGAACTATTACACCTGTCTTTGAAAGCTGCATCCTGCTTGACATTTTCCCATAATTTCTTTGTTTAAGAAGAGCATCACAGAGAGGAATAAAAGATTTAAACAATAAATACATGGAAAAAAATAAGATGAAAACAGAAGCAACCAAAGAACAAAGTTGACAAGTATCAATCTCAAACATGAGATGTATTGATAATAGTAATATTTCACTGTGACTAAAGATGCCCAAGGAGTTCAGACTTTCAGCCCAATCCTGGAAACCTAGAAAACTAGCGTCATTTGGTGAATCTACATCGCATTGTGACCTGCATCCTGGAGACAAAACTGGCCATCTGGCAAATGAAAAGAACAAAAGTCTTTCATTTTTTTTCTACTGTCATTACTGGTGTCATGCATTTTTTTAATTATTTGTAATCAAAATTAATACATTGTGATAAAAATGTTCTAATTCTTGTTTTACTTAAAAGATTCAAAATTGAAACAGTGAAAAAAGAAATGGAGTTAATAAAAAAAGAAAAGAAAAGAACCAAAAAACCTGAAACTGATGTGTGTGAACCAGAGGCTTCATTTCACATATAACTGGAGTCTGATACTGTGCATTCTTGTCAGACAAGCCAAATCAATGTTGATGGGGGAAAAGCGACAGGGTTGCGACCCAGGTTGAAACTTTAAGAGACATTTGAAAATTGGAGAGAGGAACACAGTTTGAAGTCTGAAGTTTGTTGATTATATCTCTAAAAAACCAATTCAAAACAATTCTAATATATCTAAATATACAATTTTTATCTCTATATAACACTCTTTGAAAATAATATGAAGTAGTAAAGAGGAAACAAATGCTATTTTTTCATATGTATATATTTTATATACACTGTGGGGTATCCATAATTTTATTAACCATGAACCAAATTAGACTTTATGGAAATTTTTTTCTTTTTTTTTACATTTGTCTTTTTGGGGGCGTTTTCAAATAAATCAATTTGGTTTTCATTGCCTTACTTGTAAGTTGCATCTCTTGGGAACATACAATTTTTTTTTACTGACTCTTCAAATTAGATGGACTCTACTGTGTATTATGCTCAGAATTTGTTCTATTAGATTGTTCTTGTAACTTTTAAATATACAAAATATGTTTAGGCATAATGTTTCATTCTATGATCAAAACTGTTGCTGCCATTGCTTTTTATTCTTTTTGAAAAGACTATGTCTGTGATAAAAGTGCTATCCTTTTTACAATGGAAAGTTTAGTTTAATGCTGCAGTTTGCTGAATGTAGTGGAAGTGTATGTGGATGTGACGCTTAGCAATAAGGGCCTATTGTTCAAACAGGCACAATCAATGTGGCCTCAGTCCATGATCAGACTGGTAACCCAGCAGTGATATAGGAATCTGGTCTTTCAGAATAGTCAAATGGAAAGTAATTACTACCAATGGGTACTTAGCGATACTGTTGTAACTTCAGGAAAACCACAATACACTGCCACAAGTATAGAAGATCCAGAATGTAAACTTTAAAACAGCTTCTCTGTGTGCTTTGATGTGAAATATGAAACTTTACTCTTTCAACAGTGAACATTAGCCCTCATTTCTTCTCTTGCTTTGTATATTATAAGCAAATTAAATTGGGGGGAGGGAGATAAGATGAATTCAGTTCACAATTTGGTCTTTCTTTTGCTCTTCAGAGAGGGAAAAAATATTTTTTTTTTTGATCGCTCAAATACAATATCTTAGCAATTGTAACTTTAGGTATCAATATCAAATTTGTTTTTTTGAATATTGAGATAGTATAGTTACTTTGTATGATTTTGATAACCTTCAATTTGAACCTTAACTAAAGTAGCTTTTTCTACTATTCTTCACTTTTAGGCATGATTGGACATACCTGCGTTCGATCATGTGATTAAAACATAAGAAAATGTCAAATTTGAATGTAATATTGATATTGACAATTTATTGGAACAATTATATACTTCTATTGAAACTTCAGTTTGGTTTTTCACACTTTGTTTTTTTTGTCCCAAACGATTGATTTCCTCTTAGATTTATGTACAATTATCTTGGAATTAACTGTGGGTGGAGATAGATTTTGAAAATTTGATACTCAAGATGGTAAACGCTACCATAGAAACCATAGGTGAAAACAATATTTTTTCACAGTTCTTTCCTACTAATGTGAACATGGTGAATTTGTTAGTAAACACTGAAAACACCTCTATTTTTAAAATGAATTTCTTTGAAAATATGTATAAAATTTTCTGTAATATTGTTATAGTTGAAATCTATTTACATGATGCAGAGCAATTGTCTCTAATCTAAACACATTTTTTTTACAAGCTAGAACAAATGTGAGACTATTTTTACTTTGCAGTGTCCTTCTGTACCCAAAGTTTGTCTCTTACCAGGTTATTTTTTTGAACTCGTCTTGTAGGGAGGTTGCTGTCAATTATATTTTCGGTCAATACGTATATAAATTGTTTTATAAAATTAAAAGATTCGGTTTGCGTAACTGGCCTTCATATTTGACGGGACTTTCACTCACAGGATTGATTAATCTGCCATGGCTGGGGTTGCTAGGGACTGAAAAGTCTGAGATCAGCTGAGTAGTGATCAGACTTCAATCTTGAAACGCTAAACATCAGATAGAGATAAATGATATAACTGCTCAGTGCCATTGAGCATTGTGATACTTGGGAGATTATAGGAAATCTGCAGGGACCATTTTTTTTTAGAGTGAAAGACATTCCACCATTGGTTAAATGTTGATCAACAAGCCTGGGATTTACCAAAGTAAAGATGAGAGATTGCTAACTCAAAAACCAAATGAATGGTTTTTTTTTTTTTTTTTCGAATGAGATTCAAATGATGTTTTAAAAGAAATTTGAAAATGGGTTTCATCTTAACAAGGAATGAGGGACGGTCATCTCTTTGCCTAAGATCACAACCAAAACCAAACCTTGGTTACAGTAGAATACTTTAGATTTTTCTTACAAACCAAAATGTGTTACCTTAAAAAAAGAATACCAATACCATTGAAAATGAGCAATTGATTTTAGATATGTGTGTATATATTATTTTACATACATTTATATCATATATTCATCTATATATATATATTACTTCTTGCCTTGTAATAAATTTTTGCTTTAAGTTCTCTTTGCATGTATCTGTTTACATACTTAGTTTTATTTCTTTTTCATTTAAAACTACTTTGCTTTTACCTGCTTTTGTTGGCTCAAGCAAACAGAGTGATACAAATTTACATGCTACTGTCTGGCAAGTACAAAATGATATTTTATTTTAAAAAAAAAATTATACATCTCCCAAAGCTTTGAAAGGCTTTGGAATAAATACACTTTGAATCTCTCCTATTCTAGATCTTTTGTACTTTACTGATAGTCTGTGAATTACTCTTTCCTCTGCTGTTTTACCATTGTCCAGTTCTCTTTCTTTGTTGTTTTACTGTTCCTGTTACTGTAAATTGGTGCTTCTATTTATTTATTTATTTATTAAGTTTTTAGAAAATTCTATTTGCATTCTCCTTCACTTACGGACAAATATGAGGATTTTTACATCCTTGATCAAAGGCTGAGAGGAGGAGAGATAGAGGAGGAATATTTCAGAAATGTAATTATGTAACCGTATTAGTATGTGTCATATTCTTTCTCACACTATTCAAATTCATGGCTGGATCAAAAATACATGCAGTTAATCTATTTTGCGCTTTTATTTTTTTTTCTTGTGTTATTCAATTCAACACTTTTTTTCCACCAAAAAAAGATATAGGGCTCTCCCTCTTTCTAATTTTTTTTTTCACATAGAAACAGATTCTGATGAAAGAGTAAACAACTTTAGGCATGATGCCACTGCCAGATCAAAGCTCAACTGTTGAATGCCGGCTCTTGAAAAAAAATCATCTCAGTTGTGCATTCATGTTGTAAACTTTAAAGAAGCCTATTTTTATTTTTACAAATTTCCTTCACTAATTGCAGAATGAGGAGAAAAAAAAGTTATGTAGTGTGTTGAAAATAGTAAGATTTTAAACATATGTATTTTGAAAAAATGTTTTGAATATTTGTGTAAGGAAACAAAAAAATAGATCTTTAAATAACCTCTCTATGAGAAAGAATGTTTTGTACAACATTGAAATCAGCAGGGGTTATATCAAGAGGAAGGAATTTTGTGAATGGCTGTAATCAGCTGTTTTTGCTTTTCTTTTGTTATATGCCTTTGCCTCTAAAATGGTTATGTTGTTTTTTGAAATCCCTTTCCTCTGTCTCTTTTTATTTTCATCCTTTTTTTTTTTTTTTTT
>BLXT01006233.1:864126-883164 GCA_019648995.1 Plakobranchus ocellatus | reverse complement strand
TGTGGTGTTGAAAGTGCAGGATTGAAAAATAAAGGTAAATGATGGCACTGGGGTAGGATATGTAAATCTATTATTATTTATGACAATTGATTTTGAAATGTTTATTTATAATCAGATTTGACTTTAATGAAAATGGTCTGAAGCTCACTCTTGTGATGTATGACATTGAACTAGCAAGCAAATGAGTCGACTTGCAGATCTACATGAATGATTTACTGTAAATTTATTTATATTGAAACTATAAGGAAGAGGGTTAAGGAAAAATGACAGTCTTTCTGTTCATGAAAGAATGATAAGTGTTCCTTCTTTTTCATTTGGGTTTCGGATTGAAATTCATTTATGTGGATCTGCAACTTGGCTCATTGTGTTTTTATAGTGTTGAGCATTATTTATCTTGGGACCAGTCCTAATGGGAAGCATGTTACATCAATCTTTTCATAAGGAATTAGAAGGAAAAGCAAACATGTTCATCTTGAAAATGCTTTTTTCAAATATAAAAATCTTGTCTCAGAATCAGAACAGTTCTGTACTGTTTTCACTTTTCGAAATATCACAAAAAGAGGTTTCGGGCCCTTTTAGGATTTAAAATGTTCAAAGTGCAAGTTGTGGCTTGTTCAGACTACTCAGAAATTTCTTAAGTGTTGGAATATTTGTTAATATAATTATAAATTGTATGTGTGTTTATATAAAGGAAATGAATGATATTATTTTATAGTTAGCAGCTGTTAAATAAAGGGATCAAAAAAAAATAAACAGCATTGAGCTTTGTTGATGAATTCTTTGTGTAAATGAAAAGACATAAAATCTGTGCTAACTTTGTAAATTTTAAAACCCTAAACAGAACACACAAAAATGCAATATGGCTATTTCAAAAATAAAAACTACATAGTGAGTGAATTTTCTAATTTAAATGTACATTAGCTAAACTAGTTCTATAATCAGTAGCGAACATGTGTGTATTTGATTCATCAGAATGCGAACAGCAGATGGAGAAAAAAAAAGAAAAGCTTGAAAATGTAGGCAAAGGAATGGATTTGACTTGAATAAAATGTAATCTTATTCATTAAGAAACCAATGAAGAAACACTGTCACTCAGCAAGTGGCTCCATTTGCTCAGTGAGTTTTTGGTTTTTCTGCATATGGCCCGTCCACTACAAGCTGACCTTAGGCTTTCAGAACTCTGTCAGTCAGGCCAGGGTGTCTGTAACAGGGCTAGTGACAGAGATCACTGCATATTTCAACTCAAGGCAGGGTTTGAAGCAGGACAAAACTGTGACAGAGATCCAAAGTGCAGAACTACTGCATAATGTTCATTGTTACTGGATCTAGATCTAATTCTCTATATCTAGATGCACAGTCTTATAAAAAATGAACTGGTCCAAGTTCTTGAATAACCTGGATGATATAAAATTTTTGTTGGTGAAGTATCAGTCTGTTATATCATAGTTAGTTATCTGAGAAACTAAATTAAAATTCCTCATCCCATCCATACGTAATACGTAATCTTCACACCTCTTGAGACATGGGGTCCAGGAATTACATGATAGTATTTTGACCTATGTTAAGGAGAGTTTTTTTATCTGTTGTATACTGTAACAGAATAGGCTAGAGACTAAAATGTATTTTGTTCCAGGGAACAAAGATCCTAGACTCCCAGCAGTATGAGCATGAAGACAGTCAATCCTTTCACTGTTGTTGAAAGAAAAGAAAAATTCTATCAATTTCTAGTTACAACTAACAAAGCTGGCCTCATCCAACTGGCCCGGGGAAAAAAACAAAAAAACTCGCTGAATAAAGGTTAGCTGGCATGGTTTGCCAATCAATAGCAAACTTCATTCAGCTTCAGCAGAATGGGAAAAATTGCAATTTATTGCTGAATGGTTAGACAACTTCAGCTGCAATTTTCTACAGAGAAATTCTCCATAATATCCTTTTCAGGGTAGCATCAATGAGGCAAAACATGATCACAGCAGCTGCAGCTCTAATGCATACATTTTTTGCTACACATCAATTGGTAAACGTGGAACAGTTGAAGCCTACCTCAGCAATAACGGCAGTACAATTATCTGGTGGGGGCAGAGCTAACTTTTGATCCAGAGCTGCTTGCTCTCACACCAAAGAATGTACATACATAAGCCAAGGGAATTATCTGATTTTGAGGATAAGCAGTTTATGCATACCAAAGAAAAGGTTTTATACATGAAATTTTTTTTTCAGTGAAATTTCCCATTATATCTCTCACTCAGCTTGCTTATTCGTCTGAAATAAAAAGATTACTATGTTATTACAAAAACAAAACATTCACACCACTTTAGTATAAGAGTACATATACAAAAATAGCAACAAAAACCATTGAATCCTTATGACTTGCAATGTATTTTACAAAACACTAAATGGCAAAAACATGAACATGTCATACTTATACACGCACACACAATGCATATTCACTCTTTCTGAAGTCTCAATCTCATGTACGCCTCTATAAACATTAAAAAAAAAATATATATATATAAATATGACAGCTACTTTAAAAAGCTTTAAGGCCTACTTTAAAAGGTCAGTTTCTTTAACCAAAGTAGAAATGATAAGAAATGGGAATAAAAAATTTTCAGTAATGTAAGGCAAGAAATCATTAAGACATCCATGTATTCATTTCTTTGTTACCGATAAAGTAAACTCTTGCTTAAAGTTAAAGTTGACCAGTTTTGGCGGCTGACTTTAAACAAACTCCATCGTATATAAACCATTATTTTACATTACAAAACAAATGATAAACATAAGAGACACTCAGCATCATGTAGTACCTATTGATTTTTCTCTATTTTAGACAATCCTTTATCCTTTTCTTACAGCATAATATTGTGTATTTGAATATATGTAAGTTGATATGGGCCAAATGAAGAAAAATGGACTATTTGGGTGCGGAAAGCCAAGTTTTAAAACGGAAGCTTCTGAGAAACCTCTAACTGAAGTGCCAAGATAAAAAAAAAAAAATTCAGGATTAAGTAAAAGACCACGGAGTTGTGGCTGTAAAACTTTGACACAAAAACTAAAACAAAAACACAAAAATTGCTTGTTTTTTATAGATCACCAATTCTTTGGATTAAATCTTTTATCTTAAACCTTAATAAGCAAAAAAAAAACCTCAACATTTGAAACAAAAGAATACACTGTGGAATATTTGGTTCTATATACAAAGAACAAATGGGATTTGAACACATAGATGTAATTTTGAGTGAACAGAGACATGAAGAACATTTTCAGTGCCAATACCATCAATAACATACATAAAAAAAAATCAATTAGTCTAAATGAGTCCCATGTCCATGACGATAGATGTATAGATTTGCTTATTTAAAATAGGGCAGTGGATTCATAGGTTCCGGTGTGCTCCCCATCTCTGGCAGATTCATAGGCATTATAACATCGTTAGATCCAAGTAAGGTACCTTCCTATCTCTGGCAGATCCATATGCTCATATTACAACAACCTGATGAGACTCTTAACACATTTGAACCATTTGAAATCTCTTTTTTTTTTTTTACACTGAAATTTTTTGAAAGGCCCCAACATTTACAGTCATATCACCATGATTCAACATATGAAACTATATATAATATAGAATTAGAAATTACATAAAAAAAATAAAAAAAAAAAACTTTTGCTGATCACTTTGACATCACAGATTTGTGGAAAAAAAAATATGATTTGCAAAGGGGATATGAGCAGTCACAGCTAATTAGCCACAGGCTGATTACATGTATATGTATTATGATAGTTTGACTTTCAACAGCCCTAAATCTGAACGAGAAGCAACTGAAAATCTTGAGCCACACATTAAAACTGAGTATAGAGACTGAGTGAAAGTGAGATTATCCACTAGAAAACGAGTCGTAATCTTATCTGCTATTCAGATAAGAACTTTTTTTTCTTCTTCTTTTCTTTCTCTTCATTATTTTTGGGGGTTGCTTTTTTGCTATCAACAAAATGTGAATTTTGTACCTCAAACAATCTAGACGCTTTGTCAAAGCTGATAAATAAGGAACAAATACAGATAGCCAAAATTAAAGAGAGTTCATACAAAATTATTCATAGATTTTTTAAAACGTTTTCCCATGGTCCATAACTATCTAAGGAACAACAATGTGAAGATGGGCTATTTTATGTTGAAATATTAAATTTTTGTTTGGTGTCACACACAAATGTGCAAATAATTATTCGTTAACTACATGACTATTTTATTTTAATCTATGTCTTATGACATGCAACACAAAGACACAAAGCTTCACCTGTGTCATTCATTGAAAGAAAGCATTATTGTTATCTATTTTCCTTCTTCTCAATGCAAAAACATTTGATGAAGTTTGAAAAGAATATGGAAGTAGAAATAAGGGCTTCAGCCTAAAAAAAAATTTCAATTTTCTTAATGAGCAAGCACAACATGTCATGCAAATACTATCATCATCAAAGAATTGACTTCTAAGAAAAAAAAAAATTAACATCAAAAGAAAGTATGAGATAGATTTCTTAAATCCACCCCAGATTTCCACTTATCCATACATCAAGGGTGGCAGAATTATCTCAAATAACAATTAGGAAATTTCACTTATATGTATATCTTGGACCATGATGTCTATCCTTACAAGTTACATTTAAAAAAAAAAAAAAAAAAAAAANTATATATATATATATATATGTTTATATAGCTCTGCCAACACAATAAAAGGTCTGAAGAAATAAAACTACATTTCAGCTGAGGGGAGACAGTCATGCCAACATTTAGGCATGTTATTGTTACAGTTGCTGATTGCCTGACTGTGAAGCATATCCTCACATAAAATAAATACATTCAAAGAAAACATCTCTCTCGATTTCAATCCTTCATCACTGCCAAGGTATTGATGCTATTGTTTCTAACTACTTTAAATTGCTTTTCAGAACAATTACCACTAGGAAGATTTATTTTGTTAGATTAGAAACACTTATACAAATGTACAATATTAAAGTATCTGGTTAATCGATTGGTGTTTTCTTTCCCATCTCACAACTTAGCGATGGGGCATGGTTTATTTTTGATTATACACATAAGGGGTATAAAAAAAAATATCATTATTTCATGAAAATAGCGTGTGTAACAGGATGACAACCATGCATGTGATACAAAACACTAGGTACAAAATAAAGCTTAGTCATCTGTCAAATTTAATTTTTTGAAAACTATGAAAATTTCAATGTGTAACATTCACCTCTTCGTATGGATAAGTTTTAAATATAAGTAGGGAGGGGAACAGATAAAAGATTCATTTGTGACATACCTATGACAAATTAGCCATGATTATTTCTAATTAGAGTTATGCATACTGTGAGCCAAATTAGAATAAATAACAAAAGAAAAACAAACCTTTCTTGGAAATGTACCAACAAATAAAAATATCACAAAATACTACTTACCATGATATGAATTGAATAAGTATATTTTAAAGCCTGTCCACTACAAGGTGATCTCATTATTCTCAGGCCTTCAAATGTGAACAATCTGAGTATTCACCATACATATATATTATGTTTCATTTAGCCCTACAGCCATTTCACTGGATAATAATGAAATATGTAGGAGGTGCTGGATATATGGCTTAATAATTAAGCTTTTGTCAGGCCATGCGTTAGTCATGCATAAAACCTGAATCCCCAAGACCTCACAATGAAGTATGAGCCAGTGCATAATTATGAACACAGCGATACCTTCACATATCTGTATGTTCTAGAATAAAACTGAAGGCTAAAACTGTGTCACGACAAAATGAGAGGTTTTGGGACGAAAATGTTATTGATGGGTCGTGATGTAATGGTTGCTGATATTTTATACCAGATTTTTTTCAATAATTACTTGTGGCTTGCAATTTCCAATAAAATTTATATAACCATACAGGGTGCATTTCACCTGTAGCAGAATTTGCCATAAACCAACGTAGTGATGCCTGACATATCAATTTTCAATCATTCAACTGTTAGGTCGTTAATCTGCGTGTTCATGCCGTCTCCTGGCCGGCTGATTGCTGTGGTTCTGATCTGACAGACCTTCCCGCCCAGATGATGATGGCTGTTGCTGATTGCCTGTTGTTGCAGGTGTGGGTGTCGTCGTGCGCAGAGAAGAAAAATACCCTAGTCCTAAGAGGAAGCTTATTCCTATCAAACACACTGTACTCATGGGGCTGAAATATTGCCTGCATTTGGTATTGTAAAGGAAAGAAAAAGAAGGGTGAAAAATTTTTGGATATAGATAGAAGTGATGGAAATGATTTTCCAGAGCAAAAAAAAAAAAGCATACAGAATATGAAAAAAAAAAGTTTTTAAAATTTGACTTCCGTGACACTTTTTGCACATGATAATTAATAATAATACTTAGCTTTTTAAAGCAAAGCAGCTCAGCCTGATAACTTGCTGTAGGCAAGTACTATTGGAATGGAACAAGGATTCTAACAACCCTCCCAATGACAAAATAACAGACAGTTCAATGAGGTTGCTTACACTTATACTGTAATCTTAAGATAATTTAATTTCACTATTCTAACTCTATGCAATTTTCTTTTCTTGATCTTCCTATGCAATGCTTTGGTTGATCTGCACTACCACTTGCAAAATATACCTATCTCTTTTTGAACTGATTCACCTTAATCTGTAGGTAAAATTTACCGAGTAATAGTTCTGAGCAATTTTTTCCTTTAATACTACATTGTAAATGGAATCTTATCTTACATTTTACAGTATAAAATCATTAAAACATATTTATAATCACAAAATAAGTGAAATATGGTTCTTCTGAAGACAAAGTGTTTTTTTTTTTTTTTTAATGTATTCATGAATAGTAATCTAGCAAAGTGATACTTGAACCTGAAGGCTTACAACTTATACAGATCTGATTTTACTTTAGAAATGAATAGAAGGAGAAATAAGCCCTGTTTCCCATGAGTAAGGGAGTTGATTACAACAGAATCATCAATATGCCTCCTGTATAGACAACAATCTTGCAATGTGATCCATATTTTGTGAATATAATTATAAATATAACATTTAAAATGATGAAGATGCTCGCATTGACAATGGCAGCATTAAAGATAAGAGTGATAATATTGAGGTCCATGATGATGCTTGCAAGCTCGTGAAAGGATGAGAGATTATAACAAATCATGTGATAAGATGGATTAAATAGCCTTGATTTTGACAGAAAATACTACAAACTATATTAAAAATTGATTAAAAAAAACCAGCAAGATTTTTATCGTTTTGTTTGACAATATGTAACAAGGTATTTAATAACATCTGAACTCAGTCTTTAGTCACTGTGGATGCTTTTGCACAACAGCCTTTTTAAAATCTGTACGGGCTAAATAAATCAAACTCGCATTATATCTTTCAAAGAATTGAGGCAGAACTTTTATTTCCACAAAAGTCTATATCACAAGCTAACACTATATCCAGTTGTAACTCAATATTTTCAATGACAATATTTTGGACTGGTTTAAACCCAAGAAAAACTCAAAACAGATACAAACCTGTATGTAAAACGAAAGTACCACACAACTGCCAAGACCAAAGTGAACAGAGGGTACATTAAGGCTCCCATTACAGAATCGGCATCTTCTTCATCTCTCCTGTGCAGCCCACTGCCCCCATTAGCAGAATCAGAGCCAGCCGAATGGCCCAGCCTCTTGTTGGTAATGAGGCAATGCATGGTGCAATTGTCTCCTATCTGATACGCTTGGAGCGTTGCCTCGTCATTACGCAGGTCCTGTCCATTAAAAATAAAGCGAACCCACTTGTCTCCCTCTTGAAGTTCCGTTTGAAAGTGAGTTCTGTTGACAGAAAGAAAAAAAGTAATATTTTTATTTTTAAAAAAATGAACATATTATTATAATGTCTCTTTTTTCTAACACCAGACGGCATATATAAAGTGAATGTTAAGAGCGTAAGCTTCCATCATATGTGTGATAAATTCATTGTCATAAAAATCAAAACACAAATGGACCATCGAATTGATATTCAACAGAACACTATATGAAGGCAAGAATTTTCCACATATATATATATTGGAGTGTGCAGTAGTATATTAATACTGAAGAGACTTAATTAAGATAATTTATTTCAATTCCAATTACCGATGGCATCCCCCCCTCCCCCAAAAGTTGGTCAAAATATAAAGAATACATGTCACATTGCTCCACCAGTATATAATGTAACAGTAGAGTATTTTTGTGTGTAACATATTAAATGAAAAGGTTTAAAATGGACAAATTTTTAAAAAAATTGTCAATATCACGAAGCTATCATTTTTACATGGGAGACTCAGACTTCATTTCTCATTTATGCTCCCATAATAGTACATAGAATAAAATATGAAACTTAGTACAAGAGAAAAGAAGATAGTGAGGCTATAGCAGCAAGAAAGCATTTTCCTTCTTTGTAATTATACTTTGATATGTCGATAATCTCTTAGCGACATAATATCAAAAATCTCTATCATGTCAAAATATCCAGAGTGCACAGTATTACAGGAGGTTACCATGCAGAGAAAAAAAAAAATTCAAAACAATTACATGTACTGGACAAATAGCTTACCAATAATACAATGATTTTCCTTACAAATGTAAAGCAAGCTAAGATAACTAAATACAATTTTTTAAAACAATATCAACCATCCGGAGAGAATGTCTATCTGAAAGCCATGAGTCAGAGATTGCAAAAGACATTTTTGAGCAAACAAGTATTGAAAGTATGTTTTCACTTTGATGAAAAAGTTTTTTTTTTGTTCCTTAAATAATAAATTAAAACTTACATAAATCTAAATCTTAGTACATAAATGTATTATTGTCCAGTTTTCACTATTGTAAGACAGATAGAAATGAGTCCTAAATAAATGAGTGATAATATATAAACAGTTGAATCCACTTAATTCAAGATTAGTGACATATATCAATGACTTCAAATTATCCAAAACTCGAAAAATCAAATTCACTATAAACATAAAGACAAGGTTGGTAGGAGCCTAAAATTTGATGTTTTCAAAAGGGAAAGAAAGGTACATCATATAATGGAGTTCTTGCTCTTGCCCTGCTCCCTTGTTTGTTTTCTCTCCTATTCTCACTGGTTACTTGCTGGCATAATGCATTGGTGAATTTTCAATGTTGAAGCAGTTTAAAATTTCAGTGTGGCACTTGGCAGAGTAAAAATTAAAGGATCTGCAGCAGTTAAAACTTTGAAATACCAGGAACCATTTGCAATAATTCGAAATATCAAGTCAGTATTAATAAGGCCTAATGAAGAAAAATACCTGTGAATAACAGCAAATTCAATTAATCGGGACTCAAACTATTTGGACTTGACTGTATATAAGTGAAAATATGACTTGAAATTCATTTGGATTAAGATATTTCTATTCTGATCTTAAGTTACCTTCTAAAATCTCCTATTGTGTCCAGAGGGCTAGCATGCACCAGTCTCTGGGTCTCATTCATGTACTTTAATTTGACTCTGATGCTGGAAGGTGACTGTTGATCTACAGAGTCGCTTGTCTTCCTAGAATGAACTTGTTGCGCAGTTGGACTTCCTTGGCTACCACTGGTTTCTGATGAGGCACAATCTGTAGGACAGGAAGAGTTAGGTTCAGCCCTAGGAGATAATGAGGATACTCTGCTAGCTTCCACTTGACTGGAATCCACATTATGCTGAAGTGAAGTCGTCAGATCTGAGGTGGCATGGTTTGCTTCTCTTAAGGTAGAGGCAGGGTTTTGGTAGTAATGAACTCTTCGCCTCCTCACTTCTTCAGCGCGGTGCTCTGTGGATGGCTGGGCTTGAGAAAGGTCTGAGCTTCTGTCTATGCCATCTGCAGAATTTTCCTCCTCTTTCTCTGCTTTGAGTGATTCATTTGCTTGCTCGCTACTTATCACATTTGTCTGATCTCTTGCATCACAGACACTCTGTGCCACAGCTTCTGTAGACCTTTCTGCAGTTTGTGATTGCTCTTGCTCACCAAATGTTGAGTCTGATACAAATGAAGTTGGAGCAGAAGCAGCAAGATTTGCATCCTCAGAAACAGCTGATGCTTCCACTGGCTCGGCCGATGCAGCATCAACATCTGAATCTGATGTCAAACCTTCAGCTCTCTCTGGAACATTGCTTGAGGCAAAAACAAATTCAACTACATTCGTCTCATTTTGGTTATTTAAAGCATGATCTTGAGGCACCCGTCTGCGTATCTGAGTTCGTTCAATGACTGTGATTCCAACTTCACGCAAGGCAGGCAGATCTGTTGTGTGTGTAGAAAACCATGCCAATGTAATCACTATGCAGAGAAGAGCTGCACCCATCAAGAGGGTCACCTCATCCCCCAAACCCTCTATGAGGGGCATTGTTCAAAATAGATGAATTGGTATGCCAAACGATGTTTGCAGGAGATTTGATCTGATAAAAAATGAATGAAATACAATTATCTTGCTTTCAATCTGAAAGTAAAAAAAGAAACAAAAGAGAGGGGAAAAAAATTAAGTCAAATTTAATGGTGATATATCATTTTCAAGAATTGATAGTAATTATAACTTTCATGGCCACTTAAAGTTTTGTCAGTCTGTGATATATGCTCTCATTTCCCAAGAAAATAATCATGAATCAAAACCAAACCCAGATCTTGGCTAGCAACCTTAAGGCAGTTTGTGATTCCAATCTTCATTTTGCAGAGATAGCAAGTGACTCCAGGTCATCCTCCAGCATCTGCTTGCAAAATAACTATAGATAATGGTACTAACAACAACTTTATAAGGTTAACTGAAAAAAAGTTTGAGTGGAAGAACATGATTGCCAATTTGTGTTCTAGAGAAGGCACCTAAAGAAGAAGAAAATTTGTAGAATTCGTTTCTGTTTAAAAAAATCACGAAAAAAATTACTAGCTGTAAATTATTTTTTAAGAAATATTTGTGTACTTTAGTCTAAATCAAGACAAGTGCTAAAAGTTCAGATGTCTCATGTACAATTTTTTTTTTAGAAAAAAAAAGTTTTTAAAGTTATTATTACCTTCATTTTTCAAATTTTTTTTTTCAACAAGTTAACAAATACCATATACAGACCTGCCTACCTTGTTCACAAAGTTTGGGGGATCAATAAAAGCAAAAAATGTGGTATTTTCAGCTAAAGTAGGGGATCATCTCTACAAAAGCTTCAGAAAAAAATTACAGCAGATCCAAATCATTTTCTAACAACAGCAAGTAAGGAAATTTTTTCAATAAAAAAAAAAATATAAATAATATTTCCATATCCTTGTCCCCAATGTTTCTGAATGAAGACACAAAAATTTTTTATATAACAATTATAGCATAATTAATATGACACACCAGTTCTGTCTCAATTTTTTTTCATGAAAAGGACTTGGCTAGCAAAGGTGATCATTTTTTTTTACTACAAGATTCTGCATATTTAAAACAGATTGTGCTGTGTACTATCACAGTTGGACTTGTTTACAGGGGTACGCTTTTTCCAATTCTTCCACTCTTGCTGTTGGTGAGCTTGACTGTAGGCTGGGTTCCACAAACTTGTCCCAAATAGCATTCTTTGATTTGTACATCTAATAAAACATAATGTATGGTTATAATGTGTTATGCATTGTTGATGATGTGAAGAAACTGCGAAAGCAAGATTATATGCCTTTTCATGGGTTTCTTCGTTATTTGAATTTTTCCGTTTCCCACTTGTCATAAAATGCTACACACACTCTTTCCCATTTTTGTAATGTTGTTTGAAGGGTTATGGAGCATATTAAATATCAATTATGATCAATCTTACCACACTAAATGCATTTTTGTAACATTTTTCTGCGTTTTTAGTACCAAAAATAGTTTTTAAATGCACATTCAACTCTCATTAAAGGGCTGAAAAAACCTCACTCTGACTACATGTTGTATAATCGCCACAATATTCCATAGACAGCGATCACATAAAAATAAATAAAATCGGCCCCTGCTTGCAGGAAACAGTTTGGTATCGTAAAAAGGAAAGTAAACATTGATAGTAAACCAAAATTAGCGATTTTATTGCAGTTTTTCTACTGCTAGACATAGAAGATCAATGTGTTGCATCAACATCCTGAATTTCACTTTCAGTTTCAATTCCACTTTGTGGAGCCAAAGTTTGGGATTTTTTTGTGTGTGTGCAAAATAAAATCCATCAACATCATTCAGTAACCAAACCTTTGCACCTCTTCAATCTTGAAAAATAGATTTAATGTTTGATGATTTGCTGTGCGTCACCTAAAAGACCGCTGCCTATGACCAGGTCAATTCTTTACATCTATAGTTTCAGTGATCAAAAAATCGTAACTGCATTAATGTTTGGATGCCTTCCAAGCTTTGCATAGCGCAATACAATTTGTATTGATGTACTGTATATTCAAACTCATAGGATTCTCATGTTTTGGCCGAATTTTCGTTGTCTTTCTGTAGGCATTTACTTCAAGTGTCAGAACGGCTGACACACAGGAAGTGCGTACACAAGGAATTGGTGACAAGCACTTGTCCATTAAATGTATTCTTTCAACCCATTATTCTTAAATTTAAATTGCGATATTGACCACATAATAATTCTCTCAAATACTATAAACTCTTGTCTATGATATATATTTAATAAAAAGAAAACAGTGCAGTAAATTTAAGAACATCTATTCCTGTTGAAACTTAATTGGAGGTACGTCTTTGTTTTATCTTTTTGTTAAGTAACTTTAGAAAAAATGATCAATAGGATTGAGAGAGTCTTTAATTTGAATTCAGCATTAAAGTATCTTTATTTTGATGTATAATATCATCATTTAATGTGTATATATTTGAGTTTGAAAAATTGATGTTTTTGGGACAATCTCAAATCATGTTTGTGGAATCTGCCTGTACTAAGTCACCTGTGCTAGTGCTACTTTTACTTTTGATCTACTGATCAGCCGCTAAGGGAGTCGAAGCTTATAAATCCAAAGGGAAATTGTATTTAAAGCTGAAGATCTAGATGTATGAACATTAGACTTAGGCCAGGGGGATCCCGCTGTAGGACCTAAAAAGACTATTGAAATGTCTTGACCAGTTCTAAGTCGAGACGTAGAATCTAGATCTTTGTGAAGATATAGATACTAGATGTAGATAGAGATTATCTAATCCTTACCATCTGCGGTCTGTAAGAGTTACAGCAGGTTTTGTGTTATGTTTAGACCTACCGATAGTACGACGAAATAAGTTTGTTTTTTTTTTCTATTTTAGTTGATGGGGTCCGATTTAGAAATATATTTATATAAATATGAGAGAACTCCACAAATTGCTTTTCGTTTTCCCTCTACCACGTTTTAATTCTAAATCAGACCAGATTTAGAGCTAAAACTCACTTTATTTTGTCAGCATCATCAGTTTCGTTGGGACCGCAGATGATAAGAATCAAGATAGATCTACTAGATCTAGATCTAGGCCTTAACATTACATGAGATCTATCGAAACGTTATACTGTTTAGACTATATTGAGATCTTGATCTATTATTTGCTTTACATTTGTTTCCAGAAACCTATTCAATGATTTTATCGCATACTTGTGTTATTCTGTAGATCCAACCAAGACAAACTTAAAGGTTGACTTCTAGATCTAATACTTTTATATTGTGAGCTGAGTTGTCTCTGAATATCATCAGTCAATCGATGTAGCCTACACTCAGGGGGGATTACTCTAAAAATGTTTTAGAGCAATAAATATAAGTGTTATTGCCCTTAATGTGAAAATGTGTCGGTCGAAAGTACGGAGTACGAATCGTACAATAGGGGCCTATGAAGATCTCCTTGCCACTGTAAAAAAAAAAAAAAATAGAAAAAAAGTTGAGATGGCATCATCACATAACAAGATTAACAGTACTAGTGGATTTTCATATACGGATAGTACTAGTAGCAATAATCGAAAGCATAACGACACATTTTGACAGAATTTTGACCAATGACTCTCAAGGCCTATCGTTTTTGTATTTTGCCAACTGCTCTTAGGTTAATTTTAATATTTTCCGATTGTCACAGCGAAATGAGTGGTGTGTCGGTGTCTCTATTGATATTTTCTGCCAAGCAGGGGTGGTATTTTGGTCTGCAAGTGTCTGAAGAAGAAAGTGCAGTAGGCTGCTGATGCAAGTGAATGAGGAAAGGATGTTGAGAGAAAAAAAAAGGGAATTATGAACAATTGAATAATTGAGTAAATAAATTTAACATAAGCCTGGATCACAATTTCAAAGATAAGCAATATAATTATGTAAAAGTAAATATGTAGGCAGAGCATGGGACTACGTCTTTTGAAGAGCGCAGTAGAGGCGATTCCACCGTTTTTATACGAAAGAGGCAAAAGGTAGGTAGGAGAGAGACGGATAAAGTCAGAAAGATTTATGGGATCAGAAAAAGAGAAGAGGGAGAAGTACAGTGATAATATAGTTCATCCACAACATTGGGATCCCGTGCTTTCGGGCCTTTGTCAGGCGAAGGATGGTGATAACGAAAATAGGCGAAGGGAGAACTTGTAAATAAAAATCTATTAGGGAGCTGCCTAGTGCAAGATGGCCTGTAAAACTATATCAGTTTATATGTAAACTATGGTTCTCAACTTGAACCACCGCCTCCCACCCACCCATTTCCGGAATGTGCCACTCAGGAGCCATGGATCAAAAAGCATCGAACATGTCCCTTTTTCTCAAATTACTCCTGCGACAAAAGAGTGTGGTGACTAAGAAATCATATTACTGCCTCATTATAATATTCTATATAGCAAAATAGGTCTACATCAGCTCTCATACTTACACTTACATGCAATGTAGTGTAGGATATGGAGATGCTTATCATATTTATTTGTGGAAGAATGGTTCGAGTCTTACAAACCAATCTCTAGCCGAAACCCCGCGAAAATCGCCCAAAGATCCCGCGAACATACCAAAAGAAACACTCTACAGTTCTGTCCACCCCATCCAGCGTTACCTAAACAATACTTACTAAAGCATGGGAGGAATTTATGTGAGGAAATCTAGGTAAATCAGGCTATACTCACATTTTGGACAATAAATTTCACACCTGTAGGCTTACGGGAAAAAAAAAAGTTTGTGTAATTTATAAATCCATCTCAATTCTGTCGAAGGAAGATTTGAAGATAATATCCTTAATACATTTTTGGTTAATATTCTTTTTTTTTAACGATCAAGCGCAAAAGTATTCACAGCGATGTGTGCCTGATTAGCTCATATTTAGCCAGACAACCGAAAATTCATAAAGAAGAGAAAGCCGATTTTAAATCCTAAATAAAAAAAAAAAAGAGTAAGAAAAACTGAAATTGACAGATCGAAAAATAAAACAATGTCAAGTGCAAAGGGTTTTTTTTTTTGTGACGAATAGAGAGCAAGTAAATTCATTCCAGATGGTTGGAAAAATGTGTGTGTGTGTGTGTGTTTATAGAGGGGAAAAAAAAAAGGGGGGGGGGCAATCATAAATCAAGAGGAGAGATAGGAGAATGTTTATGGAAAATGGAATGCACTAAAGTCACTAAATGGTGTCAGCTACAGCCATAGAATAGACTATAGCTAGGGAATAGGGAAACTCTAAACATACACATATGATTGTTATATAGAGAAGTCAGTGAAGTGTCTGGCTGACTGAACCATTAGTTTATGAGAATAGTGTAAAATACACTTACAATAACACCTAATAAAGAGGCCGCATTTCATTCCTGGGCTTGACATTTGTACTGGTAGGTCTACCTCTATTTGAAACTAAAACTGTTAAGTACTTTAAAAAATACTTACACGATTTAAATTTGACGATTATCACACTTAACTCATTTGCCAACGCATCTTTCGATTCCTAGATTTTGTATTGATTGTAGTGCTTCCTGGGTAGCGATCTCATAAAACTAGAGGCTATGGCCAAGTGTAATCGAAAATAATTTGAAGCTTTTCATTTGTAGAGATTCAAATTAATATCCAGGTGTGCAAAGCATTTTTTTTTCATATTACGTGTATTATTACTATTTGTTGCATCTCTGATATTATGAATTGTTATTGTTTGTAATAATTTTTTATCAGTGCAAAAACAGCATAAAAGTATCTAGTAGGAAAAATTATTGATAGCACTAAATCTTCGAGAAAATAAATAAGAGGCATTATAATACACACCCACTTACAGATCTTTGAAATTTCTAAATTCACTGCATTCTATCAGACTATGAGGAAAGAATAAATACAGTACAATAATATTCGCTCATTAATGCATCCTTCATCTTTTTTTCTAATCACGCTAAATCCTCAGCTAAGAAAGCGAATGTAATTTTTACTACATCTGAAGATTGTTTCTATTTCTCTCTGTGATATTCCAAAATGTATTATCTTTTTAGGATGTATTTGTATCTCGGTCAGAGAAAACATAAAAAAAAAAAAAAATTGTATCATTTCAAGCAGGGGTTTATATCATTCCTTTCTTTTTTATCCGATTCATTTTTAAAATTTTCATAAGACTTCAGACTAACACCGGAGCTTTAAAGAAACCTAAGTTTTTCGTTTTTGACTACTAATGATTATGTGTTCAAAACCTAAGTACATGTAGTAGGTTATGTGAATGCTACCTTATCGTGAGTTTTTGCTCTCGTATTTTTTACATTTTTGCCTTACGCATAGAAGTTTGCCTCTTCAATAGAACAAATTGTATAATCAAAGGTAAAACAAAATCTAAAAAAACTTTATTCCTCAGAGCTGAAGAATTTTCACATAACATCATTTCTAAGCCCAGGGTTTAAGTTTAATTACACATACACACACAAAAAGTAAGAGGACGATTATTTAAAATTCTGATGCATTTTGCATTTTATTGCATGGCAACCATAAGATCAAATTTTGTTTCAGACATCAATAATAATTTATGGTATTTTTAAAATGTACATGGCAAAAGAAAATCAAAGATGAATATAAGGTATAAAATACACATATCTCTTCTGTTCGCCCTTAGATGGTTTATATGCTTTAGTCTTATGTAAAATGATCTCTGCTTTCAATTATTATAATTTCTAAAATCACCACTTGAACATTGACACTTTGTGCCTGTGATTTTAAGAAAGAGAGACTATGCCACCCGTGCAAAAAAAAAAAAAAAAAAATTGGATGCAGAAAAATCTAAATTATTGGCAAAAAAAAACTAAAAGCACTTATTTACTCCACTTGCTAAAGTTTTGGCAAGTGACTATCCTTAAACACTCAAATGAAAAAAAAATTTAGCTCCGGAAAACAACGATGTCCATTGCTGCTCATTGAGGGAAGCAAATTTTACTTAGTATGTATGAAAAAAAATTCAAAAGAAATAAATATCTCTCAAAGTCTTTCCTTAACTCTAAAAAAAACCTGTTCCTTGAAGAAAATGATGTCAATAACTGTACATTGTAAGAGGCAAATAATTACTCAGATGTTTTCAAGTCTATTCAAAAAGTTAAAAGGGAATTTCAAATCTCTCAGAGTGTGTTTCTAAGTTTGGAGGATTCTTTGTTTCACTACATCTGCTGAGTGGAATTCCCGTTCCACGTGTTTCTCTCATCCTCATCATCATCATCTTGAGTGTTGCGGAATCTTCGGATTGCACCTTCCTGCCTCGAGTTTGAGGTAGCAGGTCCTTTTTGCAAACTGGAAGCAGAATGAAGCAAGATTTTACTTTGCATAAACATAATTTTTATGAAACATTATTAGACACAATCATAAAAGCTATTTCTCTTATTTCACATTTGCCCCACTCATTTTGAATCAGTGCTGTTTTGAGTAAAATGTCCTTTCTACAAAAAAATATTTTGGTCCCTATTAATGTGATCTGGCCAAAAAAAATTTTTGATTTGAATGCAAAATGAGCCCTAAGAAACCCAAACAAAAAAAAAATAAAAGAGGAAACAATTTTAAGACTATTTGCAAACTCATATTTAAGTTCAGTAAAACAATTTATTACTTTAAAAACTTTCATGGAGTTACTATGAGAACTTGTTTAAAAATAGATGCTCTAATAGGAAGATTGAGATATCCAGTACATGTAATATATGCATAAGAGAATAGAGCTGTTATTAGTGTCAATTCTTTTGTGATTAAACCTGGTTAATTAAATTTGATGACCATGAGAGGATGAGGATATTTCTTTGTGTGGATAAACCTGTGCAATTTGATGTGCATGAGAGGAAAAACTATCCAGAATGCTTATAAACAATATATAAAATGGAGCCTTGTATGGCAAAAACAATTTTCAAAAGCTGAGATATGAAAACAATAGAAAAGAAAAAATCAAAGAAACAATTAATGTCCATTTATCCTCTTTTTTTTAACCATATCTTAAAAATAAAACTTATTTTCTCAATGATTTCTTTAATCAATTGTATTAAAAAAAAAACAACAAAACTCTCAGAGGAAAATAAGTCCAAGAATTCTGAAGAAACAGTCAAAAGAACATGAATAAAACACATTATTTAAATCTTTCATTCAACCCTTCCTCTATGAAGGGCAACCTGGTCATATCAGGCTTGCATCCTATTTGGTTAGATTGAGGAGCCTTAATTTATTGATGTGACTTGTATAGAAGACAAGGTAAAGGCCATCTAAAATATTGCAACATCAATAATAATGATAGCTTATAAAACAAAAATCGACTGCTTCTTCTATCCAGTGACTTGCAATTCCTGCCCACTATTTTGACGAAGCCTAATTTCATAGGAGTATGATTTGTTATTGAAGAAGTGAAAACAGTGCAAACCCGCTCCTGTTCCTGTCTGAGGAAGTTGCAGCAGATCCCCCTGAAGATGTTTGCTCCTGAGGACTGGGAGGAGACGAACCAGAAAAGCCTAGTAAGGAACATAGAATATTCCAAACAAAGAAGAAAGGTGAGAGGACTAGATTTGTGATGTTGGCCACAAGTCCAGCGTCCCTTGAACTTCGAATTTCGCTTCCTGATTGTCCGCGCTACAAAAAAAAAGAAAGAGAATGGAATTTATTAG
>BLXT01006233.1:849137-863802 GCA_019648995.1 Plakobranchus ocellatus | reverse complement strand
TGGATGAGCCAACTGTGCATTATGAATCTTATTGATTCTTTCCATTAAATTCCTTGTACATTATTAATATAGCTGAAAATTGGATAAGTCAGACTTGATTCTGTGATAAGATAAAAGATTTGTTTTGAGATGTGGCTCTTGAAGGCTATTGTGGAAATGGCAAATTTACAAAAATAAAAATAAAAAAATTGAAACAACAACGTCACAGCTGAGGTAAGCTGAAGGTGATCCATCAGATACACAACATAGAAAAAAAACGTGATTAGAAAGGAAATCCACTAAATATTATTTTTCACGTTCTTTTTTCTGAATGACTTTTTAAAAAAATGGATAATTCCAATCTCCTAGTCTTATTAAATCAAACTTTTGGTCTATTCCCATCAAATTCGACTAAAAAGGGAGGGGGCAGCAGCTCAGAGTAAATTTTTTTTTTCATTATTAGAGATATGGTCTAACAACGAATTTGTTGTGGTCATATTACTGGGAAAAGGTATTTTGAAAAATGTTATCTATGGTTGCTACGGTAATGGTAACCATCTTGAATTTCAATTAGCAAAATGTGTGATTTTAAAAATATATCCTTTCCTACAGTTGAACTTCAGATCATTTGAATCTTGCCTGACTTGTTTTCTAGCACAATGTTTAAAAAGTCATAGAGGGTTTTTCAATATCTTGAAAAAATGTTTCTAAAGATTTTTTATTTTTTATGTAACTGAAAGTCGCTTTGATCCCCATTTTCGGTGAGAAAAGGCCAAATATTTTAAAATGTAAGCTTGATATCTATAAAGGCCTGTATTATGTTATAGACAATATAATTGGCAACAGCTATGCCTCATTTCAAGAAAATTGATTTGTGACAAAAAATCTAGTGAGAAAAGGCAATTCAAGTTTCTATAAAAATATCAAATATTATCTCCAAATGTTACATTTTCTTTTTACCCTCAAATTGACGGCAGGCATTTAGACTAAAATTGAAGAAAAGGAGAAGAAACTATTTTGGTTTCAGTTCAAATTGCAAGAAACATGTCACAAATGGCTTTGCGATATACAATTATAGATCTAGCTGAAAACTGCTTTTGTCAAGGAGTTCTGTTAAATAGATTAAAGAACAGAAACCACTCCAAGTCTCATCGAAAGTTGAACAAATATTTCACTAATTTACATCAAGAACAACTTCAAATCAGCAAATTAACTCTCTGTAGGTCTACAAATTTACAAGTGTCAGCAATCTCTCAAGCAATCCGTAAGTGCCCTCTTTTATACACACTACTCACACCTTCTAGAAAATACTAGACTTATTTGGTCAATATTAAACAAGCATTCATTCTAGAAAAAGGTATAATTTACAGTCTTATGCAATTATGGATAGCTAAAACTATTGATTGGTCAAATACTCTAATTTATCCTCTCTCCTTAATATGTAAACATTCAAAACTCATCTTGTTTCCAGGATACGATCTAACAACTTGCTGTAATCAATGTTCTCCCATCTTTGAGAACTTTCTAGCAATCGCTGGATCTAAAAAGGTAATCAAAGCTAAAATAATAATAGCACTGGTGAACTTAAAGGCCCAGGCCCACTCAAATTTTGACCAAACATAATACACATACAAGGCCAAATAATCAAATCAGTTTGATGCTTGTATAATTTAATCTCAGATTTTTTTTAAAAAATCATAAAATAAAACAATTTTTAAAACCCAATCCAGTTTTCGCAATTCCTATCAAAAGAGTTTATAAATAGACTACCCATTTAAATCATCTAAAATTTCATCTAGGCTGGTTTCATTACATTTGAATAAAAAACATGTTTTTCTTCTCTACATGCTGGCTACTCAAAACTTATTGTCAACATCTTCCAACCCATTAAGAATTTATTAACCCAAGAGAACGATGTAATTCTGACAACTCACAGGAATGACAAGGATGGCTGCCGAGGGAGCAAGCTGTAATTCCTGTAAGGTCTTATCTCTATCTGCTGCTGTGAACATTCGACGAGGAAATGATGTTGACAAGCTAACTTCAGATCCCAAATGCTGGTAAAAACAGTAGCAAAAGAAAAATAATCCAAAATATGAGTAAAAATGTAAAAGAATGAAAATGATACTTGCATAATACGTAGTCTTTGACTTTTGAACACAAAAATTACCATGGTGAAATACAACACCAGTGCAACCAATAAAATAATCAGGACTGGGTACAAACCAAAAGAAACATAAATATCAGTATATTAATATATTCCATCCAATATATAGTTAGTTTACAAAGAAGAAAAAAAAAACATTTTCAAATGCAGGAAAATTCCCAAAATTCCATATCATAGCTCTCTGATAGGCTCTCCTAACACAAGAAACAAAAACATCACTGTAAGTAACTCTTTGGATCAAATCTCCAATCAATGTTCTCAAAACCCTCATTTTTGTGGTGACACTATCCCCTCATTCCTAATAATACAACAAAGTAGGCCCATCTAATTTTTTTCTTGTCCTCATAAAAGGTGAACAAAACTTTTAATAACAGGAAGATTGACCTGAATCAATTCTGATGTTTGTGAAATACACCAACACCTGTAGTCTATTCACTAACATGTGGGCTCAAAAATTTCAGAATGAGTTCTCTTACAACTGCACCACAATGATGCAAGAGGGAAAAGAGGGGTTTGGTTTTGTATATAGCCAGTCCACAAACAAGGTAATCTCAGGCTTTCGGGCCCTCCGTCAGGCCAGGGTGCCAGTGGCGGGGCTCGAACCTGCGTTAGAAGGGTCCCTGCAATCTCACTGCGGGAAGAGAGGGGAGAAGAATAACAGATGAGAAAAAATAGAAAAGAGAAAAAGGTTTGAGAAAAGAATAACATCAGAGCGATATAAGCAAAAATCAGAGAGGCACAGAAGGCAAAAAATTCAAAAGAATTAGAAATTTGTCTATACCTGGATGATGAATTCTTCAATTGTTCTGAATGTTTCTGTGGCAGGGAACTGTTGAGTGAGAAATGAACCATCTGCCATACGAAACTGAATTCTGGCAATGTCACTGCAAAAACAATACAAAACAAATCTGAATAAAGCAATTAAAAAAAAAAGACAAAAGGCATAAAAGATGGATGTATACTTTCCAATTATAAATCATGGGGAGGGGGGTTCTAAAAATTGCTTAATCTACCTTCTGTTTTTTTCTTCTCACATCTCAGCAAAAAACACACCATACCCTCTGGAGTGTTTCTCCCTAAATCTCTGCTTAGCCTACTTTCTCCTGGCCTATTTCTCCCAAAAGCTTTGCTTAACTATCTTCTCCTGGTCTGTTTCTTCCTGAATATATGTTAAACCTATCTTCTGGTCTGTTTCTTCCAAAATCTATCTAACCTACTACTCCTGGCATGTTTCTCTATTTAACCTACCTTATCCTTGTCTGTTTCTCCCTGAATTTTTGCTTAAACTACCTTCCCCTGGCAGTTCTCCCTTAATTCTCTGTTTAACTACTCTCTCCTGGCCTCTTTCTTCTCAAACTCTACTTAACCTACCTTCTCCTTGCCCAATTCTTCACAAATCTCTGCTTAGCCTACATTCTCCTGACCTTTTTCTTCTCAAATCTTTGCTTAAACTATATTCTGCCCTGTCCTCCCCAAATCTCTGCTTAACTCTATTTCTGCCTTAAAGCCGACTAGATTGGCGAATTCCTGTGGTCAAAACGCCCTTGGGTTAAAAGCCGATGACATTGGCGCTTTTTGAACAACTCTGAAAATTCCTGGGTTGCTGCCCTTTGACCATAACCCTTCTATTTCGTTTCATAAATAATTAAGACATATTTTTATACTTGGTTTGATACCAAACTGCCGGAACTGAGCTGAAAATGAACAACAAAAAGCCTAGATGTGACCAGATCGGCGAATTCCTGTGGTAAAAAAGCCATTGTGTTATAAAGCCGATGACATCGCCGTTTTTTATAACAGCTCTGGAAATTTCCTGGGTTGCAGCCCTTTGGTTATAAAACTTCTACTTCGTTTCATAAATAATTCAGTCATCTTTTTATACTTGGTTTGATACCAAACTGCTGGAACTGAGCTGAAATTGAACAACAAAAGCCTAGATGTCCAGCATGGCTGAAACTAAAGAAGAAATAAACGTCCAAATGATATCTAAGTGACTAGGGTATGATGACTTATTGTCAATACTTGTTCAAATAAACAATACAATGAAGGAAAAACAAGAAAAAAGACTTCTTTTGCCTGATTCTGTTTTATTTATGTGTTGAACCTAATTTTTCATTTCCATTCATTTTACATTGTTCATTATTTCAGTGCATGAATCATTGAAATTTTGAATTCATGATCTTGCTTTCAATGTAAAGTATTTGAAGTTTTTGTTTTTCTGAAACAGCACAAAATTCTCCATCAAATACTTATCAAAACATTTTGCAACACATTATTTGTAGCCAGTCTTTAGCTCCAAAAGACAAGAAAAAAAAATCAGTGGCCATTTTGAAAGGTCAAGGTCATCTCACATTATGCAGAATCAACACACGCACGCACAAATTACATTTTTAGAAACCTCATCTTATCACCTTTGCAAAAATATATACTTTCTTATGGGTCCAACCAACAAGAAAGGCAGGAAAAAAATAAACAAAAAAATAAGTTCAGTTGACTAAAAAAGGCCCTGGTCTTTTTCTATTACATACAGGGCAGAAATAGGGTTAACCTACCTTCTCCATGCCCAATTCTTCACAAATCTCTGCTTAACCTACCTTCTCCTGGCCTGCTCCTCTGCTAGTGCCGCTTGCTGTTCTGCCAGTTTCCTTCTGTTCTCCTCCTCCCTTGCCTGGGCTTGCTCATTCTTTTGTTTGTTGAACTTCAAAGCCTTTTCTGCTCTGCACACACACACGTAAGGAGCAAATAAATTAATTTAAGCTCAAATAAAAGTAACCTTTGTGAAAGTTACCGTCACTAATCAAAAAGGGGAACAAAAAGAGGAAATTTCAATAGCACAGTTTCTGCTGGACAGAAGCTGGATGGATCTGATTAAGATTGTAAGGTTTTGTAATAGAAGGGAGTATAAATAACGTTTATGCAACCCAAAGCAAATTTCTGCATTTAATTTGATTTTGCCCTTGTTTAGGGAAACTAAACAAAATGGTCAGACAAAACAGTGAAGTTGCCAACTTGGAGTAGTTAGCCTTCATTTGAGTGTTTTTTTAAAGCCTTTTGGTGGTAGTGACTAAACCAAGGCCAAAGACAGTATCTGGCTATTTTCAATCAAGGTAAATGGCCATTAAGCAAAAAATTGCTGTATCTCGTTGCAGGTCAATGGGTACATTATTACAGTTTGATTCTAAAGTTAACATTTTTATCAAACTGCATTACCTATCATTAAAATAATAATCATAATTCACTCCAGATATTGATTAAATAGAGTGGATTTTTTAAGGGTAAGATTTCTAAATTGCTCATTTCCTTTCACAAACGTCATTTATTTGGTCATCATTTCATATATCAATGGAGTCAGTAGTGGTATCCAGATCTGAAGCCGTTATTTTCCTTTCTTTTTTTTTTTTTCCTTCAAATAAATTTAAAAGGTAAAGGCTAGAAAATAGAAAAAAAAAATAAATTTTTCATAATACTACACTTTTTTGCACTGTAGCTACAGCTGGAAGTGTCTCAGATTACAGTTATATGAGTTGAGTTGAGTTGGTGTTTTGCATGATTGAAATATAAGTTCTTAACCAGGATGTTGAAAACTGCTCATTTCTCAATGTGTGCATATTTTTTCTTAGCCTGCCATAGATTTTCTGTATTAAAACAATGTTAATTTTGGCCTCTCTCAACTTATATTTTAGTTTGAACTATTCAACTAATTATGTGGATCTGTCACACGTATCAGGTACACTTAGATTTCAAATCACACATAATACAAAAAAAGTAAATATTTGGAAGTCATAGTACCGATGCATTTTTTTTTACAAAGTAAAACAACAAGGCCATAAAAAACCTCTCTCTCTCTCTTTAAAGACTGGTTTAAAAAATTGAAAAACAATAAGAAGTTGGTGGCATTGTAGCTAATAAAGTAGCCCTGAAATCAGCATGAGTTTTTTTTTTATAGAATGTTTGAACTTGCTGCTTTGCCATGCCTAAATAATTTAATAATTGAAAAGGAAATGTAAAATAATATACGAAGTGAAAAGAAAAAGCAAAATAATATAATAAAAGAAAAGGAAATGCAAAACAAACAATTCTTTCAAAATGTATGTATTTTCTATGTTAGGCTGGCTTCATAAAGTTATTAACTATTATAGACTTTCAAATATTTGAGTTTTGGGTTGTTTTTTTTTCAAAGTCACACAAAATTATCAACCACAACCAACCTGTCTCTCTCAATTTCTTCTTTAACTTTTTGGCGAGCAAGTCTATCATTTTCCTTTTCTTTTTGCAATTCTCTCTTAGCCTCTAACAGTTGCATCTCCTTCTGTTGCTCTCTGAGTTTTTGAACACCTTGACCGATGTTCCTCCGCTCTATCTCTTTCTGTCTTGCTTCCTAAGATAAATAAAAATATATAGACTAGACCACATACATACAACAAAAAGACTACACAATGATGTCCCACTACACAACAAGGAAGTTACTAAATCTTAAAAGGAAATTACAAACAAATAGAGCATTTCAAACTGGCTGACTTTGCCTACAAAATAGCCTTTTCACCTCAAACAGAGGGTAAAATTGGTTGATGTCATATCAACAATATATATATATACCAAGATGACATTTTATTGGTGTACAAATTGGTTAGGAAATGATTTCTTCCTGGTAAATAAATGAGTAACAAAAAAAAAAGATTTTGGTAACATCTGTTTATTTTAGCTCACACATTCCCTAGGTCAAATCTTGACCAAAGTACGGCTACAAAGTTAGGCTCTTGAAGAGATCCTATCCTAATTCATGAGGTAAGGTAAACTGGTACCAAATGACAAACTTCTGGATTCAAAGCATGGCGTAGTTGTTACTGCATGACTTAGTACCCCAGGAACTGCCAAACGCTTCGCTTTACAGCAATGGTCAGCTAAACACTCATGAAAATATTGCTTGTACATCTTCAAACATAAAATGGAACTGGATGACCCAGTCTATGCCATTTCTTTTCCAGAGGCTGAAACTGAAGTTGCTTTATAGTAATTATTGTACTTGTCCTATTCATCTTGTTCATTTGGATAGTTCTACCTATAATTCACAAGTTTTGACTTTCTATCCAATCCAGCACAAACTGGAATATGCTTAAATGATTCAGTCACAAAACTTCAAAAAAAAAATTTTAAGTGCGAAACAATTTAAACAGGAATTACTTCAGCTTCTTTCCTCATCTTCTCCTGACGTTTCTGCTCTAGCAATTCTTTTGCCCTGAAAAAAGAAAAAGGAGAGAAATTATCTTCTGCGTATTACAAAAAAATTATTGCCCAGTGTTGAGAAATTAGTAATCACACAAAATTATACAGCATTTTTAAACCCAAATTGTTTCCACCTTTCATATTTTTGTGAGACCTTTTTTTGAAAGTTGTGGCTAATTTTCAGTTAGATTTATTTTTACTAAATATAAGAACGATGGGAAGAAAAAGCATCATGAAAAATCAAAGTGAAAATCATTTTGCAATAGAAAAATACAAAAAAAAAAAAAATAATAACAATAAACCAGACAGTTTTTTTTTTGTTTTTTTTTTTGCCATAGGATACAATGTAAAAAAAAAATATTCAGTGAAAAAAAAAGAAACACAAAAGTCAGATATTCATTTCATTTTTACAATTCATCAAAGAATCAGGTTCTTTGCCTTCCTTGCGAAAAGAAAACTGGGCTTCATGTCTGAAAATGAGTTATGATGGAAAGCAACAATTCAAGATCAATCAGACAGCAGTCAGCAGTCATGCAAAGCCACTGAGCTGGTCGCTGCAAGGCAAGGCCCCATGAACTGGTCTTGACTAATGATGGGCAGCACTACGTTCTCAAGTTATAGATTGGATTGGCATCTATTTTCATTCCATACATAAGTACTTTACTCAGCTTTCTAAAATTTTGCAAGAATAAAGCAGAAAAATCAACCTCTTTCCCAGTGACAGAACAGCCAGATTCTCCTAGTAATAAACAAAAAGCACTCCTCAATGACTGAACAACCACTTTTTCACCAGTATTCATGGAGATAGAATCTCTTTTATACATGGTTAGCTTGACTTTTTTCTGACTGGTGACCAAACTTCATATAGATTGAACCAGAAACAGCACTGTGGCTTGAATAAATACATGACTGTGTTGGCAATATTTCATTCAATTTCATGTCTTGCAGCAGCGGGCGATGGGCTGTGCTTCTATTAAGCTTATGCCAGGTATTTAAGATATTACAAAGTCCACACCTGTACCTTCACCAGATAATGTTCCAGAAATAAAAAAAAAAAAAACCAAATTTCCCAGTTGCCTGTACTTGCCACAAACTTTTATAGCATATTACACTGAGGCAGCAAGGTTTAGAAATTTATGCTCATTATTAGACCTCCATTTGGAAAAAAATAATGAAACAAGCAGCAATGCATTATGGCCCCAATGGTAGACAGTCTAGGTTGTTTAGCCTTTTCATTACAATTTACATTTAACTTTTTTCAAATTTTGGCAAAACATGTCAGCCATGACTTTCATCAAAATGCAGGCTTAAAAGGTCACAGTGAATGGCAAAATGAACCGATTCTTGGGCACATACTGAATGTCAGCAAACAGCTTGTAACATGATTCTAGACACAAGAGTGCACATAGCCATTAATAATGTTAAAAGAGCTTATCCCCATTTTGGTAATGTCAGAGTTTTGGCTATCCTCTATGTCATACTGGCTCATTCTGGTAAACCTAAACAGAAGATGGCTATGGAACTTCGTGGGGCTTGGCTAAGCCCCATGCCCTGAGGTAGTCAGTTGAAGACAAACAGTAAAACATTGCATGACATATTGTGGCATTGCCATAAAAGGAGATAATTTTGTGCACAAAAAATTGCTAAAGAGGATATGGTTTTAACTTAGAATAATTTATAGCTATACAATACTGCAGGCCCTGGCTAAAAATAATTTGTGGTCTATAAAGTAAAGAATTAAAACATTTCTTAAGCAATATTTTTACCACAAAAAAAAAAAATTGGCCATAACACTTAATATTCAGAAAAAAAGCCTACTTACCTATCTACTCTTTCTTCTAGGCTTTGTTTCCCTTGTGTGTTACTATTGTCATCCCCACTGCCAGTTTCATCAACTTCCTCAGCTGTAAAGTAACATTTTTCAAAAAAAAAAAACCAAATGAGTTAGAAAGCTCTTGACAACGGTTTTTAATATGATCAATTAGAAACAAGACACACAAGCACATACAGATCTATCCATTTCTTATTTTCACATTTAAAATAACAATCTATTTATTGATAATATTATGAGCAAACAAATATAACAATCTGTTTATTGATTACACTACCTAAAAATGAACTGCTTACTGATTTTGTTACCAACAAATCGACTAAACAGTTTGTTTACTGATTACATTACCGATAAATCAAAGTTTTCTGTTTTCTGATTCAAGTACTCACAAATGATTGATTACACAACTTAAACATGAACATAACAATCTTTTTCCTGATACATTGATATTGTAAAAGAATACAAAAACCAACTCAAACTTACTTGAACACATTTGAACAACACAGAGTATACATAAAAACATTTTGCCCTGAGGCTTTATCATAACTTTATGATTTCGTCAAATAAGCTTGAGTTGGTGGTTGTGTTCTTTTAAATATCTTAATTTCATTTCTTTCAATCACCATTACATGTTCCAGATCATTTACTTATTTGTTTCCAGGAGTGTGGTATTTGTATACATGTTTTTTAAGTCTACCGATTACATTACAGAGAGACTAATATAGCAATCTGTCCACTGATGATATTACAAATGAGTTTTTATTTTTTGGAGTTCTAAAACTCTATGACCCTTTTTGGGTTTCCAGCCCTTTTGAAAGAATCAATCAGACCTTAAATATAATAGAAAATCTGGGGGGAAAAAGGAAAGTTCATATCTCTTTGTAATGTTATTGTAAAAAGCTAATTCAGACATACCAGCATTTGTAATTGGGCTGGCGGCATCACTTGACTTTTGCTCTGCCTGGGCTGATGCACCTGCACTTTCAATACTGCTGGCAGCCTCAGCTGCTGTGGCAGATGTGCTCTTTTGGATCTATTTAAAACCATGTCAGACAAAATGCAATAGATGAGGAACAAAAATCATAATAAAAATACTTGCATGATAAAAGAAAAAAAGCAATTTTGATTACAAGTTTATCCCTTTTGCGTTTATACCGGCCCAACCCGGCCGAAAAATAGGCAAGGCCTTAGGTTTATCCCGGCCCAAGCCAAAGGCTTCGTTACCATTCAAGCCGGCCCAAACCGGCCGTGCATAAATAGTTGAACATACCCCTGTTATTTTTTTAGATTTGACAGGAAACACGTTTAATTTTGGTTCTTAAAATAGATGTCAAAGTCATCTAGAGATATTTTGGGATGTGTTCAAGCAAGCTTTGTGGGGTTTCCCCATTACTGAACATGGAACAAAGAAGGGAAAAGGGGAAGCATGTTTGGCTTTCCACTCGCATGAGATCACTCGTTACCGCCCGTTGCTCTATTCGTACTCCGCATTCCTTTTACATTCACCGTTTGAAAGAAATCTTTTACTTGAAATTACCATAATTAATAAATATTATCTTTTCATCATGGAAGATCAGAATAGCGACACTGAGTTTGCCTATGAGTTAGATGTTGACTTGAACATCAACGATGAGGAAGAAGTAATTTTGTTGAAACTAGATTGTAGATCTAGATTAGATCTAGATCTAAGGTCTTGATTCTGCTCTAGCGGTTGGTAAATCAAGACGGACAGACATGTGACAAAGCAGAGAACGGCATGGTTGATTGAAGTGATTATCTAGAATTTCAACATCGATCTAATGTATACCTAGACCTAAATGTAGACTTAGATCTTCAATGCAGATAATGAGCTTATAGTAACTTATGACAGAAATTGTCTCGTCTCGGGCTCGATTCTAGAGCTAATATGGAATAGTTCTCGTAGATCTTTGTTCGCTAAAGATAAAATCTGGACTAAACCTCAGTATGACTTTGTGTTTCTTGTTTCTTTTGATTTTCAGTAATATTCAATTCCTCAGCTTCAAACACATGTTGTCTACTGTTTCCTCACATTAAAATGGAATATATCAATAAAAAAACGCACAAAATATATTTTTCAATTTAATTCAACAAATTACATACAAAGACCATCCGTTTTAGATTCATCCTTGAAAATTTCAAAGGAAATGAAGCAAAAACAATGATTATATTGGCCTTTTCCCGAGGCACCCAACTTAGACTCCCCAAAACCCAAAATAATGTAAACAAACCAGGGATCACTTGTTGGCAGGAAGCTGAACCTTAGAAACAAAATGGCTGCCATATTATTATAAACTTTAAAGGGTTATACCATATATGGAGCATCAATGGTAAAGAGCAATTTATGAAAAGATAATGAAATCTATGACATTAAAAACTGTACATCAAGAAAGATTATTTTTTTTCTTTAAAGTAAGAGACCAGAGTAATATTGTAATCATTTCTACTACCTCTAGTGTTTTCTTGACCTTTTCCCTGAACTCCTCTGCTGACTTGCACTCCCCAATCACTTCCAAAGGAACTCCGTTGTCGCCAATAAAAAATATGGATGGTATCACAACCACAGGGTCTGCAGCACTGAGTTAAGTTTTCTAGATTGCCCAGAATTACATTTTGATTAATATTATAAAGCAACCTTTAAAAATACTTAATCTTTATTAAAAGACTCTCATAACTTAGAGCAGAGGGTCTGCATGGCACACGCCTAGGCTTCTATATGTGAAACAAGATAGATATCTTTCAAACATTAAAACCAGCGTCCCCTACACTTAAAATCTTATGCATTCATTTTCGTCCTTCAAAGGACTCATAACAATTACAGGATGTCTAGCTTCAGTAATTTATGAACTACTGATCAAAGAAGGCAGTACTTATGATATAAGGCAACTTTACAAACTATCATAGTCTTTGTATGATTGCCAAGCAGTCATCAGGCCCCTCTGCTTACTCCTCCAATGTATAATTACACAGTCAAATTCCTTACTTCAATAAAGAGTTAATGATCTTTTTTTTTTTTTTAAATTTTGAAATGTTGGAAATAAGTGGTTGCCCTGCTAGAGCCCCTCTATCTACCTCCTATGATAAGCTTTATATTCCAACACAGAATAAAAACAACCTCAGCTTGTTGTTTTATGTAAGAAGTGTTAAGGTTTAATTGAAACAGTTGATTTTCGTTTTTTTGTGGTGTGAAAAAATTGGTAGTTACTTTTGAGATGAATATATTGCACCACAATTAAATGTACAATTTTGTGATATAGTAAATTTGAATTATCTTATAAGATGTGAAAAAAGTAACATATATTATACATATAATGTCAAATTTTCTATTCACCATAGAGTCTTTGAATTAGTTTATTTAAAAAAAGGATACATATTTGAGAAAAAAACTTGCAGTCATTGCTGAAAAAAAAAAAAAATCACATGATTCTGAAAAGGGGATATATATGACTGTATTCAATAATAATAATAATAATTTAGGCAATAATACAAATGAATCCCGCATTTATTATGTATTTAATTTTAGTTTATCTTAAGCACAGATTACAATCTTTTGGAACCACTGAGTCAGTAGTCAGAAGTTCAAATACTAGGTGAAAAGGGAAAAGAAGAAAAATGTAGTTTCTTAACCTAACTATTTTAGTGACTGAGTTAGAGGACAAACTAGCTCTTTATGCAATAGTTCTTAATCATTGGTTCAATGGAAAAACTTAACCAAATGTGTTTGTTGAATAAGCAGACTTAAAACATATAAAAAGAGCACACTTTAAACATACAATTTATGCCATTCCTCTGCTTAACACAGGTGGCAAGAGAAAATCATAAACATGTTTAGCTAAAAAATACATCAAATGAAGAGAAAGGGGATATATCTACATGCACATGCATCCCTTTCATACTGCAGTAGAATTCACCTTATAGTGAAAATTGGAAAATGAATCTTCTTTTAAGTGGACATTATATTTGAGAAACATTTTGAGCTGCTGGTGCGTTATAAGAGCATAATGTAATAGATAAGTCAATGTCTGCGGGGAAGTAAAAACAACGTCAACTTATTACTAGTTCACTGTAATAATGATTATCATGATCACTAGCAAGATACCACAAGGTTGCAGAGTTAATAAAAAAAACAGAAAATGCCTGCTGAGAGCAAATATTTTTATGATGATTCTTTTGCCCCTAAAGATTAAAAAAAAATGGAAAAAAAAAAAAAAAAAACAGAAAATAAATTTCTTGTCTCAAAATTGCAAAATGACTAACAATACAGGTAAAGACAAGTGAGTATTAAATCTTGTGGACATGATGATCTGGGGCTGAATATGATCACACGTTTTGTAATGCATAAAACCTAGACTAGGTAGCCTAGCTCCTACCTTCCACCGGCCAACTTTACTGCTACTGCTTTGTTCTGTTCACAAAGTCTTGTGACTTCCTCGGAGTGCAAGTTGTTTTCCATCTCTCTCGTTTTGTCACAGTCACCTGAAAGTTCAAATGAAGCACCAAAGTCCATCTTGCTAATCAAATTCAAAATATGTTTTGACATTATTCATTCTGTCTTCATAGTTTTTCACATTTGTAAAAGAAAAACCATGCTTGCTAAACCAAAATTAAGAATGACAGTTCTCCATCTTGATTAAATAATAAAGGGTAAAACACACCTTGAATGTTTACTTTCAAATAATATAGGAAAGTTCAATCATATTTGGTTTTGAATATATGATATATTCTAAATCATTATTTATTATAATGAGATGTAGTTTATCCAGACCTGGACATTCTTTACAGAAGGTCTTCATTGTTATTGCAGTCTTAACTTGTCCACAAAGGTTTCCAACAATCTATAGATATATACATCTAAGTACTTTATTAAGCACTACGGTTTGCAAAAGATTTTTAGAACGGGAATGTGGAATAACTTTGGAAAAAATGAGCGGACTGAATCATAACAAATATCTTCCTTTGTTTGAGATGTGGCTGTTTGCGCAAACTTACCTGCTATAAAAACAATGAAGACAGACTTGTTTGTCTTAGCAGTTTTTATGGCACTTGGAATATCTCCCTGAAACCATTTCATCTTGACTTAAAGGATTTCTGGACTAATTTCTGAACTTATGCAGCCTCCTTACACAGTATGCAGGTTTGTTTCAAGAATCTAAGAAAAAAGAAACAAAGAGAAAGATGAGATCTACAAATTCATTTAAAAAATGCTCAAAGTATAAATCCAAATCCATATTTTATATATTCACACCATTTTCATTCATCATAAATCATGATCAAGATTTTAGAAGTGATTTGGACAAACCTGAGTTTAGTTTAACATATTTTTTTTTCAAAACCAAATTTGGTTTTTATACTTCAGACACTACAATCTATCTAAATAAGTCCTCTAAGGACAAATACAGATCAGCATTGCTAAATGGATAAGTCCTCACTGTGTTTTTTAAGAGTTT
>BLXT01006233.1:815313-832216 GCA_019648995.1 Plakobranchus ocellatus | reverse complement strand
CCCCCCCCCTTTATCCTCTCTCTCCCTCTCTCTCTCTCTCTTTCTCTCTCTCTTTCTCTCTCCCTCTCTCTCTCTCTCCGTCTCTCACTCTTTTTTTCTTTTTCACTTTTCGCTTCCTTTTTCTCTCTCTCCGTTCCTTCTCCTCAATCTCTCAACCTCTCTCTTACTCTTTTGTTTTTTTTTTCTCACTTCCCCTCTATATCTCCCTCCCATCTTAGCTCCTGCCATCATCATAAGTGTCTTCTTTATGGAAACGTTGCGCTACACAATAGTCAATGTGCAAATCTTGATACCATTTGGTCTCCCTCTTGGTGTGGATTGAAACTCCTTTGTACAGGTATATTTAATTAATGACATATGAACATAAGTTGGGAATTATTGCAAAACAAAGTTCAAACAGATTAAGGGACCAGAGCTCGAGTTTCTTACAGCATGGTTCGACTCCAAGCAACCCTTCTCCATCTACAAACACTCTCTTGGCCGAGATCCCACTAAATAGAACTGGTATTTTCATATTGATGCTGCAGAGCAGACATCAATTTTGGCTAAGCATGCCAGAGAAATCCAAAAGAAACGATTTGAGCACAAAGATAGAATAGATGAGCTGCGGCAAATCACTTAGCTTTGATTTTTATTCATGGGCTTGTATTGTTTTGTACTGTTATAACAATTGTTTTTGTTCAATTTTTTATCGCTTTATTGGTCACCTCATTTGTCATAATGTTATAAAATGATTGTTGAAATCAAATTATTGTATGAGAAAGGAACAGAATTATGTGCGTTTCTTATAAATAGAGACGTAATTGAAGAAGTCTTTACTGTTTAAAAATACTAGCAAAATGCATTTAAAATGTGGTGATTTGAAATCCAACATTCAAACTGCAATTCACATTAGTGGTGTTGTTATCAAAATTTATCAAAGAGTTTATGTACATAGAAGGCCAGTTGCGATTGCAAAAAAAAGCTTCAGCTCTATAATTTGCTATTTTTGTCAGTTTTTAAACACTATCTCTGTCACGTGGAATAAGTTATGTGCCTGTCAAAACTTATTTTTCATCAAGTTATAAAATATTTCAGTACATTTTAAATTATTCTGGGTGATTGTTTTGTGCTTCCAATTTTATAATCTCTGATGTTCGTTATTGATGTGCTTAAATGATGTCTACCGCTGTTCTTTGTTCCTAGATTTGCTGCAGTTCACTGTTTGGAACAGTATGTAATTTGAATATGTCAAGTTATATTACACTACCTTAGCATTTGGGACAAACTCTCTTAGATCTCGATCACTATCAAACGGTTCGGTACAGTTCATCTATCCAGGTTATAAGAATGATTCATTTTATTCCCTTTCATCCCTATATTTTGGGAATTAGCATATTAAACAATGCATTTTGTGACGGATAGCTAAGTGATGTTTAGCTATAGTATGGTTGAGCACTGCCTGTGACAATGAGCTGTTTTGAATAAAGGACAAAAATCACTTCAAGTCTTGATGAAAATTGAACAAAAAATTTATTAATTTAAAATAAGAACTAGTTCTTTCAGGACAGCAACTTAATTTATATAGTTATATAGATCTACAAGCTCTCAATTAATATCAGCAGTTTATTTCTTAATAGTCTCTAAAGCTCTCTCCAATGATCTCACAAACATTCTTATGTAACACCGCCCACGGCTTGTAGAAAATACTGGTTATTTAATGCATAACATAATCAAAACGATTTAATAAACGCCACACATTCTAGAACTTTTGGAACAAAGAAGATATTACTGAATTATGTCATCAAGGTTAGCTAAAAATATTGGTCAATCTAACTTTCCCACATGACACATCCACCAAGGATATGATCTAGTTACTAACTGTAAACAACATTCCCACACCTTCGACACTTCTAGAAATCCTTATATCTAAAAGGATAAACAAAATTAAAACGAAAATAGTTCTACTAAACTAAAAATAGGTCTAATGTAGGCCTACTCAAAATCTGGCGAAGCATTACGAATAAACAAGGCCAAAACACAATATAATTCATTCCTCTTCTAGATCCAAATCTAGATGTAGACTCAATTCACATTCACAGCAAACAATTGTCACACCCTTAAAGGAAAGTTTCTGAATGTACATTTTGACTGTGGAATGTTGTAGTGTTGCAGTAATTACTTAGAATGTGGATCCCAATGAAATATTCCATCATGATATAGCAGAGCATTACTCTCCCATCATTAAAACGAGTTTTCCTTTTTTTTTTTTCAAATGCAATGAGAATTGCCATCTTTAAATATTTCATTCAATCCTTCATTTTTTTTTGTTTTTAACCTTGACAATGAAAAGAAAACCGACGGCTGTAAAATATGTCAAATAATTTTTTCTCGGTACACATAGTTCTTAAACCTATTTTATGGCCAAAAAAAAAATATTGAAGGAATTATGAGTGCATTTTATGATTGCTGTGGTTCAATACAAACCAATTTTTGTCAACATACAGGCTGGTTATCTGGCACCAGCTTTTGCATCTATTCTCTAAGGAATTTTGATTCAAGCTTTGAAAACCAGCACTTCTCTGATTAGGTCCTCCTTAGATTCAAACTTCTTCATGGAGGGTATCTATTCCCTGTGCTCTTGTCTGCAAAACAGCTTAGATCTTCATGGGCTTCATTGGTTTTTGCATATAGCCTGCCCTCCGTCAGGGCAGGGTGACAGGGGTGGGGTTCCAACCGCGACAGAAGGATCCCTGCAGATCTTAGAGCGGAGTCGTTATCCATTGTGCCACCGAATTCATTGAGAAGTAGCCAAACAACCAAAGAAAGTTTTAACCAAGTTCAGTTTGATGCAAAGGCAAATGGCAATTTTCCTTTACTTTCCGAGCAGCCCTCGTATAAATCAATATGTATCTTCGACACAGATCAATATCAATGCTTTCTATTGAACAAAAATTAACTGCGAAAAAAGTATTCCGAAAATGCCTTCAACATGGAATGAGTTCTAAAAATTCTTTTCTCGAAGGAATAAGTAGTTAATTAAACTCGTAGAAAAATGTTCTGATTATTTATAACGTACTTTACTTTTTCTTTTTTATACCTATCAAAGAAAATCTTTGATATCAAAGATTTTCTTTGATTTATGACACTTATATCTTTTAAAGCCTTTTATTACAATGAAAATTTAGCAAGAACAAAGTAGTTTTTTAATTCTCTTACAACTTGATGGACAACATTTGCATGAGATGGTCAACTAAATCATAAGTGCACTATTTCGAATGGAGACAAAACTGCAAAATAAAAACAACAAACAGCAACAATATATAGCCACAAATATGTAGCCTTTGTAATATAACCAAATGCTTCTTTTTTTCTATGTTTCCACTCAAGACAAGGGAAGTTATTTTTGTTTGTTTGCTAGTTTTTAAATCTGGAGCATCTTTTGGTCGTAAAAAATAATTTTAAAACGTAACAAATTAGGAATGATTCTTGCCTTAAACCCTTTATTCCCTAGACAAACATTACAAACTAAAATGACATCCTCTAGACATATGGCAATACTTAAAATAATGTCAAACATCAATGGTGCAACTACATAAAAACTAAATGTGTTTCAGGGCGTGTGGTATTAGAGTGAATATTAAATTTTCCTCGGAACTTCCAGAAAATCCACAATAAAACTAATATTATCTGGCGTTAAGCTTTCTAAACTTAAAAAGGAAAATAACAATGCAGAATCATTTCTTACTAACTATGATAGTTTGATTGAGCCTAATCATAAGCAGAACAAAAGAATGCAAATTAGAGCTACTCTATAGGGTGGATCTGAAAGTAGATATTGATTGAAAAACAATTGTAGCATGCACAACACTTTGAAGAAGATGCTGAAAATATAGAAACATATTGAAAACTGACTGCAAAAAGGTGGGTGATTCGTAAGTGCAAGTTGGTGGGAATTATGGGTGAAAAATAAGTCAACTGTCCACGTTGCCAAGAACGAGGAATTTAGAATAGGACACGTAAATGGGGCGTGAGTTGTGTTGTGTTCATTTATAATAATTACAGCTTAGGTTTATCAAAGACGCGCAAAGCGTTGTATTGGTTTGTTGCGCATATACACCAGAAAAAATATTGAACATAAATTGACCGACGAAATACATAAAATCTACATTACAATACCATTAAATTGGGTATCAAGTATTTTATCAAACATAAATATGCATGTAACTATACTTTGTATAATGTATAATATTGCTTTCTCAACACTTTTGCTTGTATTCAATGTAATGAAAAAAATGTTCAACTTTTTGTTGGACAGTAAAAAATGCATTTTTTTGCTTGAATTTTGTTTAAAATTCCGGACAGTTGCATATTCATTCCTACATTTTTCTAGCTTCATTAATCTTTTGATCAAAAGCTAATAAATTTGATAGATGCCTATAAATTTACATTTTTTAGCATTATAAAAGAGGTGGATCTTAGATGCTGGGCTACTTCTTCAAAATCAAAGAAGATCGACCCTTGTAGAGCTTGGCATAGGTAGCACCTTTCTTGGTGAGTATTTCGTATTTATTGACAGTTAGCATCTTTCAAAGATAAAAAAAAAAAAAAAATGTTACTCTTGCTGTTCTTGTCGTCGACATCGTCGCCGTAGTTGTTGCTGTTTGTTGTTTTTATTTTGTAGTTGTTGTATTCATTTTACGCTCAACTTGAGTAGACGCTCTGTTACGTAGTGGAGGCCTAATGTTCTTTTTCTACCATAAGTGTTATGATAAGTCCTATAACATTGTCTTTATCCACAACGTTTCATCAAAGGTATGCGTTTTTTGAACCAGTGTTAAATGAATGGCTTACCTTTGAGAAGAACGTTGATTTTTTGTAGGTTCTGCTTTCTTTTAACATTACACCGGTCCAGGATAGACACTTCGTTTCGTCAAATAAAAGACACATCAATAGTATGGTCTGAACTCACCTTCAAACTGCTATGGACATGACGCCTAAGTTAAAAAAAAATAAAACCTGAAAAAAATTGTTGTTCGCGCAGATGAACAACTTTGTAAACTTGATATCATCGTTTAATACAATTTTTTTTTCGTACCTTTTCTACTTTAAGAGCGTGAAGCATAAAATGATCTCAAGATTTTAAGTCCTCGAAGGTTCGGGAAGACGGAACTCGAACCCTCGAAAGAAAGGTGCCTACAGATTTTAGGGCGGGTTAAGTGTTTGCTGCACTTGTAACACTTCTGTTGACAAAGAAGCGATAATGAAGTATAAAATTAACCACACAATATATCTCATGCAGGATATGTCCTATTTTATCCTTCATTCAGAGGTTTCTGTTTTGGCTGGTGAATATTGCGTCAGAATTATTGACGCCAAGTGAAATAATAAGTTGGATTTTTAAAATGATATGAGTTTATCTGTTAAAATATGCATTAAATTTGCACCCATCTCTTGAATTTTCTTTTCTTTCTTAGCCTATAAATATGAACTTATCCCACTACTCTTTAATCCATTTTAAAACCCGCAGGGAGCCGTCTGTAGCAGGTTCAGAAAAGGATGACTCCTATTCTCCACAGCAAACAGATGCACATACACACACACACACACAAAATAATAATTAGCCAAGTCAGTCGTTTTATTTTTTTAGGTAAAACATCGAACTCATATCTTTCTATAAATTTTATTTCAGTTCTCTTTGATATCTTTACATTTTACAGTCAATGCTGGACAAATGAGTAATTTTTTAACCTGATATTTTACACATTGTGTCATTCTCGTCCTTTCGTCCAGCCGCCATGATGACTCTTACACCAGTCTGGTTGGCTTTTGGTTTTCTGCTCGTAACGGCTGCAGCAGTAAAAGGTAGGTATTCTGGATATATATTTTAATCTGCGTTAAAAGTTTCGCTTTTAAATGCGAAAACGAAACAAAAACAAACATATCTTGTCATGAACCTAGTAGGTCTATGATTTTTATGTACGGTAATTTTCATCTTTAAGTAAAGTCCCTATCATCTTGATGTTAAGATCTTTCTGAATTCGATTACACAGCCTGATATAGTTCCTAAATTGTCCAAGTTGGTTTTCATTTTAGGAATGGTTGACATGTTACGTTGCTCTTGCCGGTATCACTACTTTAATGGCTATAGCGGTTGCATGTGCCCCAGGCAATCTTTTATTTCGCATTTTGTTTAAATTTTTTTCAGATGCAAATCTAAAGTCAAATTAGACCAAGGTCATAGGTGGATCTATGAGAAGAATAGGCTTTGTTAACACTCGTGCCACACTGCGGTCCTCATTGCAACTCTGTCAAAGGCGAAGATAGAGTTCAAGTTGATGTTCTAGACAGCTTGTGTTGTTGTTGTTTTTTTCCATTGGCTGACTTAGCCTATAGTTTCACTGATTGCAGCAGTTGCCTTATCCCTTGAATTTTTTTTTCATTTTTCTGGTATTGTATACATTTATCGATGTAGGCACATATTTTCCTATTATGTTATAACATGTTAGCCAGTTGGTAGAAACATGTTAGAAAAAAAAAAAAGAGTTTGGGATCATTTGCCGTTTACTTCGACATGCTAACTGTCGATGACTTCCTAGCCTGTATATACGACTCATTGCAAAATAAGCAAGATAAAACCTGTCACGTAAAAAGAGAAAACTCTGGCGTCAATTTGATAAAAAGGCATCTGTCCCAGTTTATTTAGGCCGAAAATAAATTGAAACTGAAACTGTTTTTTGAAGTAGGATGTTCCATTGATCAGATTGCCAATTTGAACATTTTGTCTCGTATTTTTTGGAAGAAAATGTTACTTAGGCCCATTTATTGGACAGCCATTCTGTGACATCGGTACTGAAACGTTAACCATGGCAAAAATATTAGAGTAATGTCCAAAAAGAATATTTTCCATAAAACTCTTACAAAAACTAAACTTTTTGCGAAGTTTTGCCAATATTTGATGCATAGACTTTAAATGTGATAGTTTTAAAATTTATTGTGAATTGGACAGCAAGAAAGGGACAAAATAACACCAATTTTATACGATAACCGTAAACTTGATACGACAAAATAAAATCCAAACTTAACACAGGTTTTAAGTTTGATCTTCCGTCTTCAAAGTCAAATTAGTTTTGAAGTTTATATCACAAATTTAAAGTATGTAAAGAACGTGAGACTTAAAGTCATATAGTTTGACAGTTTTTATTTTTAGTTTTTACACGTGATTTCTGAATAGTATTTTCTATAACATAAACACATTTTAAAAATGTATCTGTTTTTAAGACTGTAACATCATCTTAACCATTTATCTTTAAAAGCCACTCAAAATCAATGGCTGATTAGCTCTGTGACCGATGCGGTCTTCAATTTGAAATGCAGTGTTGCCAATTTTTCCTTATTTTGCAATGAGTCATACCTCCCAAGATACTATTAAGCTCAGTTTCTCGGACGTGGTAGCATGCGAGTCAAGTAGTAATCAAGATTTGCCTCTCTTTGTTCTTGATCATAAGGCGCGATCGTGTCTCAAAGTTTAAGCGATGTTCTGTATATATTTTCTCTTCAGATACTTTCAAGTCAGTCAGGCTCAGGGCGATCAAACCTGAGAATGTTAACTCAGACAGCCCCTCCCTGAAGATAGTGTGCGACTTTGAGAGATATAGGGCCAACTTAACGAACGTGAGCGAGCTGGCAATGTACAGGTTTGACCTTGGTGGAGGCGGAAAGCAAGAAATGATGGCAGAGATTACTACAGCCAATTTGGTAAGTCACTTTGGTGACAAACTGCGCCGGAAAAATAGTCACAAATAATGTTAACAAGAATTTTCTTTGAGCAAAAGTGAAACCTCCCCCAGGCTGCATTTCTCAAAACCTCAAAGATCTCTTTGATCTATATATATATATATATATATATATATATATATATATATACACACACATAATTTATGTTTTTTGCCAAAAGAGCCTTGTCTTAAAGATTAAAAAAAATATATAAACTGCAAGTTTTGTTAGCTTTTACATCAAGATTAAGATTTAAGAACATGTGTTTATTAAAGGACACAAAGATTTTCTGTTGTTTCGCAGTTCACGAAGCATGGGATAGATAAAAAAACAAATAAAATATACAGAGTTTTTTTCGTTAAAAAAACATGCTTAAACTGTTGGCTCATTGTTTTTTAATATTCAAGAAATATTTACATTCAATCCTTAGACAGACTCCATTTTTATTATTTCTTTAAGTTCTAAATCAAACTAAAATTTTTTAAACTGGTTTCTGATAACTTTAAATTTGCAAAAGAAACGGTTTTTCTTGCCAAATTGTATCGACTAACTTTAAATGTCTGTAAAGCCATAGATTCTTCTATTTTTTTAATTGATTCTGTCGAACATTTTTTCTTATTTGTTTGGGTGGGAAAATATCGATCAAACTCTACATAATCTTTAAAAAACAAGCCTAACATACATATTTTGATTAATCCATCGTTTTTTCAAGAGGTAATTTTAAAGAAAAGCTCAGGCTAGCATTTGGCTATGTCTCGATGAGATGATAACCTAAATAAAAAGTAAGAATGGTTTTAAAGTTTAAAGAAACTGGCATTCTTAAACAAATGAAACAGAAAAAAAAATTATTCCAGCTTTAAGCCTCCGCGAAAACTCAAATGGCCTTTCCGTTTTTGATAATATTTCAGACGTACGGTCTTAGTGATTTGGAAATCAGCGCTTCTGGAATAATGCGGAATGAAGAAAAGTCTAGATATATCTTGTCTGTTACTTATGCATCAAACACAGACGGTTACTGTCACAGTTACTCTTGTAAAGCGACAGGCTTGAGAGGAAACGGCGAGGAACTTTCACTGACCAGATCTATTAAGGTAAAAGGTGTAAACGGTTCCTTATGCAAGAGCAAAAATCCTGCTAGTGTTCCTGTGACTGAATTACAAGAAAAAATTGAAGAATGCTGTGTATCGTCTGAGGCAGTGCAAGCTCACACCAAGGCAATCGACAGTTTAGAAAAAGGAGTAAGCAAATGTTCGGCAGTGATACCTGATGTCGAAAATAATGAGATTGAAATAGAGGATTTGCGTGAACAGATAAGTAATCTATCTGTAGAACTAAGCAGCATTCAGAAAAAGCAGGCAGTTGACGTTGGGTCGGATCTTCAGGAGGAGAAACTTGTAAATCTTAGTAGTAGAGTTGAATATTTGGAAAGCACGGTTATTAAGCTGGAACGGACAAGCCGTATTTTCTTAAAACTTTTTTCAATTAATAAGAATGATTTTGACGTCTCCAGCATTTACAGAAATCAAGTATACGCTGTCGGAAAACAAGAGGGTATCTATAGTCTAACAACATTGAATTCAATGTGCAAACACGCTGGTGGCCATATTGTTGAGTTCAGCGATAAATTTGAACAGATGTTTGTCACATTTTTCTTGAAGACCACGGGACAACACGTCTACTACTTGGGCGCAAGCGACTCAGCGAGCGAGGGTAATTTTGTTTATTACTACAGCCGGAAGCCTGTGCAAAATGTGATGTGGGAAGGCGGAAAGCTTACAAATCGAGGTCCATACAAAAACTGTCTCAACATTGATCCGAATGGCCTTTCCAACATTGCTTGTAATCAGCCCTCGAAAGTTGTCTGTGAGATACCCTTGGTACAACCTCCTCATATCCGCGAGGCTGAAAAGTTTTAAGAAACCATATAAAAATCAGATCAAGCAATTATTATTCTTTGCAGACGTAACCATCCAAAACACAAATCGATAATTACTTAGAGCAAGATATAGCTATAATATTAAGAACTTGTACCAGCAGCAGACGAGATAATTAATACAATGTGAATTTTGGACAAAGATTATCAATAAAGTCAAGCAATTGCATCTAGTGTGTTGGTTTACTGTTTGTTTATCTGATAAACGAAAGCTTAGAACGGCTTCTTTTATAATATAATCTTTTTTTCCATCAAAGCGACGGTAGTAATATGAAAAAGTTTCGGCGCGGCGCTTAAACAGATCATATACTTCAAACTGCTATCACTATCATGTGGTCTTTGGTGCGAAGAAAACAAAACAAATTCGAGGGGGTAGATTATTTTGATGATGGATGATGATGATCATCATCATAATCAATGTTAATGACGATAAATGATCATAGTGATGGTGATGACGATAAATGATTATGGTGATCATGATAAGGACGAAAAATGATTATCGTTATGATGACAAATATATGATGATTATGACATTGATGATGATAATGATGCATAAAATAAATATATATAGATGTGCAATCTACACGTTTGTAAAATTGCAAGACGGTTTTTTTTCTTTACAAACTAACAAACTTTAGGCTACTTATATTTCTGATATAAACTTTTCATACAGATTTGGTTCTTGAAATTAATAAAAGAAAAGAATGCAGTTTTCAAATGGGGATCAAGTCCTGAATCTCCCGAAAAAGATATTTCTTGAAAACACAGGCTGGCTATTGTATTTTTCTCAAAGGCAGATATCTTGACTTTGCGTCTTGGTAGGTATTTTTGCAAACATATTTTCCAAGCAAAAAAAATATATGTTAGTTCAAAATTCTCTGAATAACAAAAAAAGATTAAAATCATTAATATAGTCAAAAGTGAATATGCGTCAAAATAACCTTTTTCAAAGCTTTGTTACCAAGTCTGAATATTATTTTTTGCTGTTAGAGAGGAACCGACATTTAAATATTTGAAAATAATAATGTAACAGTAATATATTTGAGTTCTCTATACATTAATATCCATCTTCTTTTTTTAATCCAAGCCTTGAGTGACAAATGAAAACATGCTTAAATTAACTGATGTTTATAATACTATAATTCGTAGTTTTGAGCTTTTTGCATCATTACCGCAATTTGATTAAATAAAAAAAAATCAGTCTGTAGTGGGAAAATAAATTCTGATGTAGCATAATGACTCATTGCTACCCACCCCGTACGAGGGAGGTTTTATGTCTTCCCGAAATACCATGGAGAAAGGAAAACAGTGAAGCCAAAATAAGTGAAAATGAGTTCTCTACAAAGATAATCTTTTTTTTCTCTATCTTTGTGATGTTAAAGAATCCTATTGCCTTGTTACACAATATTATTTTTAGTTTTTTTCCCGGACTTGAATAGTGACGCTAGCCACTTCTCACTGTTGCCAGGTTAAGGTTACTGAGGTGTTCCTATTAGATCTATATAATAAAAAAAAAACTCAGACTAGGAGGAAAACTAACAGCTATACAAATTTAGATTTATAATTGCACAAATTGATTCGTCAATTTTTTATGGCTAATTTACTCTAAAGTTTTTCAATAACGTTTGATCAGATTTTAAAGTTTTATAGTTAGATCTACAGTTGCTTGCTAGGCCGACCAGATCACATTTTCGATAAAACTGTTGTAACGCATCAAATTAAGCAATAAAAAAACTGAATCTGCGCTCAAATGCATGTTTCTACATCAAGCTTAGGGTATCTCAGAGTAAATTACAATAGGCTCCAAATTTTTTTAAAAAGCTGTTTTCGAAAAGATGAGTACAGCTGTTGACACGCTAATCTAGTGTTTAGACAGAAAAATGCAGTTACGTCTGACTGGCCAAGAGCCCGGAAACCAGGTGATGCCCGGTAGTGACGTTGCAAGGCAACAAGGCAATTAAACAGGTTCCTTCATGCATACAGAAAAACATTGATGTCGGCACTTTAAACGCATACGGAGTCTTGTACACATATTATTGTATGATGGGGAAGGTATAAGAGCGAGCAAATCTGACCTTTGAACATTCGATTTGCAAAGAATCATAAAGACTGGTCATCTTCCAAAAAATTATGGGCGAGGAATGTGATCATGTGGCATAACAGTTCCCGCATCGAATATTCGTACATCTAGAGATTAAAATTGTTGTATAGTTCTGACACCGAATTCATTGAGAAGTAGCCAAACAACCAAAGAAAGTTTTAACCAAGTTCAGTTTGATACAAAGGCAAATGGCAGTTTTCCTACTATTTTCCGAGCAGTATTCGTATAAATCGATATGTATCGTCGATGCAGATCAATACAGATGCTTTTTACGAGTATTAAGCAAAAAATAACTGCGAAAAATGTATTCCGAAAAAAATGTCTTCAACATCAAATTTGTTCCAAAATTTCTTTTCTCGAAGGGATAAATATTGAACTAAACTCGTAGAAAACTGTTCTGGTTATTTATAGTGTCCCTTACTTTTTCTTTTTTGTACCTATCAAAAGTTTTCTTTGATTTGTGCAATAAATTCTCATAAAGCCTAGCCTTTGTAATAAAACTAAATACTTTTTTTTTTGCATGTTTTCACTTAAGACAAGGCAAGTTATTTTCTTTTTTTGTTTGTTTGCTAGGTTTGAAATCCGGAGCAATTTTGGTCGTAAAACAAAAAGTTTTAAAACGTAATAAATTAGGAATGATTTCTTGCTTTATACAAACATTACAAACTAAAAAGAGATTCTATCTAATGGCATCCTCTAGATATATGTCAATACTTAAAGTAATGTCAAACATTTTAATGGTGGGACTACATAAAAACGAAATGTGTGATATTAGAGTGAATATTAAATTTTCCTCTAAACTTCCAGAAAAACCATGAACAAACTGATATTATCTTCTAAAACTCAAAAGAAAAATGACAAATTTAAAGTATTTTGTACTAACTAAGATAGTTTGATTGAGCTTGACCATAAGCAGAGCAAAAAAATGCAAATTAGAGCTACTCTAAGGAGTGGATCTGAAACAAGGTACTTAAAAAATAATTGTAGCATCCACTGCTCATTGAAAAAGATGCTGAAAATATAGCAACATATTGAGAACTGACTACAAAAACATGAGTGGTGTGTTAATGCAAGTTATTAGTAATTATGGGTGACAAATAAATCAACTATCCACGTTGCCAAGAACAAGGAATTTAGAATAGGACACGCAAATGGGGAGTGAATTATTATTGTTTTCATTTGTAATAATTAGCAGCTTAGGTTTATTATAGAAGCACAAAGCGTTGTATTGGTTTGTTGTGCACATACACCATAAAAATATTGAACATAAGTTGGCCGACGAAATACATAAAATCTACATCATAATACCATTATATTGGGTATCAAGTATTTTATCAAACATAAATGTGCATGTGACTATACATTATACAATGTATATATTGCTTTCTCAACACTTTTGCTTGTATTCAATGTAATAAAAAATGTTCAACTTCTCGTTGGACAATAAAAAATGCAGTTTTTTGTTTGAATTTTTTTTATATCGGACATTTGCATACTTATTCCTACATTTCTCTAGCTTCATAAATCTCTGAAGAAAAGGTGATAAATTTAACTGATGCCTATATTTACATTTTTGAGCACTATAAAACAGGTTCATCTTAAATGTTAGTCTACCTCTTCGAAATCAAGGAAGACCGACCCTTGTAGAGCTTGGCATAGGTAGCACCTCTCTTGGTGAGTATTTCGTATTTATTGACAGTTAGCATCTTTTCAAAGATAATATAATTTTTTGTTACTCTTGCTATTCTTGTCTCGCCGACATCGTCGCCGTAGTTGTTGCTGTTTTTTTTTTATTTTATTTTGCAATTGTTGTCTCCATTTGAAATAGTGCACCTATGATTTAGTTGACCATTTTGTGCGAATGTTGTCAGGCAACTTGTAAAGCACAAAAAAAGCTACGTTGTTCTCGGTAAACTTCCATTGATGTAATTTTCTAACAGTCGAACACTTCACATCAACGTACCCTGCAGTGTGTTTGATTGATTTTGAAACTGTTGACAATGTTTTAAGTGAAATGATTTAATTTTCATCTTCAAAAGTGATCATGTAATCAAACCTGAGATGTTTGTGAAAATGTTCATTTTACGCATTAAGCTTCATTTGAGTAGACGACTCTGTTACGTAGTGGAGGCTTATGGTTTGTTGTTGGTTTTTTTTTACCATAAGAAAGGGTTTCAGTAAATTAAAAGTTAGGATAAATCCTAAAACATTGTCTCTATCCACAACATTTCATCCAGTGTTAAATGAATGGCGCAACTTTGGCAAGAACGTTGATTTTTCGTAGATTCTGCTTTCTTTCAATGTTACACCGTTCAGAATAGACACTTCGTTTCGACAAATAATAGAACATCAATAGTATGGTCTGAACTCACCTTCAAATTGCTATGAACATGAAACCTAAGTTAAGAAAATACAACCTGGAAAAAAATTTTGTTAGCGCAGATGCACAACTTTGTAAACTTAATATCATCGTTTAATACATTGTCTTTTTCGTATTTTTTTTCTACGTTTAGAGCGTGACCTATAAAATGATCTTGACCAATAAAATGATCTCAAGATTTTCGGTCCTCATAGGTTCGGGAAGACTTAGACTTCATACACATTTAAAACAAAAAAAAGGGATATAAACGACTAATAATTTTTGTCATATTTTAAGTAGTTAGACTTCTTTGTAGGAAAATCATTTCATGAGTTTTCATCTGCTTTTCCGAGTCTTTAGGTTTGCATTGTCAAAATTAAAAAAAAAGAAACCATCACAATGTAAAGTACATCCACAATTCGCAGAGAATAATTAAGAGTGAAGACATTAATATCTTTGGCGTTTTCATTTTCCCTCTCCCCATTTAATTTGCATAGATTAGAACACAATGGTTCCTATCATTAGGGCTGGATCAAACAGGGAAGAAGATTATGTAACCGAATGGTCGGGGGATTTGGTGGCACTATGTCTAACGTATAAAAGCGCTGAGATTTTCAGGAAACCTTTTTTTGCGGGTTCGAGTTGAGCCCGCTACCAAACCCCTTGCATCACGAGAGTCTGAAAGTTTGAGGTCACCCTATTTTGAAAAGGTTTATTCACAAATCAAACCAAATCAAAATGAATGGTGTAAATTGATGATTGATACTCCAGTATCTTAGATGAAAGCATATTGACTGAACTTATGCCTTTCTAATCACAAGTTAGATACACTGAAGGCAAATCATCGGATCACCACTGAATATGTACGATTTTATTATCGACGAGCCCCTTTCACACTCTCGTTGCTTGGTATTTTGAATCCTTTTTAAGGTAAACAAGGTATAAAATGTCTTTTTTCTATAGTCAGCAAAGGATGCTGGCGTATAATTCAGGCATTACAAATTCAAAACACATAGTTCTATGTTATGATATATTCTAAAATGAAGCTTCATATCAATAAAAACACATTAGAGGTTGTTTTTTTTTATACTCAACGTATTTTGTCAACTCTATGAACAATTATTAACAGCTCATGTTTATCAAATACTTTAAAATCAAGCTAAAAGCAACAAATATCATCAAGAAAGTTTGTTGAGATTTATTTGTGTGGTGACTATATTGCTAATAGAAGAAAAGACGTAAACCTTTTTCCAGTAATCTCAAAAGATGTTCGAACTGGGCAATAGTGCTTTAAGTGCCCGTTTCAGACAATATTTTTACAAAAGGCTATGATGAAAATGGCCTTGAGATTGGTTTGCTCTGGTGGCGTCACATTTTGAAAAAAAAAAAAAAAAAAAAAACGGAATAGCGTAACATGATATTCAAACGATTCATAGTTTAATTGAAAACATTTTAGAAAGAAAAAAAAATCTTTAGATACAACGTTTGGGCGTTTCAATCGACATAAAGGACCTGAGCGTACCTTCAGAAAACATGTTAGTTACATATGTGCGGCATGAGCTGAGCTCATAGCAATCATATACATCCGCTTCTTGGAAGCGTGTAAGCAGAGAGCAAGTGATGAAAGTCAATTGCTCATACTTGCTTAAAATCTGACACTTGAAATAAAGAACAGGTATGGACTCGGTCTTTGACTCATCACAGTTACAATTACTCTTGCTGGGCCGACAGGTGTCATTGCATGTAATAAGTTACTTTCAAGCATTACACAATATTTAATTAAATTTTACCACTCGTTTTCGATTTCAAGGAGTCTGTCTATCAACGAAAGTAGAGCAAATATCTCTTTGTGTCAATAAAAATTAGCAATTTAATTTTTGTTCTTTCCATAAAAGGATTCCTCCTATCCTCCACAGCGCACAGACACACACACACACACACACACACAAACACATAATAGTTAGCCAAGACAATCGCTTAATTTTTGTTAGATAAAACATTGAACTCATACACTTCTATACATATTATTTCAGTTCTCTTTAATATCATTATATTTTACAGCCAATGCTGGACAATGAAGTAATTTTTTAATCTGATATTTTACACATTGTGTCACATTCATCCTTCTAGCCGTCAAGATGACTCTTACACCAGTCTGGTTGGTTTTAAGTTTTCTGCTCGTAACGGCTGCAGCAGTAAAAGGTAGGTATTTTGGATATAAGTTTTAACCTGCGTTAAAAGTTTCGCTTTAAAATGCGAAAACAAAACAAAAACAATCATATCTTGCCATAAACATACTTGGGCTATTATTTTTTAAGTAAGGCAATTCTCATCTTTGGGTAAACTCCTTATCATCTTAATGTTAAGATCTTTCTGAGTTCGATTACTCAGCCTGATATAGTTCCTGAATAGTTCAAGTTGTTTTTCACGTTAGGAATGGTTGACATGTTACGCTGCTCTTGCCGGTATCACTACTTTAATGGCTATTGTGGTTGCATGTGTCTTGGGCAATCTTTTATTTCGCATTTTGTTTAAAATTTTTTTCAGGTATAAATCTAAAGTCAAAATAGACTGGGGATATAGGTGGATCTATGAGAGAAGAACAGGCTTTAACACTCATACCGCACTTCGGCTCCCATTGCAACTCTGCCAAAGGCCAAGATCGAGTTCAAGCTGATGTTTTAGACAGCTTGTGGGTTTTTTCTACTGAGCTGACCCAGCCTTTAGTTTCGCTCATTGCAACAGTTGCCTTACG
>BLXT01006233.1:805225-815253 GCA_019648995.1 Plakobranchus ocellatus | reverse complement strand
TTTCTGGTATTGTATGCATTTGTAGGCACAAAATTTCCTATCACGTTAGAAAATGTAAGCCTGTTGGTAGAAACATGTTAGGAAAAAAAGATATATTGCATTGATTCCCAAATGCATGAAATTATTGCAGCAGTTTGTGATTATTTGCCGTTCACTTCGACACACTAACTGTCAGATGACTTCGTAGCCTTTATCCACCTCCCAAAATACTCTTAGGTTCAGTTTCTCGGACGTGTAGAATGCGAATAATGTAGTAAAGTTTTTGCCTCTCTTTATTCTTGATCTCACAAGGCGCGACCTTGCCTAAAAGTTTAAGCGATGTTCTGTATCTCCCCTCAGATACATACGAGTCAGTCAAGTTGAGGGCGATCAAACCTAAGAATGTTAACTCGGACAGTCCCTCCCTGAACATAGTGTGCGACTTTGACAGAAATAAGGCCAAGTTAGTGAGCGTGAGCGAGCTGGCAATGTACAGGTTTGACATTGGTGGAGGCGGGAAGCAAGAAATGATGGCAGAGATTACTACAGGCCATTTGGTAAGTCACTTTGGTGAGAAAATAGTTACAATTAATGTTAACAAGAATTTTTTTTTTAACATAAGTGACACCTTCCCAAGGAAATATTTCTCAAAACCTCATTTTGACCTAGATCTACTTTGAATGTAGCATATATTAAAAAGAAAAGAAAAAAAAAATATATATATATATATATATATATAGTTTGGCAAAAGATCTTTTTTTTAAATATAAAGAATAAGTTTTGTAAGTTTGTATCAAGATGAAAATATTAGAACCTCTGTCGTTTCACAGTTCACAAAGCAGGGGATAAATAAAAGAAAATTAAATGCACAGTTGTTTTTATTTTTAGTTTTTTTTTGGTTTTTTTTTTAGTAAAAGTACATGCTTAAACTGTTGTCTCGTTGTTTTCACAGGTTCATGAAACATTTATTGTAAATCCATAGGCAGACTCCATTTATATTATTTCTAAAATGTACAGTTTTTTTTTTAGAAAAAGCACATGCTTAACATATTGTCTCGTTCTTTTGACAGGTTCAAGAAACATTTATTGTAAATTTTTAGACAGACTCCATTTTAAAAAAATTATTTCATTATGTTCTAAATCAAACAAAAGTTGTTTAAACTGCCTCATGATAGATTCAAATTTACAAAAGAAAATTAATTTTTTGTCAAATTGTGTAGAATAATTTTAAATATATGTGAAGCTATAGATTCTTCTTTTTTTTAAGTTGATTTATGTCACACATTTCCTTTTATTTATTTGGGTGGGAAAATATCGATCGAACTCTAGTGTTATCTTTAAAAAAAACTACCCGTACATACATGTATTGATTAATCCGTCATTTTTTCAACAGGTAATTTTTTTTTAAAAAGCTCAGGCTTGCAACTGGCTGTTTCGATGAGCTGGTAACCTAAATAAAAAGTGGAAATAATTTTAAATTAAAAAAAAACTTCACAGTCTTAAACAAGTCAAATAAAAAAAAATGTGTTCAAGCTTTAAGCTGTTAATGGCTTCACGATAACTCAAATGGCCTTTCCTTTTTTGATTATTTTTCAGACGTACGGTCTTAGTGAATCGGAAATCAGCGGCTCTGGAATAATCCGCAATGAAGATAAGTCTAGATATATGTTGTCTGTAACTTACGCATCAAACACAGACGGTTACTGTCACAGTTACTCTTGTAAAGCAACAGGCTTGAGAGAAAACGGCGAGGAACTTTCACTCACCAGATCTATAAAAGTAAAAGGTGTAAACGGTTCCTTATGCAAGAGCAAAGGTCCTGCTAATGTTCCTGTGACTAAATTGCAAGAAAAAATTGAAGAATGCTGTGTATCGTCTGAGGCAGTGCAAGCTCACACCAAGGCAATCGACAGTTTGGAAAAAGGAGTAAGTAAATGCTCGGCAGTGATACCTGATGTCGAAAATAATGAGATTGAAATAGAGGATTTGCGTGAACAGATAAGTGATCTATCTGTAGCGCTAAGCAGCATTCAGAAAAAGCAGGCAGCTGACGGCGGGTCGGATCTTCAGGAGAAGAAACTTGGAAATCTTACTGGTAGAGTTGAAAATTTGGAACGCGCATCTATCGGCCTGGAGCAAGCAATTCGTATTTTCTTAAAACTTTTTTCAATTAATAAGAATTATTTTGACGTTTCCAGCGTTTACAAAGGAAATGTGTACGCTGTTGGGAAACAAGAGGGAATCTTTAGTCTAGCATCGTTGAGTTCAAAATGCAAAAACACTGGTGGCCATATTGTAGAGTTCGACAATAAAGATGAACAGATGTTTGTCACATTTTTCTTGAAGACCACGGGACAACACGTCTACTACTTGGGCGCAAGCGACTCAGCGAGCGAGGGTAATTTTGTTTATTACTACAGCCATAGGCCTGTGAAAAATGTGATATGGGAAGGCGGAAAGCTTACAAATCAAGGTCCCCTCAAAAACTGTCTCAGCATTGAACCGAACGGCATTTCCAACATTGCTTGTAATCAGCCCTCGAAAGCGGTCTGTGAAATACCATTGATGTGATCTGTTCAGATCCATCATCCTTTATTGCCATATGTAAACCCATAATAATCAGATCAAGCAATTATTATTCTTTGCAGACATAGCTATCCTGGACAGAAACTGATAATTACTTAGAGCAAGATATGGCTATAATATTGAGAACCTGTAACAGCAGCAAACGAGATAACTAATACAATGTAAATTTTGGACAAAGATAATCAATAAAGTCAAGCAATTGCATCTAGTGTGTTGATTTACTGTTTGATTTTTGCTGCGATAAATGAAGCTTAGAATGACTTCTTTTATATAATCTTTTTTTTTTCCATCAAAGCGACGGTAGTAATACGAAAGAGTTTCATCACAGTGCTTATGTCATTAGCTTAAACGAATCAAGCACTTTTAACTGCCTTCACTATCATGTTGTCTTTGGTGCGGAGAGAAAAAAACAAAGGAGAGGGGAGATTGTTAAGAATATAAAAGCTTTCCTACTTTCATTACCACATGCTTGTGCTTACGAAAAAGTAATGGTGGGGGTGAGGGGAAAAAGTGATAAAATGAGAAGATTTTGTGCAAAAATTTACTTGTTCAGTTTTGTCGACACGTTTGTACAGGTTTTTTTTTTTTAAATTTTGTTAATCATCCTTCATAAGGAAAGCTGACAATTTAATACTGATTGCGGGTTTCTTATTGCCATTTTGGGGGGGGGTTTGATTTCACCAAATGTAACAACTAATTTATCAACTCCTTGGCCGACAAAAGAAAGAGCGCTGTAGCCGCGATAATCAACATTGGTGTCATTTTGAGGATCGACCTTTCATCATTAAAATTGAAGGGTTGACATAGTGACAGCTGTGAGAAATAAACATACTTATGGAAATTATGGAAAGGCATCTACAGCCAAAACTACAAGCGGAAATGGGAATGATGGTAATGATGATGTCAGATGTAATACGGAGAATAAATGATGATGATTGCCATGATAGTAGATAATATTGATGATAGATGATGATGACGATCATCATAATAATCAATATTAATGGTGATAAATGATGATAGTGATGGTGATGACGATAAATGATATGGTGATCATGATAATTGTCACGGGGTTGGATAAGGACGACGTGGAGTTAAAGGTATGGACGAAATGAGGGCAATATGCTCAGTAAAACAGACGACTGCCGCAATTTCTTTTTGGGCCAAGCCCCATTTATTTTCAACATAGAATAGATATAATTTAATATTATACAGCTCTTTTAAGATACGATTAAATTCCCAATCTGTTCAAGGACGGTACTTAGGGACTAACACAATTTCAGTCCACCCCAGGACTCCTTTAAAACGTAGTTTGGCATTCAGTCCGCTTCGGGACTGCCTTTTAAGCGCAGTTTTAACTTTCAGTCCGTTCCAGGCCTCCTTTAAAACGTAATTTATTTTCAGCTCATGCCAGGACTGCCCTTTAAGCCTAGTTTACTTTCAGTCCGTTCCAGGACTGCCCCTGTAAAATTCAATAACGGGAGGAATTCTTAATAAAACATTTCCATTCATTAAACTCTCATTTCTGTATTTCAAACTCATAATTCAACATAATTTCTATTGCTTAACGAAAATGCATATCGCTAACTCTTAAACACAGATTTACAATCCATTAACTTTTCAAGCATTTTAACACATATATATATAATTTATATATATATATATATATATATATATATATGTGTGTGTGTGTGTGTGTGTGTATTTCATTTATATGACATTTCAACATTTAATCGTTTTTTAATATTTAATGATATGACCATTTCATTTTCTAATTACTCCGACACAAAGCCAATATCGGCAAATATATCTCCTAACCAAAATACTCTATCGTTTAATTAAATTTATAGTTAGATCATAAACCACAGGCCTGCTGCAAAAGCATTGCGTTCGAACATAGGCAATATTTTACATACCCGATTACCAGCTGTCTATGCTCCAATAATTTGGAGATATTTCTGTAAAGGCGTTTGGATTTCAACTGAAGCAAAATCGCTACCTAAGCGTTTAGCAATCTCCAAACGAGTGCTACCCATTGGTGAGCTTGGAGCCTCACTGTCACTTTGCTCATGTTCCTCACTGCGCTACCCTAACCTACATAACAACATTAAAATAAAAGTTATGAATAAACAACACAGGGAATTTTCACGGCAAATGCCTTTAAAATTCTTTCGTTTTTGTTCTTTCATTTTAACGCTTTGATCTAAGTTTGAAATGATGTAACTCCAAATGATACACGAACTAAATTGTTACTGAGACCGTGGATCATGACACGCTCCGTCCCCACATTAAAAAAAAAAAAACATTTTTCGCATTGCGAAAATTTTCTTTTTTTTTTTGCATAGCCCAATCAGGCCTTGCGGAAATTAAACTATTTCACTTCTGTATCAGAATGCTCTACGTTTATAAAAAAGCAAAAACAATTAAATGTATGCACATGCAATCATCAAAGAAATAGGACATCAAAGAGCCGCACAGAAATATGCAAAAACAACAGATATGTTTATCCGTTTCTGAAATATTCAATAACAGGATATCCATCCTTTATGACAGTATATATTAGAAGGTATTAAATCATTAAAAGCCCCATAATTAGGAGTTGTCATAGTTACCTCCCTTATATATGATTGACGTTTTCTCTTAAAATTGACAATGTGATTTATAATTAAACTTAATCTAAGCAATATCAAGTCCAATCGCGTTCTCATTTAAAATTGTTGATGAGTTATCAACAACATACGCACTAAGTTTTCAAACAAATTTGCATTTACGTATATTGTGATTGTCATAATGTATTATATTGCAAAGTATAATAACTAAAAATATACATAGCAGAAAAAATGACATTTTCCTTATCTCGCCCATTCATTATTTAATTTTCATTTGCTTCACAAAACAATAAAACTGCACTTATTTATATACACAATAACATAATCGATTATTCTTCATTGAAACAAAGCGAGAAATATCACATCTGACGCATGACAATCTACACATTTGGTACAATCACTACAAGGCTAATCACTAAGTGACTTGGTTCAGTACGTGAAAGATTGTATAAGAAACGATAAATTCACTCATACATGGCTATATTTGCATACAATGTAAGCGATTCATTACATTAAACAAAATGTGTTTATTTCCAATTCTGGAAACTTTTACAATGCCAAGGAAGACAAGTGATCCTTACCTTATATGATATTATGCAAAACAATATCATCAGACACAAATAGGAATGAGACAACGAATAAGTATATATTAATTTTGCTCTATGGTTTTAAAAGTGAAATAGGCGAAAGTATAACGAGTCAAATATTTTAGGATACATATGAAATAAATTTGCTATGTTAAGTATGCTTTCGAACGGTGAAAACAATGAACTTCACAAAATTGAAAACTCCTCTAATCGAGATGAAGTGATAAAGAATGTCATTTATGCACAATTGCTCTGTTGAGAAAATCACTCAAAACTTTTATAAACCTCTTAGGTATTCAACTAAGAATTTATTATGAGCTCTGGCTTTTATGAGTTCGGTGATAGGCTGAGCGAGTTTACTGAAATTCGCGAAGCGTCTGTAACTGCTCAAAGAACTAGAAGGCGTTTAACTTCAGCATTTATCAAGGTGTTTTTTTAACAAGTTGTCATCATGGTATGTCCTTAAATTTGTACCGATCTTGCAAATGCAACTATTTTGAGCCTGTTTCTTTAATATTTCATACGGACTCCGAAATGTCATGAATAAGTTATTCCTATCTTTTGGAAACAGGATTGGGACTCTGTCCCCTTTATTAAATTTACTGATTGTACTGCAGTGCTTATTCTTTTGTGGCATCCTAATCTTTGGTTTGTTACATTTGCTTTGGCACACGTGACACGATTTGATGTTTGTTCTCCTGTGGCAAAGATAGTTGAATAATAAAATGATTCAATCAAATACCAGAGATCAACCTCCAAATTTCCAGCAAAAAAAATAATAAAATAACATACAGAATTAGAATGAGTTACAGCTGGAGTTCAGCTGTGTCTTTTCTGTCGATTTACTTTTTACCGTTGTCCCATCTCTCTTTATCTGCATCTTTATGTTATGTCTCTACCCTATCCTGCTCCTACTTTTTTATACCTTTGTTTTTCTATTACTTCTTAGGTCTCTTTCTCGTTTATGTCTTCCAATCGTTCAATTAATCAAGCTCTTTGCACCCTAATTTATCAGATTTTTTTTTTAATTTTTTTTGTTGTAATTTTGATTTTCATTTGTTCGCGATTTTTTCAAAGAGGCAGCACTTCAACAAGATAGCGTTAGGGGAATTCGAGCCCGAAAGCCGCAGAACAAGAACACGAAAAGCCACTGTGGCATGCTTCTCCTATTCTCGAGTCTACCTTTGACCCCCGGAACCCGCGGCGGTAAAATTCAGGCCCAGTCCAGGCTAAGAACAATCTCAGTTTGATCACTCGATCATTCTGCGTATTTAGCAGCAGAATGATGGTTTCTGGGTTTCAATCTATCACTTCCTCTAACTGGCCATTCTTCTCTCTTAACTGCAAATCAGATATTCGGAAGGAAAAAATGTGAAATCATTTTAAATATTATGCTTTTGAGGGATTGAATTTGTCCAAGATATTCTAAAGATATCAAGTTCTTACAAACAACTTATTTTTCAAGACAGCTTGACCTCTGGCGAACTAGAAAAATTGTAAATGTAAATTTTGTTGTAATTTCTCTCTTTGGCGGATTTAAAATGTTTTTTCATCTGGTTGCTGCCAACTACCCAGTACGCATCAGCAATGATGTAATTGGTTAAGTATGTACCGATTCCAATATTCATTAATTATATCAGAGTTTCTTTTTCTAATTTTTTTTTCTTTCAGGCCAGCATTCTTTTTTCTAAGTGCTAAAGTTAATTGGATCAAAATTTCAAAACCCGTATATTATCTGTATAATATAGTGTAGCTAAGAATAATGCTGGACGTGATCCCAGGTTTGGGACTTTGTCAAAAATTTTGTGGCTTTCGTGACTTGAAATGTTTATAATTGTTTTAAAGCTTGTGTCCATTTTGATATTGTCAAACCATAAGACTACTATACATTGGTACTTTTTAATTCAATGTTTTTGAATTAACATATTATGCAAAACGGATTGCCTTCTCGAAATAGTATAGAAAAGTCAGGAAGATTGTTACAATTTCTGATGATCTTGAATTCTGGATTTTTAAACAGGCCTATATTGTCAAGTTGTGTAAAAGTTCCCATAAACATAAACAGCCAAGTCCTCTTTCTCCAAAGTTGACTAGCCGTCATTGTTTTCATAACAATGCCAACAAAATATTTGATGCAAAGCATTAAAAGCATACTCAGGCACATATGGTATCAAAATATGTACGCCTGGTGATATGCCTAAGAATGGCTTAAGAGCAAAATAATTGAGACTGGAAATACGGAGGGAATGAAGAGATTTGCTAATCAATGGGTGGTTGAAATCAAAAGATATTTTGACAGATATGTTAAAGCTTTAACAAACATTGACATAATTTAGAATGATTAACTCAGATGCCAAGTTTATGGTAGGAGGGGTTGGGGTCGAACAAAAACATGGACGGAATGAATGTCAAAAGCCGACTGGCTATTTACTCTTTTAATGTTCCTTTCATTTATCAAGCCCGAAGGACACAGACCAACAAATGGAAATGCTAACGATCATTAGTTCTTAGAAATTAATCAAAGCAACATGACAAGAATCGCCCTGCAACGAAACCCCTAAAGATCAGAGAAGCATTAGAAAATCACACCACTTCGATAGAGGATTGTGGAAGACAATATGAAGATAAGAAACAGACCTTGGAAAAAAAGACTTAGTAAAGCTGAGATAAACAAAGTGGGAGTCTGTCACTCGCGCGTTTTACCCTGACACGAAGTCAAGAAATATTGATGATGATGTAAAGCCACATGCAGATTCTACACTTCAAGGCCTACTATTTTTTTTTGTTTGTTTGTTTGGTTTTTTTTTTTGTTCTCCAAACTCCATTGTTAACGTTTTCCTTCAGAAAAAATATGACCCATAGCTATTATGTTTTATCTTTGCCCATAATCAGATGAAAAAACTACATTGAGTTTGTCACAGTGAAAGCAATATAAAAGGTGCAATAATATACCATAGACATCAAGCCCATCGGAAAGAGAAAAAGCAGAGACAGAATCAGGCGAGCGATGTTTACCCTATAAGGAAACTCCATTCTTACAAGATCACGCGAGCGACATTTGTGCGGGGGAGGGTTCCAGATATAGGGCGACTCTGTCTATCCCTGTGATATCCGTGACAAACGGTCAGGGCGAGTTTGTCACGCAATGCAGAACCAATACTTCTAATAGAATATCGGAAGCTTCAGGCAATTTGCCATAGGTCAACTCCATGAATTGTGAAAAGCATATAGTATCGACTCAGATATTTCCGAAAGCAAGAGGTTCTTTTAAGTAATCCATGCTGCGAGAGGGACTAACCTCTCAGAACAGTTTGTGCCAGTTACATTCTATTTGCTCCTAGCGCTGCAGATCTCAACACTATCGGTAGGATTGTTGCACATTGCATCCGTCATCTATATGTAGCACAAAGCTGGCAAATGTCTAACGAGTTTCACAAAAGTTAAATCATCAAGATATTGAATGGCAACGTCCTTATACACGTCTTGAGCAACGAGTCATTAGACGGGATGTTTTGTCGCCTCATTATAGCCCGACCACTTTTAGGTTTGAAACTTTAACCCACAAGCTCAACAAATCACAAAATAATGAATAAAAAAAAAAAAAAAAAAACTTCATAAAGAGTGAAAAAATAACTGGTTGTAGAATCAATGGCATCTAAAAGGACAACAACCGCTTAAAGGATCAGTGGAAGCTACACAAGAAACGAACATGACGAATTTTAAAAATCAGAAAATGGAAGATGAAGGAATGATTGATTGATTAATTGATTATTGATATACCCATTCCATTATTTGTAGGATCTGAGGGTTTCTGTTCATTCATATTCTCTTACAGGCCACTATCAATTGCCCAAGCAAACCCTAAAGAAAAGGTGAAAATCTATGAAAAATATGGATGTGTATACGAAGAAAAACTTTAAAAGGAATCTGCACAAAGCCTCGGATAGCTCTATAAACATCAAGTTCCTTTAAGTAACCCATTATGCGAGAGGGATTGACCTATCGGAGAGGGGAAAGGAAGATTGAGACAGAGTAAAAAATATAAAACTAACAGAAAAGAACAGGCAAAAGTCATAAGTACACTGGGGGAAGAAAAGGGTGCTGAGATAGAGAGAAAGAAGACAGTCAGTAAGAAGAGAGATAGGAAAAATGAACACCTATGACGTTTCTGGATGCAGCTTCCCTTGAACTCCACAAACTTAAGTATTGTGAAAATTCAGGTAATCTGTTTCAAATATACCGCATTCAGTTAGAGGGTTGTGATAATTTC
>BLXT01006233.1:785788-804156 GCA_019648995.1 Plakobranchus ocellatus | reverse complement strand
TAGGGTGACTCTGTCTATCCCTGTGACATCCGTGACAAACGGTCAGGGCGAGTTTGTCACGCAATGCAGAACCAACACTTCTAAAATAGAATATCGGAAGCTTCAGACAATTTGCCCTAGGGCAACTCCATGAATTGTGAAAAGCATATAGTATCGACTCAGATATTTCCGAAAGCAAGAGGTTCTTTTAAGTAATCCATGCTGCGAGAGGGACTAACCTCTCAGAACAGTTTGTGCCAGTTACATTCTATTTGCTCCTAGTGCTGCAGATCTCAACACTATCGGTAGGATTGTTGCACATTGCATCCGTCATCTATATGTAGCACAAAGCTGGCAAATGTATAACGAGTTTCACAATAGTTAAATCATCAATATATTGAATGGCAACGTCCTTATACACGTCTTGAGCAACGAGTCATTAGACGGGATGTTTTGTCGACTCATTATAGCCCGGCCACTGTTAGGTTTGAAACTTTAACCCAAAAGCTCAACAATTCACAAAATAATGAATTAAATTCATAAAGAGTGAAAAAATAACTGGTTGTAGAATCAATGGCATCTAGGAGGACAATAACCGCTTAAAGGATGAGTGGAAGCTACACAAGAAAAAAACATGGCGAATTTTAAAAATCAGAAAATGAAAGATGAAGGAATGATTGATTGATTAATTGATTATTGATATACCCATTCCATTATTTGTAGGATCTCAGGGTTTCTGTTCATTCATATTCTCTTACAGGCCACTATCAATTGCCCAAGCAAACCCTAAAGAAAAGCTGAAAATCTATGAAAAATATGGATGTGTATACGAAGAAAAACTTTAAAAGGAATCTGCACAAAGCCTCGGATAGTTCTATAAACATCAAGTTCCTTTAAGTAACCCATTATGCGAGAAGGATTGACCTATCGGAGAGGGGAGAGAAAGATTGAGACAGAGTAAAAATATAAAACTAACAGAAATGAACAGGCAAAAGTCATAAGTACAATAGGGGGAAGAAAAGGATGCTGAGATAGAGGAGAAAGAAGACAGTCAGTAAGAAGAGAGATAGAAAAAATGAACATCTACGACGTTTCTGGATGCGGCTTCCCTTGAACTCCACAAACTTAAGTAATGTGAAAATTCAGGTAATCTGTTTCAAATATACCGCATTCAGTTAGAGAGCTTTGATAATTTCCTAAATTCTTAATTCAGAAATGTACTGCAACTGGTGCAGTAACTTACACGGAGACCCATGTCACCCGCAGCTTCTCCCGAAAACTAGGGTGGTATACGTAATCAATGCATTAAGTTGAGTAGACCGTTAATTGAATAATATATTGATTATCAACATACATGTACTTAATTTAACGCGTTTATTATTCATACCGCCATGTTCGGAAGGAAATGCAAATCTTAATACATGACATGAAGTGCGCTGACAGTCTTCTGCGAAAAAATCTCTTGACTGAAGAATTTTGTAGACCGACAAACTGCATAGACTGAGCGATAACACAGACAGAAGATGCATGTTGGCGCATGGCTTCCTTTTGACAGCTCCAGTGGTGATGGATATAAGGTGAGTAGCACGGTCACAGTTAACATGTAATCAAGAGTTAGAGAATTTTTTTTTAATGGTAAAGAATATTTTGCCATAATTAGAGGAGACGAACAGGTGAAAAAGAAAATGTGAAAGTGACAATCGCGAAATGAGAAGGAATGCAAAGAATAAAAAAAAAGAAAAGAAAAAGAGTAGTGTGACTCTAAAAGCGAGGGGAAGAAAAAGGAATAGAAACAGTGGGAAAAGGAAAAAAAAGATGAACACTATGAGTGCGGATAGACACACCTTTATTCAAACAAACACTGCCAAGAGAGAGTTTCCAAAATAGGGAATAAATAATTAAATGAACGATGAAGTTATGAACAACAGCAATTAAAAAAAAAAGGAAACAGAAGAAGAAAAGAGCCGATGCAGAAGACGCGCTGGCAAAGATCTTCGTCAAGTTGATCAATAGAAGGTTTTTATCATGCACAGGTTACAGCAGGATATCATCATTCTATCCCGGGTTTAGCCATCAGAAAAAAAGGAAAAAGAACACAGTATACGAATGCCTCACACAAATGAAATTAATAAAAGAAAAGTGTCACTAATTTTCAACAACATTACTTTCGTCCCTCCATCACTTTATGCTTTTTTTTGCCTCCCTCAAACCAGGCAGTGGCAGGTATCAACTGACGACAGGATGCCCCTCTAGATTTTAGGGCAACATTAATGCCTCCTCTGAATCCAAAAACCAGTTGAGGAAATAACCAGCAGTGTATCATAATGCTCTCATAGAGTCCTTATATCGAGGCATTTAGAGCAGAGATACCAAGAAAGGACAGAACAATTATCTAAAAAAAAAAAAAAATCTCTAAAAAGACAATTTTTTTTCAAAATCTATAAGTCGATAGTACAACACGATTAGGATGTTTGAGAAGCCCAAGTTGAAGATGAAGACCTCACTCAAAGGCCTCAACTGCAAGTTCAATACTAAAAAGTTGGCGTTTCTCAACTTTCATGAACTCAATTTTTTGCTTTCCGCTCGACCATGGTCCCAAATGCTTCTAACATTAGATTAAAGTTTTATCAGCACAACTCCTACTATTTGTTTTTGTTTACTATCTCTCTGTCAGGCCAACAGTAACAGTCCTGCATTGGATACAAGGTTCGTTTCTGTACATAGGTTGACAGGTTGGTTGATGGGCAAAATATTTGGTTGTGCAGAAATAATTTCCTTATGTTCAGCAGTTGCTTGTTTCAATGTGTTGGTTTATTCATCGACTTTGTTTTCCTTTTTTTTTATTAGCTTGATTTTTTTTATATGTGAAGTTTTTTGGCTATTTGATTCGTTCATTAATTGGGTTGATGAATGGTTGATTGGTTGGTAAATGCATGTAGGATTGAATGACAGTTTATTATCTTGCTTGTCTGATTGGTTGGTTCACAAGTTAAGTTTTGGCTGCTAGGTTATATGGAAAGTGTGGAAAGTGTGTTACTTGATGCATTTTTGAGTGGCTGTTTAGTTGCTTTCAATTAAAGGCACAAGAGGGGGATCGCCACCTACTACAAGGTGATCGCAGGGTTCAGGGCCGTTGTCAAATGTGCGCATTGGTGCCAGACTGGAACACACGACAGAAAGAATGGTATATGCAGATTTCAGGGCAAATTCACCGCTATTGAGCCACCAACAACCCACATTGTTCGGAATCAGAACCTAATATAATGACATAAAAATAAAAGGAATTTGGTGCATTTTTGCGATCACAATACTCCGTATAAGCCAAAAGCTCTATTGCTGCAACAAGCGTGATGACTGACACAACAGCTCGATCTCATGCAAGCAAGGGAACCGACGTAGATATGTTTGCTTTGCTATATACAACAAAGGCAGACGGTAAACGTATATTGTCAGTTATTGTGCTAAGTGGCAGCAACAGAGGAACCTAGTGTAAGCTGTTTATTGCATCTACAGTTTGACTTTATTTGTTTGTTTGTTTGTTTCTCTTTTTTTACTTTTGTTCGATACTGTTTTTGGATATAGTTTTGTCATTGCGGTCTTGGCCGAACTCGGTGGTTTTAATGCTACTGTCTTGGATGTTATTCTGGTCAGTCCTGTAGTAACCTTTGTTGTTGTTACCGCTGTGGCAATTGGCGATGCTACTGTTGTTGTTGTTGTTCTTGGTGCTGGTGATGATGGAGTTGGTGTTGTTGATACCGTTGCTGTTGTTTTTGTTATTGTTATTTTCTATGCAATTTCCCATATTAAGAGACAGGTAAATTATGAGACTTATTTTGGAGCAATGTGTCATTTGCACTAAAGATGAAGTACATAAATAATACAAACAACATTAAACTATCAATTTCCCTAATTCGTTAGCGTGTGTATCAACTAATAGGTTGCATCCCGCGAAATTAAGCCATAAGTATAAATCTTGTTTATTAAAAAAACATAGAACAAAATAAAACTGGATACTTATTTCAGTTCGATTTGAGCTTTCGCATAGAAGCATGTTATGCACAGAACCAAAGAATTTTTCAACACCGTCATCATCATGAACTGCCTAAACTTCAGAGGAAATAGCATTCCTGACGTAATGTTTTAACAGCTTTGTATCTTATCTCTAGAGATTTTATTGTATTATTATTATTTCCACATTGCATTCATTTAAGTCCCTCATATATCTTCAATTGCACATCTCGGTGTATCCCTCCTTGTGTGCCTCGTTATCTCTCATTGTGTCCTTCATTGTATTCCTTATCGTATAGCTCATTGTATTTCATAAGGTATTCTTGATTGTATGCCTTAATGCATCTCTGATTGTATCCCTGATTGTATCCCTGATTGTGTCCCTGATTGTATCCCTCATTGCATCTATCTTATGTATCTTAAATGTCCCTTTCCTTCTATATCATTATGCTACTTGACATTTGTCAAGGTCCTAATCCTCATTGCCTTTTTAGACGCCGAGAAAGTTTATTTTCTTCAAAACAATAAAGCTCAAGTAAAGCACAGGAAGTCAGAAAATAGCCCAATTGAACACTATAGGCACGCAATGAAATTGTATAAAAAATATGAAAATACGAATTTCTCTAAAACATGGCATCATTAAACAGGCCTAAAATAACCTGCAATTTGAACGAGGTATAAAATTTACATAAAGTCCGTCATTTATCTCGCCCCTCATTTTTTCATCAGGACTTAGACAAGTTTTCAGCTTATCAGATGACGGTAGCATATTCTGACTGTTCTGTAATATCTTTGGACTTCAATTAAGAACCGGGGCGCATGATCACAAAGCTTTGGCCATCTCTCTCTCTCTCTCTCTCTCTCTCTCTCTCTCTCTCTTTCTCTTTATCTCGCTTTCCCACACTGCCGCTGAAAAAATTTTCAATCACTGTTGACCCCCTCACTCTATCTTTTTAAAAATTTTTTTATTGTTGCCTTTGGCTCTGAAAAAGGCAAAATAAACAGCTAGTGTAACGTGAAACTAAGTTTACTAATGAAAAGTTGACTCACAGAGCAATAACGAAAATGATGATGGTGATGACGATGAAAAAGAAGAAGACGAAGATATGATGATGATGATGATGATGAGGAGGAGGAGGAGGAAAAGGAAGAGGAGGAGGAGGAGGGGGCGAGGAAGGAAAAGGAAAAGGAGGAGGATAAGAAAGAAGAAGAAGAGGAGGGGATGGGGAGGAGGAGGAGGCAGAAGAAGAAGAGGAGTGAGTGGTGGTGAAAAAAGTAAGGCGTAGCCTATAACCCGTTCGCTCTAGCGATTCACATATTTCAAGCACATTGAGTTCTGCTACCTTTCGAATTTAAGGGCATTGCTGTTGTCACCTGAACAATCTGCCTCATCATCCTCTTTCCTTCATTGGATCGTAGAGTGGTTAGAACTGTTGGGTGCGGGTTTCTTATGGCTTGAGTTTCAACCATGGCTCTGCTCCGTCCCGATCTTTTGATGCTGGTTGGGAAAGAAATTCCTTTATTATTGATAAAGCTCAGTCTGAACTTTGTTGCTTCAAATCATTAGTGCCTTACATATCTGCTAGGGCATTATCTACTAACTAGAGGTCAGACGAATCCCAGTCAGGCCCAATATAACTTTTCATTGTTCCCCGGTACAGCACTAAAAGATTAGCTAGGTCTCTTAGGAGCCAATGAGAGTAAATACAGGGAGGAAAGCAAAGGCAAATCCTCTTGGAGTGCTGCATGCCAAAAACAATCAGGACTTTACTCCTGGTTACTCGATGTTTGGACTAAGCATGGGACTCGCTTCACATTTTTAGTGATTGACATGAATGTTGCAATTCTGTATTAAGTTGCTTTTTTGTGGAGGATACACTAAATTAATTATTTCAGACGTTTTGGCTCTCGAACCATCGCCCATGAGGGATAGCCCTGTAAATCTCAGGGCAGGTTTGCTAACCATCTCACCATCTCTTTTCCAACCATAACATATATGTCGTGTATCTGAACCTCAACCGCGGCATTCTATTCTGTCTCAACCTATTGCGTCTTAAAACATTGCCGATACCATTATAACCAGGGGAAACCAAACCCTGTAGGCGCGACTTTGGTATAAGCTCAAACGTAAACTAAAATTTCAATTGTACAAAAAGAAATATTGGTTTCGGAGAAGAAATGAAAGACAGTAGACTTCACTAGCCACTGAACTATGACATCCACAACAACAGTACATTTTCCACCCTAAATTTGTATCCCCTTATTTCGTAGAGCCTTACTATAATTATTTTGAAAAGCCCACATGTTATACAAAAGTGAACACGGGTTCGGAAAAAAAAGAAAAACTAAAAAAAAAACAAAACAAATCATACCAATGATTAAGGAAAATAGTGCACAATCTTTGTTTATAAATAATCATGTAATGAACCCTAAACGTTATAACGCTTACATCCTATATGTTTTTATATTAAGTTCAATATGAATTTCAAGATTTACACTTCTTCTTGAAATGTCTCTAAGAACATCACTATTCCAGGTTGCAATGATTATTATTTTTCGAGCCTTGCAGACATTTGCGATTATGTTGCGAAATATAAACAATGCAAGCCGTGCGCGATGCGTAACAAACCCATTGCATGATCGTAAGCTTTGATTTGAGTTTACGCATATTGCCCGTCCACTACAATGTGATCTCAGGCTTTCAGGCTTGAACTCGAACCCGTTACGTATTAATTGCACAAATCTCATGTCACACAATGTCGAGCTACGCAATTTACGAGCTGTGTATATTTTATCTTGTAACATTCAGACATTTTTCCTTCGTCGGGTTTGGCGCCGGATATAGATACACACTTAACTTACTTTCAATTGGAATAGATCTAAGGGGGAAAAAAACCGACGCCTGACATAAATTTTGCGCCACGTATGTAGACTGGTCTCGTGGGCGATGTTTTGATTGCATGGATGTGTGTTTGTGTGTGTCTGAATCACGGTTCAATGCCCTGGTCTGGCTGAGGTGTTAGTAGCGGGCCCCATCTCGAACCTCCGACTGAAATTTAATTGAAGATTTCATAAGCGACAAGAAAATTACATAAAAAATAAGAAAAGGAAAAAAAAAACCACGCAGATATGAGTCCATGCTTCATTTATCCTAGGTCTCGATCGAAGAATGAGACTGAAATGTCTTTGAAGATTTCATGAGCGACAAGTTAATTACATAAAAAAATAAGAAAAGAGGAAAAAAAAAAAAAACTACGTAGATATGAGTCCATGCTTCATGTATTCTTGGTCTAGATCGAAGACTGAGACTAAAATGTTTTTGAAGATTTCATAAGCGATAAAAACATATGGAACATTTGCTTTTCTTGAATGCAGGTGCTGTGACAACCGCCTCAGTCTCACACATTACAAGAGTTTCTAGTCATTCACTGTGTTCAAAACTAGATTCAGAAATTTAAAAAATACATGAGATGAAAACCTTTTCAATTTGAAGTGAAGATTTCTAATATTTGCATAACTCATGCTACACAAAGAAAGTTCACCGACCGTCATGTTAGAGGATGAATAGACCTTAACCATTCCAAAGAAAATAAATTTATATTCAATTGCTCTCCACAGCTAAAAACTTAAAACTGATACGCAAAAGCCTCACCATTTTAAATAAATGCAGAATGCTAGTGAATTCATTTTTGCTAAAACATTCCCAACCCGAGTGTTCCCTTACAACATAACATAAATTGCTAGATCCTCTAACAAAAGATGCAATAAATGCATAGAGGATGTTCTTGTTTAACGTGTGTGTTTTGAAGAAATTGTCCACATTAAAACTAGCGATTACATAAGCATTTACTTCAATGTAAACTCAAAAGGAGAATTTATCTGAAACTTGAAGAAATAAATCATTTTGATACTCTTATGTTCAGGGATGATAAATAGAAAAATCAAGAAAGCGAAACAATTGTATCTCTACCAACAAAACAAAACAAAAGAAAATCATGAAGCAAATATTCCTTAAAGTTTTGAAAGAACATAAAAAGCACTTAGGAACTCCTGCATTAAAAACTAAATGCGATTCAACTGTCACTGGACAGGAAAAGTAAGAAACCATAGCTGTTTTTTCTATGGATTTGAATGCTTAATAAGAACCACACGTATTGAAGACAAACTGGACTCAACATAATTTGGATTTTTAAATTTTTTAACAGACCTTTACAGATTTCATGGAAGGGCAAGAAATCAATGTGATAGGAAGAGAACACAACACCATCAATGATGGATGATCCATGAAACGACGCAGCCTCTAGAAATGAACTTCAATGAATCCGTGTTACTAGAAAAATACAGCGGTCTAAAGCCCAAAGTAGACAAAGAGACATTTTGGGCATTGGTTTTGCTTTTGTGACCCAAAGATATTGAACTCAGCGGGATTTCAGAAAAAAAAAAACTTTCACAGACAGTCAATGATCTTAAAACGACTGAAGAAAGCACGTTCCGCAAACGCCATTGTTTTTTTTTTTTTGTTTTGTTTTGTTTTGTTCTTGTAATTGCCATTTCCTTTTTCTCTCCTTCTCTATCTTACTCTCCTCTTTCCTTTCCTCTTTTTAATTATCCTACTATTCCTCCGCTACTCCTCTGCTTCCACCAGTGCCGGAGGAAGGGCCAGAAAACCTGAAACACCTCCTTTTGGACTGGCTATACAGAAACCAAAAAAACAAACATTCCGATGCCTACTCCTCCACGACCTCCAATTTCATATTCAGGTAGTGAATATAGACAATTGCTGGATTAATATTAGATCTTAAAAGTTTCTCGACTGTTCTCTTCATTAAGAAGCCCATCAAAAGAAACCTGCCACCCGGTTCTCCTCGCCCCATCTCCCCCATATTTTCCCCCCCCCCCCCCCCCCCCCNNNTTCTCCTTTTCTAAGAAAAAGCCAACCTGTTTTAGATGTTAATCTCTTTTCATTTTACAGCCAAATTTTCAATACCGTAAAAACAGTGCAATATTGAAATTTTTTTAAAGTGTTCTTTTCATTCCTTGTATTTATAAATGTTCATAACATTATTCATGTAAGACAATGAGGCAGAGTGAGAAATATGATGAGTTATGATTAATGATTCAAATTTGTACAATGATGGCACGCAAAGACAAACCTACCAGGATGGAAGCAAAACGAATTATAGTAGCATGCTTTTACTTTAATCGCCTCAAGCTTCGAAAGTAATTTGAGATTGCGAAGACTGAATTTTCATATACATATTTATAGAGCAGGGGAAAGCAGTGGCTCATCTGGTAAAGCAGATGGCTTAACGTCAGAGGTCCGAGTCTGGATCCAGTCAATCACCAGCAAGTGCGTCTGGATCTGGTTTAGAGGATAAAAATCTAGAGAATTGATGGTTAAGTCTAGATGCAAACAGGTCGACCCTTGGATGTGCAATCAACAGTTGAAGAGCTCATTGTAGTAGACTGGAATCCAACCGCCATTCCATATCAAGATTGACTCTTCGACTCCTTCAGTCGGCTTCTTTATTATCTTTACCTGCAATTCTCCCAGCAGAAATCTAAATTTTTCATTCACTTCATTTAAAGTCTGCAGTACGTTGTGTACGTGTTGTTCCCAAGCGGTCACCCATCTAAGTACTAACCACGCTCGACGTTGCTTATCTTCGGTGATTGGACAAAAACGGTATTTTGAACGTGATATAGAATCTAGCCGCAGACAAAAACTGGGATGAAAACAACGTCAGACAAGTATCGACAACGAACAGCTTTCCCACAAGTAGAACTTGCATAAATCCTTGAAATGTTTAATAACACAAGTGAACAAAACCTGCAATTCAGAAAATTAGATAGGCTACACCGTGTGAAGGATTAAACGTCTTGCTCAATAATTTTAAATTTCATAATGAACAGGAAGAAACTCTAACAGCGATTTAAGACAACTTAATGTTTTAATCTTATAATGTGGGGCGGTACCACTGATCCTTGAAGGTGAAACGAGTGTGAAATCTTCGACAGTCTGAGTGAAAGTGACTCGATCAGATCTGTGTGTGTCTCATCTTTACAAGGACTGCTTATCGACAATGAGAGAAAATAAGAATAATTTTGACACCTCAAGCCTTTACAACGTAAACGTTTACGCTGTTAGGAAACAAGAGGGAATCTATGGTTTGCCAACGTTGAATTCAGTGTGCAAAAACGCATTAGTAGCTATATTGTAAAGTTTGACGAGTTTGAGCGAGCGAGGGTAAATTTGTCCATTACACCAGCGGGAAGCCTGCCACAAATGTGATATGGGAAGACGGGTAGGCCTGGCAATCTAAGTCCATGCAAAAACTGTATCAATATTGCTAACTTTAGCTTTTGCTTGTAATCAGTCGTCGAAAGTTGTCTGTGAGGTACCCGTGATGTGATCAGCTCAAGTCTATCAATCTTTATCGTTATATGCAACCTTTGTAATCAGACCAAGAAATGTTATTTTTTAAATTCTGGTGAGGCCATTCCGCATAAGAGTTATTAGTTATTCAATGTGAAATGTAACTAAGATATTAAGAATTAGGACTTCAGCAAAAGAGCTTAATGCGTAATACAATGTGAAAGTTGAACATAGATTCTCAATAAATTCTAACAATCGAATGCAATATATTCTCTCGTTTGTTTGTCTGAGTTTAAGGCTTATGAACGGTTTTAAATTGTAGCGATCGTAATAGCAGAATTCTGAGGAGCTTGCGCCGATCAGCTGAAACAAAATAATATTTTTTTTCTTAATACCACCTGGTCTTTGGTGGGGAAGAAGCAAAATGAAGGAGTGGAAGGTTTTTGTAAAAATCAAATCGCCGAGATAATCATAGGAGTTAATTACTTCCATGCCATATACTCATTGTTGCAAAAAGGTGAGACGATTAAGTTTTTTTTTTTTTTTGTTATTTTTTCTTTCATTTCAAGAATACCTCTTATAGTCAGGAGTAGAGAGCTGAAGTAGTTTGGACACATTTCGAGATCACAAGGCCTTGCTATAACCATCCTGCATGGAACAGTGCGAGAAGTAAAAAGAAGAGGTAGACAAAGAATGAAATGGGAGTGAGCAAGGATTAATACAGAGTCTTTCACAGAGCCTCAGAAAACTGAGAATTAGAAAAATTATCCAAAGATCTTCAGTAGAGCCCCAACGATACTCCCCGAGTACACGGGAACTTTACAGGTGAAGGTGTGAAGGCTGCATTCTATAGCTAGGCCTGCTATATCAATTTCATTTTCTTCAACTACCAGACTATCTTCAAGGTTTTTCAGCTTATAAATTATTTATTTCCGGGAGTTAAGTATTTTTATAGCTTTCTCAGTCAAACTTGATAAAATTGTTAGTCGAACATACAAAAAATACTTTGATAATATGAATAGCGAATGTGAGACAGATTGTTATGGTCCTTTTATATTATTTACCTTCTCTTTGAAAAAATAAGTGGATTTTACTGCACTTAAAACATTAACATGGACAGGCCTATTCGATTTTTTTTTTCAAAATAAAACATTTTATACATATATTTTTTTTAAAAAAGACAATTTTCTCCTAGAATTCAATTTCCTTGTTTTTTCTTTTCTTATTCTTATTTATTTATTTATTTGTTTGTTTGTTCATTTATTTATTTATTTGTTTATTTATTTATTTATTTATTTATTTATTTATTTGTTTGTTTGTTCATTTATTTATTTATTTATTTATTTATTTATTTATTTATTTATTTATTTATTTAATATTTATTTATTTATTTGTTTGTTTATTTATTCATTCATTCATTTATTTATTTATTTATTTATTTGTTTATTCATTTATTTTTTTGCAAAAGCTCATTTTCATTTTTTTGAAGTGTTAGTTATTCACATCTTGACCTCTGTTACAAATGAGAAATATTCAACCGCACTAGTGATAGTGATTGCACACTTAAAATCGTTTATGGGAAAATATTTAAGCATTGCGCAGACTTAAGTATTGTTAGGCCTTAGGCCTGCGTTGTAAAAAAATCAATTAAATTATATTTTTTTTTCTTTTCAAGACTTGATTGTAATTATTTCTTACTTTTTGCCATAAACCTTTTTATCGTAATCAAAGGATGGCAAATTTGTTTTTCTTTCTGTTTTATTTATTTTTAATTCAGAGTTAACACATATAGTTTACCTAATGAAGGTTCATTTAAGACAATTTCAATTTTTTTTAAAATCTATCTAACATGTTTTTTTTTCCTCAGCCCTAGAAAACACAAAACCTTGCAAAACTGCAGCTTCTTCATAAACTGACATTAAAGCGTTAATACTAACTTGAGATACTAAATTTACTGGGAATTAAAATTGTTTTGGTTTTTTTTAGTAATAAATAATGACCAATATTTTGAAAAGCTCGAGGCAAAAATGTCAATGATATGCAAGAAATATTTTCCAATAAACTGGTTGTCTTTGTCGTTTATGCTCCTTAAAATAAGAGAGTAATATAATTCGTAAAAAAAAAATTAATAAATAAAAATATAGAACACAGGGTATACGTACAAACGTTTAAGACTTTAATATCAAAACAATTATAATGACAAACTCAGTACCATGGAAATGAGCTAGGTGAAAAAATCGTGACAAGACATAATATTGTGCTCAAGAACCATTTTTGTAAATAATGAATCCGTTGACTAAAAAAAAAACATTGTGAATTGTATAATGGAGAGAAGAATGTATAAAAATATAATATACCTAAGCATAGAATCAAGATTGAAATCATTTGCTTCCTTGTTGAATTGAATATCGTCTTCGTTTATCTTTATTCTGTTGTAGATAAGATTGTAGAATCTATTGTCTATTCCCTATATGCCCTTGATAAAAGCTCTTGTATATAGACCAAATAGTTGTGGGATCTCTCGTTACTATTCTTTTCATTATTTTTAATTCGTTATTAAATTAGATATAAAGTTAAGAACATGGCCTTAAGTTATCTGGAAGTGTAATCAGATCTCTTGATTAACAGGTGACAGTATTTTCATCTTCATCCTCATTCTTACATTGTCGACTGAGACGGAAATATGTTGAGTAGGAAGAAGAGTGTTTGTTACAAGACTGAGCATAGGAATGGCTAGTCTAAAACATGGTCGGTGACACATACAGTTAATATGTAATGTGTGCATGTGCGTGCATGTGTGTGTGAGCGCGCGAGCGAGTGTGACAAATTTGGTGACTAAAATTATTTAGTTAAAGCAAATTAACTTTTCAACAAAAATAAATACGTGTTTTTTCTTAAGACCAGACTTTTATTTTTCGTTTTTCATTTTTTTCCTCGAGTGACAAAAGCTATAGGATTCAATGTAGCCCATTGTTTGAGATTATGCATTCTTACGGCGTTGCCATCTTGCTTTTCGCCAGCAACTGCAAATAATAAATAATGAATTTTACCCTAAATCTATTAGTTAATTAAATAACAGCAGTCTGATATTCAATTAAAATCCAACAGTTAACAACTGTGGATGTCCTCATGCCAATTGAAAGGCTGTGACTCACAGCGAAAATTGTTTCCAATGCGCAGTCACCACAATAAGGACAATCTAACATTCTGTCAAAAACAGTTTAAAAGAAAAAAAATATGCAGTCACAATGATTAACGATGACTTAGCTCCATTCACAGCTGGTTTCAAGCTAATATTCACAATTCAAACAGAAAAATGTTTTTTTTTTAAATATATTTTTAAGAGAGAGAATTTTAAGAGTGAATTAAAATCGCTTGAATGCATGTTTAGGTCATCGTTTATGTCATTTTTGACATAATTTTTAGTTTTTCGTAGCTCTTTTTGATAAAACATCGTTGTTGATTGTAAGAAGAATCATCTTAAACACCCTGAGATTACAAAAAACTCACACTAGTGGTAGCTGTAATTGCACGGAAAAAGAATGCATTAAGCAAAACCTGTAATGTACAAACAACAAAGCAATAACCATCTTTTGGCCTAGCAGGATTTTCACTGACCAGCCGAAGCTAAGGCGCCGGCGTGTAGGGAGAATTTTAAGATCATTAGCGGATGCAGATTTAGGGTTTAGAATTGAATTAGTACTGAGGTCAAAGATTTGAGGTGAGGATGATGTTTGGTTTGATTAAGGCCATGGGCTAGGTTCATGGTTAGAATTAGCATTAGGGTTATAGTTAAAATTTTGCTTTATTTGAGATTATAAGTTAGAATTGTACTTATTGTGAGGCTCGCGAAATAGGCAGGATTAGTCTGAGATCATGAGTTAAGATTTTTAAGAAAAACAAAACAAAAGAAACAAACTGTAGCTTATGTTCCGTTAGATCACTTGCTGGGACAGGTTTGAGCTTACGGTAAGGTTAGGGTTACTGGGTGTGGATTTAATTGCCTTAAGGTTCGAAATCCGACTCGCTCTTCTTAAAACAAATAAGTTCAAATTTGAAATTTTCAAAAGGCAAAAGTGTGGTGGCGAACAGCGCTAATTGTAGACCAATGCTTTACCATTGTTTTAACCTTGAAATAAGAACTTAAAATTTATTGGTCCAAGTCATTAAGTAGCCGATTAATTTGATTTGCAAGCTTCAACAAGATGTGCATCAAGCCAAGATAATTATAGCATGAGATCACATGTGAAGATTACAATTAGCCTATATTTGCTTCAATTTATACCTTATACTTCTATCAATTTTCTTGAAAAGGGTCGATTTATGTACTTAGAATCTGGTTTGGTCCTTCGATGCATTTTCGATCCACCGTCACAAACAATAAACTTATCAATGGTTATGAAGCAACTGCAGCATTCAGCAAAAAAGCTACATCTAACCAAGCATGCCGAAATTTGATTGCAGCTTCTAATTGGATCTTTTTAAAACATTCTTATTCCATATTTTTTTTTATCACAATATCCCGTTTTCTATGGTTCAGCTGCAGTCTCTAAATAAACGTAGATAGAGACTTTGATATTTTTACGATACACTATTCGTTCGTGTTTCTTTATAGACTTTATGCTTATTTATTCAATGTTTGATTACTTTTTCGAGGTACATCTCCAAAGCCAGCCTAAATCCTTAATCAAATGACATTTTGATTCTATCTATAAATCTTCCTCTAGTCTCCCATATGTATCCGCTATTGTCAGTAAACATAGCATTGGTTTTGACGACTGTAGAGAAAGTAATTCATTTCGTACATTTGGCAATATTACTCATATTATATTGTTTAAATGCAGGAAAAATACATTAGTAAATATAACTTCACAACTGAGAAGTTTCCTTTTCAAAGCTAATTGCTACGAGAAAAATAAACTGGTTGTGATAACATCGCAGTAAAGATGTCAGTTTCAACATGGTCCCCAATCTTAACTTCCATGAATACCTAACATTATTTGCAACTATGCGTTTATGTACTGCCAGAAAGCAGGAAAAAGTCCGTTTACAGCAATGATGCACTCAAAACATCCAGATCTCTACTTTTTGGCGAAGACACTAAATTCACTGTAAAACTGCCTTCGGAAAGAACAACCCTTTAACAACATCACTTGTAGGTTTTAGGTGTGAGAAAGGACGGCACAATTATCACTTTTGAGGAAATAGTGAATTTCCTTCTCAATAATTACTTTGATGTAATACTCAGATACCCAAAAAACAGCGCTCATTTACATCACTTGTCAGGATGTATGAAATTCCTCTCAGATATTTACTCGTTGCTGCTCTCAAGGACTTTATTATTTTTGCAGGGAGTACAGAATTTTCTCAATAACTGTCAAGCTGTAACTCTCGGGTGTCAGATAAAGCAACTGACTGACACCCTTACACACTTCCATGAAGGAGCATATTTCTCTTGAAAAATTGTCCCTTCGACACTTCAGGGTCTATAGACACAGCACTGGCTTCGATCACTTTCAGGGTAACAGCCCACTTTTGTCAAAACTACACCGCTGTAACTGGCAGATGTAAAAAACAAAAACAGCTCAGGCTTATGTCATTTTCGTGGAAAGTCACCTTTTTTTTCTAAAAAATTATTTCGCCCACTGTAGCTCGCAGATGCCAGGAATCACAGCGTTGGCTTATATCACTTTACGGGGAATAGTCCATTCCTGTCAATATCGGGCTGTAGTCCCCAGATGTACCTTCCTATGTCAGCAAACATACCACTCGCCTGCATCAGAGCAGACAGGTTACTGAAGGCTGGTGGGTCAGGATAGGTGAAATGGATAGCGTGAACTCCGTCACTCTTCCAGTTGAATGCCTGGGCGCGGTTCCACATCCGAAATTCTGGATCAAAGCTAGGGTGGCACATTAGATGGTAGCACATCACCTTCGAATGATAAATAGAAAAAATAAAAGAAATTTTGCACTCGATTTGCGAAGAATCATAAAGAAAGTTGATCTATATAGAAAAAAAACAAAAAAAACCACGTCAATTTCGCATTGAGACAAAAATGAAGGAGGAAGGTAACAATGAATAGCAGAGGAGGTGAGGCAAAGAAGGAGAAAAGGTTTTCTCGTTTGTTTGTTTGTTTTTTGTTGGTAATTTGGTGGAGGAGGTGGTTGTGATGGTGATGATGATGATGATATTGTTGTTGTTGTTGTTGTTGTTGTTGTTGTTGTTGTTGTTGTTGTTGTTGTTGTTGTTGTTGTTGTTGTTGTTGTTGTTTCAAAAGATGGCCAACTTCTACAATTCTTTAGAGAATTATTGAAATTTATAATTTGAATTAAGGGTTTGTGCATTCATCACAAATGTTCAGACGAAATAAAGATGAACTCAATTGCATTTCCTGTGAGTTACATCGAAAACACGTCTATACAGTACTGTACCTGTAGGCGGTCATCAATGACAACAGACCGAGGAAACATCTCATAAATCTTGTATGGTAGCTCCACAGCATTGTACAGGAAGTCATGTGACCGGTAATTCACCAGAGCGGCGCGCCAAGCCCGGATGAACTTTGACCTAGGACGGGCTAAGACCACGCCCATGTTGATGGTGTCAGGAAAGGGTGGGCGAGGAATGTGATCACGTGACACAACAGTTCCAGCCTCGATTATTCGAACATCTAGAGATCTATTGTGTAGTTTTGAAAACGAATCGGGAATCTTGAAGCTCTTAGAGTCGCCAGGACTGTTATCTTTGTAATTCTGGCTTGTTTGAAACGTTTCTTTTTGCACTTCATTCCTCACTCCATCTATTGCGTTTCCATTTGTTTGAGGAGAAGATCCAGAGAGGGCACGAGCAGTGAAGTAATGTTCTGGGGACTTCAGCCAATAGGCGTCCCAGTCTAGATATACGCCTCCATATTTGTCCAAAACGTCTGCTCGCACGACGTCACTTCGATGGGAGGTATATAGAACAGCTCTGCTAAATATAGATCTGGGTGGATCCCTGTAGACCAGCGTAACTAGTGGATGCTTCTTAACTTTTTCCCATAATTCCCCACGCAGCCGACCGTCGCCATGGATCAGAATCCTATCCGGTCTGACAACGTAAGCTGTGCTGAGGAAACTGAGGTACATGCCAAAGGTCATTTCCTTCGCGCCAAACCATACATAATGAACCAGACGAGGTATTCCCAGTCTGCTGGAAAGCCCTGGAGAGTAAGAATCAGATAAAGACAGGTTTATTGATTTCGCGCGAAGTTTTTGAGATTCGGGTTCACTTCCACCGAATACATTCAGTATAGACTTTGATGAATCAAGAATTCTAGGAATGTTTTTACTTCTTGTGATCACATCATACTTCTGATCACCTTGGCTTTCTTTCAAAATCTCTTCATGGGAATTGTTTATGAGGGACTGATGAGATACTTTATTGAGTGTATTATCTTGATCTGCAAAGCCCATTGTAGCAATATCCGTTCTTCTCTCTCCATAAAGATGCCTATACAAATACGACATCAGTGGGTTTCGCTCATTGCCTTCAATAACATGTCTGGGTTGAAGTCTTTTGTCCACCTGTATGCAGAGACTCCCGATATTTTTAGACAACCCGAAGATTTTGCTCATGTCTGGTTGCTGGAGCTCTACGTTCAAATCTTTGATAAGCCCCGTATCATCGCAGTAGAAAATACGACTGCCATGGTTGGAAAAGGATTTGAGAGTTTCCACTATTTCATAACGAGTACTGGCAAAGTTTGTTGGAATTTTCGATCTGTTTTTCGACGTCTCAAACAATTTTTCAGATATGCTTGACACGCTAGCTGCATCATTTTTGTGCTGTTTTTGCTCATGCTTTGATTGCTGATGGCTATGTTGTTGGGTGATTTTATCAACCATAAGCCTGAAAGATCTATCTTGAGCCCTTCCAGCAGACAGGCCAATACTCATATCGCTTTTGAAGACCACAGTGAAGCTATGAAATAAAATGAGAGGAAAAGACAAATGTCAAAGTGAT
>BLXT01006233.1:742400-755176 GCA_019648995.1 Plakobranchus ocellatus | reverse complement strand
GGACTGCCGGATGTGATTTTGAGCTGTGTGGACTGCCGGATGTGATTTTGAGCTGTGTGGACTGCCGGATGTGATTTTGAGCTGTGTGGACTGCTTGGTGTGATGCTACACTGTTTGGATTGCTGGATGTGATGTTGTGTCATGTTGATGGAACAGTGGCTTTCGCTTGTCATGATGATTTTGCAGATCAAATAGGTACTAACTGCTTGAGGAGTTAATGCTTTACTTTGTGTTCTCTTTACCCTGATTCTGTAATCAAAGAAAGAATGTACCATGCAAATGAATTTAAACAACCTATATCATTCTTGGGATGGAGCGGTGGCTCATCTGGTAAGGCAATTGGCTACCATCCAAGAGGTCCAGGGTTCGATTCCCAGTCCGGACCAAGTCAGATTTTCATTGCTCCTCTGTGTCCACCCAGCACTAAAAGGATAGCTAGGTCTATTAAGACCCGGCGAAAGTAAAAGCGGAGAGGATATCAAAGGCAACCTACCTCAAATGCCGTATGCCAAGAACAATCAAGATCCTACTCCTGGTTCCCTGATGCTTGGACTAAGCGTGGGACCCACTTTACTTCTTTTATATGACTCTTGAGAATTGAGTTGAATATATTGGTAATGTTTTAAGAAGAATGAAAATTAAAGAAATTGAATCCTCTGTGGAATGTGATAAATTGAGCTGTAAGTAACTATATCGTAAGAACTAAGCCGCAGTTTGGATTAAATAGTCTGACACCGTATTAAGCTTGGGAAATACATACATACACACATATATACTTGTGATAAAATTTGTGTGCCTATGAGTGAGGATTTTCTTGATGCTTCTATGTTTAAATGGCGTGTGACCAAGAAGTCCCTAGATCGACTGCTAGCGTATTCATTGGTATTGTTGACTGATCGTGTCGTCGTTCATAACATCTAGTAATATTGTAATCCAGTAGATCCCGTTTATCACTGGATAACGGAAAATCAAAGAACGACAAAAAAGTCACCAAAGGGATGTTGCGATATTGACAGAGCCTGAAGGAGATTGGTCAAATTGTTTTGTACGAGCCTGCGATTATACTCTGATCTGGTTAATGATAAAGTCAAGAGTGTTTTATATCTAGAATCTTGCAATGTAGCTTTTCAGTATGAACCGAGAGAGATAAACAAAAGAGAGAGAAATATAGAGACATAAAGATTAACGGGGGAGAGAAAAAAAGGAGGTAAGACATAATAAATATTAACCTTGTGCCACAAAATCATTGACACAGTGAGCAAAAGAGCGAGAGAGAAAGAAGAAAGAGTGAGGAGAAAAAAAGAAAGAGAGAGGAGAAAGAAAGAAAGAGAGAGGAGAGAGAGAGAGGGAGGGAGAGAGGGAGAGAGAGAGAGAGAGAGAGAGAGAGAGAGAGAGAGAGAGAGAAGAGATGTTCATCTCGTGACTCGAAGATGTGTACGTCGTCACACATTTTCACTAGCACACACAGAGACATGAACCTCCGGTCACAAAATTGTTGATCATCTCTAACTCACAGAGCTGTCCAACTTACCCAATGACCCAAACAGCAGATGTTAATAAGTTGTGAGATAGACCCAGCCTGGATAATTTAGTGAGTCCTTTGAAGGCATCTTGTGAGATGTGAGTGATCCTATTCTCAGTGAGATCAATTACTCTCAGGAGGGGCATATTAGAGAATGTTTCACTTTCTATACTCTCCAGTTCATTGCCTGGCAGGTTTAGAGTAACCAGTTGAGGAACATCTAAAGAAAAATAGATTAGGCATCTTAAAATACATTATCTATGCCGTTTTTAGCAAAACTCGTTCTTTTTGAAAATTATAGACTTGGAAATGCAGGTCTGACAATCATATAAGCAACTTACCAAAGGTTCACAGCTTTTTAAAACTTTACCAGCAAGTGATTAAACGCTGAGAATGGAAACGCTTTTTTCTTTTTTAGGCTGACACGATCCAGTAAGTTGTTATGCAGGTGTAAATCATAAGCAAAAAGAAACACGATCTTTCTCGTACATTTTGTAAGAGCAGTTTCTCTTCGTTAAAACATACACATGTTTTAATTTAAATTTTGCTGTAGTTTCATTTCGTAAACTTGCAAACACAGTAGATCCGTTAACCTCACGTGTACCGGCAATTGTACCCTGTGACCTAACGTGCCGTTGACGAGACGTGACGCGAGGTATCACTATCAAAATACAAGTTGTCACTACAGTGGATACATGGCGTCTTTCTCCCGGCAGCCGTCTACCTCGCGTGAAAAAAAAAAATTAACATGAGGTCTTTACGGTTGCATTAAAGTTATCCCGTTTTTCTCTCGGCATCGCTGTGTTTTTTCAGTATCTTCCAGTGTATTCACTTCATTTGAACAGTTGTTAACCTTCATAGTAAGTGTAACAGTCGATTTTAACAGTACAGAAGAGGGACAATAACAGAATGCATATCTGAGAGTGATCACGAGCCGTTCTTTTGATGCAGTAATTTATTCGCGTTTTTCTATTCTGGGTCCAATTTTGTCCAGAAGCGAAAAAAATGTTGCTGGTTCCATTCTTATGTAAGAAACACATTTCTCTTCATCATTAAGAACTTCATCGGTGAGAGAGGATGAAATTCTCCAAAAGTATTGCGTCGTTGCAATATTAAAATTGATGAACCCTATATCGCCTTCGGTAAAAACTTCCTCTTTTAGGCCAGTAGAATAACACGAGTTTTCACTCCATACATACTGATGGCCATAAAGTATGAAGTTTCGTGGACCAATCCTTCTTCTCAGACGGGACACAGTTTCATGGACCAATCCCTAAACTCACGGCACCGTCCTGAGCCACTGAGTTTGGTACCTCACCTCACGTCTACAATGGCACGTGAGATAGACGGATCCACTGTGTCTACAGTTTAAGTATTGTTATCTCTTGTTTTTTTTTTGTCTCTCAAGCATAGTAGCCGGGCTTCAGATGTTGAGTGCCCCCCCCCCCCCCCCCCCCCNNNNCCCCCCCCCCCCCCGACCTAGTTGATGACTACAGTGCGTTGGGTTTGACTAGCGATGTGTGTGTGTGAGTGAGTGTGTGTGTGTCATTTACAAAACGGCTGTTTTACGCTAGTGAACGAGTTCACGGCCAATTAAAAAAAAATATAAAGTAATTTGCTGGAATAAAACGCCATCAAAGTGTGAGAGGCGATTTTTATACACTGCAACATTTGTATTCTAAATCATGCACTTAATGTCGGAGTAAAAAAAAAAAAACCAAAAAAAAAAATAACCAAGGAAGATGAAGAATACTATTTTGAATTCTTACCTGCCCCATTGAAAACATTTTTTGGGATACGCCTGATCCGATTCCAATTTAAATATAAAATACGCAGCTCGGTTAATCCTTTAAAAGCACCACTGTCGATCGTTCTTACACGATTTTGAACCACCGCTAAACTTTGTAGATGTTTCATATGTGAGAAAGCCCCTGAAGAAATCTTCACGATTCGATTATAGCCTAAATGTAAGTTGTGGGTGTTTTGCAATACGGACGCTTGTGTAGGGATGTTGTGGAAATCAGCTGCGTTACAATTTACGCTGTAGAAGGTTGAATTGCACTTGCAATTTTTGGGGCAATGCACTGTAGAATCAGATCCTGAAGAGAGAAATTTTTAAAAAATTATGAAATCTTAACTTTTCGAAGTTTAGTTCCACGGTTAAAAGAATTATAGCACTTGATATACAAATGACTAAAATGTTTCTTTAACAATATTATTTATTTGCGATAACGAGGTCGGTCGGGCTTCAGCTCAGTTCACCATCATGAAATCTTCCTTGCGGTTCTTTTTTCTTTCGCTAGTGCCCATTGTCGAGGAGCGGCAGCTCACCGGTACGGCAGTCGGCAACCAAGTCAGAGGTCCAGGGTTCGAATCCTAGTCCCGGCCAAGTCAGTTTTTCAGAACATTTGATGCACGATTATTTTTCTTTCTTTTTATTATCCAACACTCTGTAATAATTTGCAATTTTCATTTGTTAAATGAAGTCATAATTCTTTGTCACCTCCCATAAATCTCTATCCTCCCCCTCCTCCTCGTTCTCTGAGTCTCTCATTCTCTCTATCTATCTATATATCTATCTATCTATCCATAGTTCTATCTTTTGCGAATTTTTTTTTCTTATCCTCGTTCTCTTTTTCTTTTTCTCTCAATCTAAATCTATTTGCCATTTTCGCCTGTCTGTCTGTCTCTGAGTTTACCTTTTGATTTTTCGTCACCTGTCTCAAAACATTTTCATGTCTCTCCCTTTAATTCTGTTACGAGTTAAGCCTTCATTATCTTCTTTTTATTCTATGTGTTTTTTACTTTACTGTTGAGAAAAAAGAGAGAAGAAGAGTAGACGATTTAGTTTTATCAAATTTATTAACACATGTGTGTGTGTTTGTGTGTATAACAAGTAAACGCAGATTCAGTTTTTTTTTTTACGTAAACCAGATCTAGATCTATAGTCAAATGTTCGCCTTCTTGTGTATGTTTGTGTGTGTTTATTTTCTAATGGGAATTATGAATTGACATAATCAAACTCCTTTATTTTATATAAGTTAAAAGTATTTTAGCTTTTGACGCAGGAGTATAAACAAAAATTAAACAGAAGAAATAGATCTAATGAGAAGTTGAAATCAATTTTGTAACACGCAATAATAGAGTAAGGCAAGCGAGAGGCCTCTTCTGGCCCACGTACAAACGGGGCGTCGGCCACGGGACTCCGTGCACGCTTAAAATGTATGCCTGAAGAAAGTGCGTGAGTATCTTTACATACTGTATAGAGAGATTAGACAGAAATACGATGGTCGAACATGGCTGCTTCTAATAATGACGCATCCCTGTCTAAAGATTTGCTTGAATGGAATCGTAACTCCTTACAAGTGTTAGATTTATTTTATTTTTATGCAATGATATAACAACTGTTTTATCAGGCACGAAACCACGAGCGTGAAGAATAGGGTACAGCAAGATCAGCTAACCAAGGCTTAAGGTAGTGTATTGAGGGAACCAGGTACAGAAATGTCAATGATAGAAAAAGGCAAGCACTCCATAGAGCTGTGCTTATGTTAGCGAGAGGTCACATTTGCATAGGTAGAATAGAACTAAAAGTCATTAGGACTTTAGTAGCGTAGCAAAAAGCAAAAACAAAATATTAATACTCCTAAAGTGAAACTGTAAGCGATAAATGGAACGGTGCTTGATAGGAGAGAAGGCGCATGTTTAAAAACAATATTTGTTTTAAAATATTTAAACAACTGTTACTTTAAATCCGCTTGTTTCGCCGTCCCCGCCCCCGTTCTGACAGACACACATTAAAACAAAACGTACTTGCTTTTCTGTTGATTGGAACAGATCGTTCTCTTATCGCATGGCATTGAGGTCCAACACAAACTGCCTTCATCTCAGGCAACAGAATCAAAACTATGGAAACTGCCGGGAGAAGAATTTTCCACTTCATTTTAAATTTATTGTACCGATTGTCTTTTTCTAAAGGAGTTAAACTCGGCCCGAAAGTGCGTCTAATCTTGTTTCGGGTTGAAACAAATTACAGTACTTGTGTTAACATATGGGGTAAACATTAGTTAACATAATGCCGAGGATACATTAATGGTTTGAGTAAAAAGACAGCAAGAAAGACAGCCGCCAATCTTAACGTATTGTAACTGAAAAGGCACAACAATATTACCATACAGCTTTGAGTATTGTTACATTATTAGACCTTATTTGTGTCGCATTTGATAATAAGTAAAGTCTTAAGAAAACAAATTTTAAAAAGCTAGTTCAAGTCTCTATTGCTTAGACATTTCTCTATCACAAACATCCAGTTATCGCTATAAATAGTCTTCTATCACAAACACACACCTGAGGTCTCCGTATAGCTATGAAAGTGCCCTATCACAAACATCCGGTTATATATTCTCAATACTGCGACAGTGGCGCTTCGACACAAACATCCACTTAAGGTTTCAATATGGCTATAAAAGTTCTCTAACAGTTAAGTTCTCTTCTGGTCTTAATATCGTTATAATTGAACTCTTTCACAAACATGCGCCTGAGGTCTCACTATGACTATGAAAGGGCCCTATCACAAACATGCACCTGAGGTCTCAGTATGACTATGAAAGGGCCCTATCACAAAAAAAAAATCAGTTAAGATCTCAATATCGCTATAACAGCGCTTTATCACAATTATCAAGTTAAGGTCTCATCATAGCATATTGGTCTCATTGATTATAGCTATACTAGTGCTTTATCACAAACATGAAAGTAAAACGATGTGCCATCTTAGTCATGAAACAAGCATACACACAGCATACGTTTTGCTCCATTATGCGTGAACAACTTTCTTTTCCTGTGCTCTCAAGCGCCAAAGATATATTTTTATCGTCCCATCTTAAAAGAAAAAAAAATGTGTTCCCAACCAGAATATTCAGTCTGCAGCCCAAAAAAGTCTGATTTTTAGTCCCTTTAAATAAATGTGTTGACGATCGTGCAGTAAACTTCCTGTCACAGTATCCAAAACGCATTGTATCTTCTGTCCTTGCCAGCGAGCTCTTTGTATCTATACATATAGCCTAGTTTTTAATTTTTATTCCTAAGAAGTTCCTGTCTTCAACGGTTTTGTTTTGATAATTTGTAAAATCATACTTTTATTTTATCTAAGCTATTTCATAAATCGTAAATCAAAGTTAACGGATTAAATAAAAAAAATGCTTTTCCAGAAATTTCTGTTATAGATCTATATATACGCACGTAATAAGATATTAATGTGCAGCGAAAAAAAAGTTAAATGGGTAGCTGAATGCGTTAAAAGATGATACAGGTTTATAGGCTTTCGAATCAAAACAACCTGTGTAGCCATCACGAGATTTATACACATAATAAAAAAATTATCACTACGTACAAAACGTTGATACAACAGGCACTGTTTAGAGTATAAACCCTCTTTTATTTGAAATTTCGAAAAAATGAAGTAATGAAAACTATTAAAAGTTAGTGAGATAATGTTTTGTCTTTGTAAAAGAGTTTTATCTAACAAATGCAGAAAAAGGAGAAAAGAACGATAAAATGATGATTAATGCAACTGGAAACGCTAGAAATTCACTAGAGATGTCGCACTTATCTTATAAATAAGCGCAAATTGAGGAAGAATATTTCAAGAAAAATGTACTTTATCAAATCGATGTGAGTGAGCACAAGAACTGAATGAATGTAAAATCCGTCAACTATCAATCCATCCTAGTCTCTTTTGTTGAAAATACTAATGAGAGAGGAAATTTAGGTATGAAGAATAAAAATGAAAAAGTGTGGTTAACGTAGTTGAAAAGCTCAAGAAAATATATCAACCTAAGTTTTCAATATAAAAAATATAGGGAAAAAAGGTCCAGATCCAGAATAGACAGGCATCTATTGATCGCAACCCAAGATTTCTTCGGGACGTCTCAGTTCAGAGAAAACATACGGTCTAATGTGAGATTGTGATTTAAATGTAACAAATGCAAGAAGGTTAATATAATTTGTAAAACGCATACCTGCAGGTCTGAATCGAAATGTATTGTAATCTTTTACACACAAAACAGTATATACTTCTATTCCAGGTCATTCCATCTAAAGGAATTGAAAACTATAGATACAGATAATGTATAGATTTCAAAGAGTTTTCGAAAATGAATTAAAGCAGATTTAATTCGGATTGGGAATATCCGGATTCACAAATTCCTTTGACCAAAATGACGAATAAGAATTTTATATAAATATATACTGTTATAACTAAATAGGTCTACACAATAATTCACAATTTTTCTATTCGTGGCAGACTCCATCTATCTTATATCTAGATACCCAGATGTAAATTTTATTAGGTTTATCCTATTACCACAGAGGGCTAAAGGCGAAAGTGTAACGTTATGCGAAGTTTAATAAATATACAAAATACAAAAATTTATAGTTTATAACGCTATACAAATTTTAAAACACTAATTAATTTACTTTCCATTGCGAAAAACAGATCAATTATCAATGTCTATGTTTACATTCAACCATTGAGTTAGAGCAATGGTTATTTTTACATCTAACAGGCTATGCAGGACCAACTGTGATCAAATCAGGTCGACTAGAACCACAATGATCAGGACTCTAAAAGAGATTATAGAAAATGGAAATTAGAGTTATAAAGCTTATTGTGTACTGAACTTTGCTATCATCACCACGAAATAAAATACTACAAGCAAATAATAAGATTACACACCAGTTTTATATGATGTACTCAGCTCAGTAGACACAGGAATAACGAAGACTTATTTGAAACGCCAAGCATCTCGACCACTTAAAAATTAGAAAACACCATACGTCGATCTATACAATATGCTGCCATATTATATTGCCTCTACGGTCAATAAATACAATAAAGTTGTCATCTAGTATAATCTGTCATCTCAATTTATAAAATAGTGAATTAACCCAATAAAATTGTCATTTTTTTCCATTTGAACTCTACTAAATATATATTTCCAGTAGATTGGTGACCGCGTGCTGCTTCAGTTAGTCCCACCGTTATCTAATATCTTCGCGAAATTCAAATTATGATAGACAGGTTCAGTACAATTCGGATAATTAAAATGACAGAGTCTTCAAACCTCTACCACCCGCATCAAAAAGTGCAAAGCTGTTAGACTATATCTAATCCCTATGCCCGAACAGTCAATTCCAAGCACACAAACAAAGTATGTGGATCTGAAAGCAATGAAAAAGTCATGCCCCAAGAGTCCATGCCTTTTACAATCAACTGCAGTGTCAGTGATGGCAATCGAAGTCATTCCAATACTTCCTATTGAGCAGGCCAATATGATAATCAAATTTTTCATCCATATCCTATATCTTAAGTTTGGTTGTTTTTCTTTCTCTACCATCTACTCAAGATCCTTCAAATAAAGTTTGTTTCCAAGAGTGTTGTGCCTGAATTCTCCTGTTTCACTTGAATTAAACGCCATAATAGTTAACATCAACACATTTCTATTGAATTTTTCTTTTATATTAATTTGAAAAATGACCAAGGCATCATGTACTGTCCTTTGACCTGACTTCAGCAGATGTGAAATTATGACCAGGGTGATTGAGAATATAAGATATTTAAATTATGATTTAAGTAGGTGTGACCAAAATGTTTAGAAGACAATATATTGAAACATTTTCGCTTGCATAATTCAGCAAGGATGCAGGGGCGTTGATATAATAAAGATTAGGATAAGAAAGACAACCACCAACTTAAATTAATAGTCAACAAAAAGTTAACGAAACAGTAGTACATAAAACTGTTATGTCCTCTTATCTGTCGTTTTAAGTGATGAATCCACTACAGGCGAAACGTTTTTAATGTGCTACTATTTTGTTAACTTTTGATTGACAATTACTTTAAGTTGGTGGGCGTTTGATTCACAAAGTTGTTTGCTATTAATAGTTTTCTATTGCATCCAGTACACATTTTTTGGAATGTCTCAAAGCGCATGAGAATTATCTAGGCAGGCTCTATGCTAAGAAATATATGGTAATGAGAGCCCAATGCAGGATGCTGCCAGCTCTAGAAGGAAAGATTTGATAGAGGCAAACCGGCTGTTTTACATACAGTGTAGGCTTATGTCTACATCACAAAACCCATATATAAAAAGAACCAAAATATCAATTTAAAATAACATAAAGGAAAGATAGGGATTGAACTTGATATTAATGTAGCGGTATGTTGAAATGAATAAATACATTTGAAATACATTAACTTGAAGAGAACAGGACTAAAAGAAAAATAAAATAAAAAAATAGAAAACTGTCTTTTGACAATTTTGCCTTCAGGGTATAAATGAGTTATTTGATTGGCCATTATTTTTAGTCATCCTTTATTACATAATTTGTAGTTTTTTCTTTTTTTTTTAATGGCATGAATGGTTTGTGTAATATTGAACAATTAGCCTATGTTATCAATAACCACTGATTTCTGGAAGCTGTAGGCCAAAAGAATAAAAGGATGATTTAAGAGATCGTTCGAGAATTAGATGAGAGATAGACCACCGATCTTAGTGAACTCTTAGATGCATACAGTATCATGGAAATGTACGTTGCTGCTCTGAAGCTGTTCTTCATTTAAACTCTTCGATCAATTTATCGGTTAGACTTGGTCTGATTTCTGTTCTTTGGTCTATTCAAAAGTTTAGCATAAGCAAAATTCAGCTAGACTTATACCGGAATAGGACAAGGTTATTCGTAACTACAGAAAATAAAAAAAATTTGAACAGAAATAGTTTATGTGAAAAAAAATTCTTTTCTTTGCACATAAATGCTACCGCCGGTATAAAAGCAAAAGCATGACAAGCACATAAAATCCAAACAGAAGTACGTGCCCAAAATGCATATAAATATTTAATTTTCTTGTATCGGTATAAAATAAGTTTACGGGATTTCTGTCTTGATTTTCCTATATCGGTATGAAATAAGTTTACGGGATTTCTTTCTCTATAAATAGAGACAGAATTCCCGTAAACTTATGTTATACCGATACAAGAAAATTAAATATTTACTTTTTTAAAAAATAAAAGAAACGTCGAAACTTAAAAGCCAATTAAACCAATCCTCGCTGTTCTGATAGAAAGCATCGGAGAACATATTGATAGGCAATTCTAGTTGATTGACACAACTTACATCAATAGCCATATCTATCTGATCTGAGAGGACTCATTTATACACATTGGCTAACACATTGCGAAACTAATTTTGCATTTTGATAGATTTTTTTTTTTAAAACCCCGATGTTTCTTTTCTTTATAGAATCAAATCTTTTTTATTTGACTGATATAAGGAGAGGGAAAATTTCTAAAGGCGGAGCACTTTGATTTTTTTAGGGTTTTAGTTGAAAAAAAAAGTAAAGCAAATCATTTGGAGAGGAACGTGAATACTTTCAACCGATCAACGCTCTTTTTGTCAAAAGAATTAAAATCTCAGATGCGTATGGACTTCCTCCGCTAAGTTCAACATTCCCAATGTGTAGTTGCTTAAATCTGCCACCCTCATTCTTCGATTTGATGTCAGAGGGCTTTGGTAAAACCATGCAGACAGATCAGTATTTCTATTTCTTCGTACCATCCAAGCATCATATTCTAACTTTAAGCTCAGATCACATATCCATGGATTTCCGCCTACATGCTACCACGAAGTTTTAGGCAGTGAGTCAAATACGAAGGTTTGCAGACAGTGTCTTCAAGCGGTTATGCTGAATGTATAGCGATTTTAGGTTTTGGAAGCTACTCACATTTCTGTGTAAAGAACTGCAAAAACAAAAAAAAAAGAACTGGGCAAAGTTTAGAGATAACTTAGAGGAGGAAAAGGCCCTCGAAATTTAACTTTATAATATGGATTATAAAATGTAAAAATGGGTAAGGGATATGAAAGTCATTGGTCGCCTGTATGCTGAACACATGCATCTAAGTGTTGTTAATGTTGAACTAAATCTTCTATAATATAAAATAAATTTATCGAAGCTAACTAGAGTTTCATTGTTGTTATCACAATGTAAAGGAATACTATGGTACGCATCGGGATAGCCAAGAAAGCTCTTCTTATACGATATTTCACCTCTATTCGTCTAGTCAGTAACTACGTTTAATCTGTACAAGGTAATACTGTAATCCACTCCATCAAGCTCATGATTCGGACTCTCGAAAATCAAGTGTCTTGCTTCAATGTAGATGGCACAGTCAAAACGTTAATTAGACGCTACATAAGTGGCAGAGTCTGACAAACTTGTTCCATGCCAATAATAATGTTGTCATGTTCTATTGCAGTAAATACTGGGGAGTGGGGCCAAGGGGAGGCAATATCTATAATATTGCAATTTTGCTTCTGAGAATAAATCGTGAGAGGCAAAATAAGTGATTGAGAGAAAGAGAGAGAGAGAGAGGGAGAGCGAGAGAGAGAGAGAGATTAACAGAGACTGAGGGAGAGTGCTAGAGATAAGTTCGCGACACAAAAATATTGAGGAAAAAAGAAAGAGAGAGGGAGAGAGAGAAAGAGAGAAAGAGAGAGAGAGGGAGAGAGTGAGAAAGAGAGGGAGAGGAAGAGAGAGAGACAGACAGAGACAGAGAGAGAGGTAGAGAGAGGAAGAGAGAGAGAGAGAGAGAGAGAGAGAGAGAGAGATTTGCACCTCGTGACTCAAAGATATTTGCTTCGGCACAAAAAAAATTCTCACGAGCATGCTCAGAGATGTTTACTTCCAAAGATGCTCATGTTTATAGATAGAGATGATCATTTGATTTCACAGAGATGTTCACTACGATGCATAGATGGTTATCTCCACGGAGAGAAAGAGAGAGGGAAAGAGAGAGAGAGAGAGAAAGAGAGAGAGACAGAGACAGAGACAGAGACAGAGAGGTAGAGAGAGGAAGAGAGAGAGACAGACAGAGACAGAGACAGAGAGAAAGAGAGAGAGACAGACAGAGACAGAGAGAGAGAGAGAGGAAGAGAGAGAGACAGACAGAGACAGAGAGAGAGAGGTAGAGAGAGGAAGAGAGAGAGACAGACAGAGACAGAGAGAGAGAGAGAGAGTGAGAGAGAGAGAGATTTGCACCTCGTGATTCAAAGATATTTGCTTCGGCACAAAAAAAAATTCTCACGAGCATGCCCAGAGATGTTTACTTCCAAAGATGCTTATGGTTTTAGATAGAGATGATCATTTGATTTCACAGAGATGTTCACAACGATGCATAGATGGTTATCTCCACGGAGAGAC
>BLXT01006233.1:698735-710006 GCA_019648995.1 Plakobranchus ocellatus | reverse complement strand
CTCTCTCATTCTCTCTCTCTCTCTCTCTCTCTCTCTCTCTGACTGTCTGTCTCTCTTACTCATTCTCTTCAAGAAAAAGTTCAGTCAATTTTATAATTCGTTTTTTCAGGTGGTTTAAACGTTTTCTGTCTTATCTTTCAAAATTAAAAAAAAACCCTAATAATTGTGTCTTTATTTCGATCTAACCAAATAACTATGAAAGTTTTGAGTATAAGCATTTACAACTTCTTGACTGTGTGTGTGTTTGTGTGTGTGTGTGTGTCGGGCGTAATGAGTAAATCCATGCGTTAGTAATAAAATTATTCAAGTGAGTTTATCCCTACAATGTGAGTAAGTGAATGTGTGAGCGTGTGAGTGGGTATTGTGACACCCTACAATGCATGTAGTGAGAACTGTAGACTTCAGTCAACAACAATAACGACTGTGAGTTTTCCAAGACTTGCTGTTATGACTGCTAGTAAGTCTACATATCGTGTTTTATATTATTATGCCTCAAAGCAAAAGCAGGTGAAATTGAGTGAAAAAAAAAAGAGAGGGAGAGAAGAAATACAAGCGTGAACGAAAAGACAGACGCAGGCATATGACTTGGCTTATGCTCATTTCAGAAATACGCACGCTAATTCATTGAGCATTGGCTTGATCTAGTCTCTCTAAATGTTTAGCCTACGAACTCGAGATCCAGACTTAGGCCTTAGAGCACACTCAAAACTTCTGACGACCCATGCCCGTTTTATCTCAATCTACATTTTGGTCACTAACTACATTCTAGGGTTGATGAAAACTGTTTGCAAGTTTAACTGAATCGTAGGTTTGTACAAATAATAGATTTTTTAAAAAATTATTTCAAAACGTATTTAATTATTTTTTTGACGTTTCGATTAAAGACATTATAGTATTAGATGCAGACCTAGATCTCGAGTCATTTTTTCCTGTTATCAAAAGCGTATCTAGAGCTATTCTCTTGTTTGTGATCGGATGCCTCTTCATTCATATCAAGCTGAGCATTGGCAACGCTTATGGCGAATCTTGCAGAATTAAAGAAGGAAAGATTTCATATAATGTATACAAAGTTATATTCCAATAATAGTGACGGATTTGAAAGCAGTTTTAGTCAATGGTACACACTTTTAAAAATGTGCCTTAGGGAAAACACGGAACTGCTCAATTACACATTATATATATATATATATATATATATATATATATATATTATATACATATATATATATATAGATATATAGACTTCTAGGTTTCCGTCGCAATTCGTTTTTGACAAGGACGACACAAGCCCCGAAATAAATGGAGATACTAGTTAGAAATCAAAACGATTGGGCAACACAGACTAATATTGTAGCAAACAACAACAAAAAAAAAACAACAACAAGAACAACAATAACATCAGCAGCAGGCCACACTATAACTAATAGATATAAAAATCCTGCTTCGATTTGAGTAAACTACAGCAAGCTATCAATTAGTTGTGGTAAAAATTCAGAGAAATAGGCTTTCAGTAAGCACGTCCCAAAGTTCCAGGTATTAATACCAGTATCAAATAATAGTTAAATATTGTCCATACAGATGAAGAGAATAAAGTATATCTGCAGAGTTGAAGCTCATGTAGAGCGTAAGTTTTCTGGGATACGTGTATAAGCAAGGAGATCCGTGGCGGCCTGTGGAAGTGGCCTCTATGAAGGAGAGAAGCAGCGACGCAACAGAAAACATTTTGGCCACCAAACAGTAGAACTGATGATACAGGCACAGAAGGCTGAAAGGCTGGCAAGTTTCGGGCTTTTACCCAGGATTCGCAGGAATAGCGACAATGAGACCAGCTACTTTCTGGCCTGCATACAGGGACGATGTTCTTGCACATAGTATTCGTAGTCACTTTGAGGTGGTCTAAGAAAAACAGTTCAATATTTGAAATGCTGAATGGTGCATCAGCAATAAGTTATGACAGTTATTGCTAGTCTAAGAAAAACAGTTCAATATTTGAAATGGTGAATGGAGCATCAGCAATAACTTATGACAGTTATTGCTAGTCTAAGAAAAACAGTTCAATATTTGAAATGGTGAATGGAGCATCAGCAATAAGTTATGATTGTTGTTATTGGTGCGCCATTCGCCATTTCAAATATTGAACTGCTTTTCTTGATGATACGTTTTCCTATAATTTGATTGCTGTCTTCTCGCTTTATAAGCGTCTTATATAAATTCGAAGAGCTAAATTATTCTCCACCTATGAGCTCCCTTCTAATTTCACTAAATTAAAGTCAAAAGGAGCTGATAAAAACTTTACTGTAGGTTAAAAAGGTACTACTGAAATCTAGAACCGTTCAAGTTATGTCCTATTCTCGAATAATGCCAAAGGTGAAAAAAAATCCCAAAAAACTACCAAAGCAAGATGAAGGTAATGTATTTTGCCATTCGGCTAATCTTTATTAACTATCTATCTGACTTTAGGTTTATTAGAACTTTTTATTCTTTTAGTCTTTTATTGTAGGCTTACTATCTTTTTTCAAAGGTATAATAACAGGCCTAAAATATGCAGGTGTTAAGATATAGGAAAAAAATCATTGTGTTTAATTCATCTCTGCTTTTTGTTGTTTTAATATTTTAGTTTCATTCGGCAGAGGAAAAAAAAAGTGGGATGAAAATTTCTCTGCAATCAAACATTTTAATTTCATTAATGGAATCTTGATTTGATGAAATCGCGTCATAAATGACTTACCTTAATGAAAATGTCATTTCATTTTTATCGGCCATATGTCTGCACTGATTTGAAATTATATATCTTTTGAAAGAACAATAGACAGAAATGTAGACCAATCCTAAATCTAGACAAAAGAATAACCTTGTTTCAAAATAGTTTAAGTAACTGAAAACGACCTGAATAACGTTATCTTGTCTGCATCATGTAAGGCCCAACTTTATGAGAATATTCACGTCGCATTTTTGAGGGCCATCAATTTGGATGGATTTCTGTGTATCACCAGTCCACAACAAGAGTGAAAATCAGATGCAATGTGCTACGTACACTTGGGAATGTGGCTTTGCTCTCTTCAAAAGTAAATGAAGTCTAAACGATCAGAATTCTTGCGTTCTCCATCAACAAAGATCGGACTCGCAACCAAAAGTTTCTCTATGAATCTCAAGGCACGGGTCTTAACGATAAGCTAGGACATAATATCTACAGGGCTTAAATCTGAACTGTTACAATAATACATTGCACAAAACGTGTTTATTGTAGTTTGTAAGCATAGAATGTGGAAAGTTCTGCAAAGAAAAAAAGGAAAAAAAAAAGGGGGGGGGGGGGCATTACTTCTGGTTGCTCTACACTACGCTTCCTACTTTGCGAAAACATCATGAATGTATGCGTTTTTTTTACAGGTGAAGCCACAGTTTATTTCTGAGCTGTTTATGGTGGCATCTGCATTAGGGCAAAATTGCATCGCAGTCTTCCAACAAGGACGGCTCGGCCGCTTCTTGTAGCCTTTGCAAATAAGGATAGCTAAAAAAAAAAAAGATAAGCTTATATCTAATTTACTTAAAAATCAAAAATCAATAAATCATTATTGTTTGCTGTTTAATAACATTATGAATTGTCTCTCCTTTTTAATTTAGTTTTTCAAAAATTCATAAACTGTGATTGCTTAAAAGGCGTTCGATGTATTGTGTGATAAGGCAAGTTAAACCAGTGAAATGGAGTCACTTCTACATGTTCATTGTGTCTTCTGTTTGACTTAAATCATTTTAACGGCACATTTTTCTTTTTAAAATAGCCTCTAAAGTATAAGCTTATGTTTTAGCTTTAACTCTTTTTTATATTTTGGTTTAACCGTAACTCAGTGTTCATACAGTCAAAAAAGTTATATGAAATCCTAAACAGTAAGATGGCAGAACGATAACGCACAATACCTAATGCCTCCATGCTAGAAAAGAAGGAATTAAAAAAAAAAAGAGAGAGAGAGAGATCCAATGTAAGTTATCAATATGAAATAAAAGACGAATGATATAAATTTTTTAAAGGACAAACAAGATGTTGTAAGGTATGATTATAATCAGAATACAATTTTTTGTATCGCTTGTTGAAATATTAGAATCAATGCTCTTACAATCCTTTTTTATTTTTTATTTTTTTTTTTTTTTTTTGCTTAGCCTTGCAAAATTGCAACAATGCTACTTTTTCTGTTTTTAAACTATCATCACTGCAATCTGCAAAAGTGTCCCATAATTTTATGTCAATTATGTGAAAGTCATTTATAAATTAGCGGCCCGTATTATATAAGTTTTCAAAGCGTGCGAACCACAGATCTGCTGTTACCTATAAAGACTATGGCCGTAAGCATGAACGTTTGCAAAAAATGAGGTCATCAAAACAAAAAAACCCTATTGCAATTATAAAAAATTGAATATTGAATAGGTTGTGACTCATCAAATCTAGTTTTGATACGGGTGTGTAAGAAAGATTCCATGTCATAAAGATCCTCTATATTGGTTAGACATTTGTTTTTAATTTGTTCTTGCATACCTTTTTTACATTATAACATGAGGGTTTTGTTCGATTAACTTTGCTATTAACAGTCAAATGTGAGGCACATCCCACGTCCCAGTTCAGGTGGTTGCTGTCCTACTTCAATCGGAAAAAAAATGTGCTCAGCTTCTAACTGCTGGGGGGTATTTTATATCTATTAGTCTATTCCTTATGCAAAGCAGCAGAATAGGAGCAGAGACAGAGAAAAAGAAAAGAAAAAAATACAAAATTCTTTGTTCAGCAAGTCCAAATTTTGGGGACATGGTGATTTTCCAAAAAGATATTTTTTTCCTTTTTTTAATGACAGCCTAAGCTGAGCGAATGTGACACGAGAACGTAAATGCCATAATATTTCTGTTTCTAATCCTCGCTGGGTGATTCCGCTCTGTTCTATATTTTCTGTCGCAGTTTACGCCTAAAACAGATTTCTAGCTTTCAGAAGGTCGCCTTATGGCTTTAGCGTAGTTATGTCTGTATATAAATTGATATCAAGCACTATTTCAGCCTTCCTAAAAATAATATTCTTTGTTTCGTTTCGAAAGCAAGTAAAATTTATGTTATTTAATAGTGCAAGTACTTGATGAGATAGATAGTTAAAGCTAAGGACTTGCTTTAACCACATATTATGCGGGTTATGCTGACATCAGTCTTCCCTTATCTTTTTTATTTGGATATGCATTACATAATTTGTGTTCGCACTTTTGTATATAAGGAGTTTGGTTTCATCTCTCACACATTCTCACAAGATATCTTCCCTCTCAGAGTCATAGAATCAGCCCAGAGAAATCTCCCAGTTCTCAAAGATGTGGAAACTTGTTGCTCTCCTGGCGTCCGTCCTCCTCGTGACTGGTGAGTTATATTTTACTAATAATCTATCTCTAGTAGGGTCGTCCCATCTCCAAGATTTGCTCTTTTCCTAATTTCTTCGCTGAAGATAATGCATTCTTGCCTGTTCTCAGCTTTGTCGCCTACATCTGTGAGTGTTGGGGCTTCCCCTGAACCTAAAGTTCTACTTTTGCTCTCCAGGATTGGATTTTTTTGTGCATAGCCAAACACAAATGGCGAGCACAACTAGCAAGTAGAATAGAAAAAAAGTCCTCTATGATAGTTTATCGTATACATTGATCATATTTGACTTTCAGGGGAGGGGGGGGGGATGATTTCTTTTAGGAATCTGCAAATATATTTTAATTTTAACCTGTATTTATTTAACTGCCTACATTTTCAATAACAAAGCAGTTTTTGGTCATATTTTTAACCAAACTTCGGGATGCGTTAAGCGCACTATTTGTATGTTATTCTTACTTCTATTTCAATTTGCCATTCAGTACTTTTGCATCTGCCATGGATCTTCTCGGAGCCCAGTGGATTACCATATATTTTTTCCACTTAAGAAGCCTTTAAGGCGAAATTTTTTTTAAACAGATATCCAGAGTTGTTTAACTTTGTTTAAATAAATCGTGGGTTGGTCGTTGTTTTTTTTTTCTGCATTCATTTCATTTCCTTCAAACTTCTGAGCATCTTCAAGATCCTTAAACTTGGTGATTTCTCCCCGTGAGTGCAGTATTTGTATGTTGTTTTTTTTTTTACTTTTATTGTTTTAATGAGTATGTTGAGAAAATTCGATCTGATTTCCTAAGGTGAGACTGAAGTTGATCTAAAACAACAAACAAAGAAAAAGAGTTGGGTCTCATATTTATACCTCCTCCTGCTTGCCAGTCATCTATACTATATATATTTGTGTAGTTGAACTCTTTCCCCACCGGCTGGGTGCTCTCAGATCCACTCTTAACTTGAACATAACCCTGAAACGCCTGGACTATTATACATAAGACTCCATGTAATCCTCAAATGTATTTTTTTAACACTTTGGCTTAAATGAAACGTTTCTTATCTTCACGAGTTGTAAGATAATGAACATAAGAAAAATCTATACCTATTTCTACTGGGTGGTTGGTTGGCACCCGCACACTTTTTATATAGTGCAACTAGCTGGGTGGATAAAACCCGTACATCAAATACAATAGATTTTATTATGGCAACATAAAGAGTGTAATCAAACATGTAAGAATAATCATGCAAATAAACAAAAGCATGCAATACATAGTATCTGAAAGGGGGAAATAGGAAAAAAATTAACCAGAAAGACATTATTTGGAACAGCCAATGGTCATCAAAATTGTGTATTCATTGTAAATATGGCGGTCATATTTTGAACAGCAGATTTTTATCTTTCTGTCTCTTTTTGCAGGACACCTGTTTAGATTGTTGGGCTCAGGTTGTGCAACAGAATGTTTGGGCTTCTTCCTTTGGTTCTGAGAGGGTGTGTGTGTGTGGGAGGGGGGGAGATGAGTGTGTAGAAGTAGAGGCTCTCTAGGGAGGTGTGTGTGTGTGGGAAGGGGAAGGTGAGAGAGACTTCAGAAAAGTGTCGATGCTCTGTTTGATGGGAAGGTTGAGGGCTGGGCAAGATGCTCTTTTTCACACCTGCTAGAATGCCAGCTCTCTTGTAGCCGCAGTGCGAAAGCTGCTAGTTATCATCGTGAAAGCCTAGCTTGCTTATGACCCTGGTAGCATTAGTGCTCAAATTGATGTTGTTGAACAAGACCAAAAGTAGCCATCTCTTTGTTTTCTCAGTGAAAGCATAAGCCATTTGGTCCATGGTATCCACGCTTCTCTTTGACTTGTTATAGGCCAAGACAATATCAGGCTTTCCACTTGTCTCGCACCTTTCGTGCTCAGCAGGAATACATTCTTCCCTTTCTTGCTCTGATAGGACACCAGAGATTATGACTGTTTCCAGAACATAAAAGATGATTCTTCAGGAGCAAATGTTTTTTGATTGGAAGGTCTCGAGCAAAAATGTTTCTTCTCAATGTCCACACCACGGTCAGGTTGTCCTTCATCAATCTCTTTGCTAGATCAAAGTTAGTGAAGAAAATGTCGCAGGTGATTTTTCTTCAAACTTCCCTTGAAGAAATGTGTTGGTCCCAATGGATACATTGTTTTCTGTAACTGGACGGGTCTAGTTTGTTCTCGAAAAGAAATTTTCTGAGAAGATAATTCATTTCGTTATTTATCACACCTTTAAAAAAATTGTATTCCATACTTGTCCGGCTTACTTGGAATGTTTTAAATTAATTCAATTCGGCCACGGAAAAGCCAGGCTGTTCTTCAACTTTTATATTATGGGCGGAGTGATAGTAATTGACAAGAAAAGGCCAAATCCATGTGATAATTTCACAGCATTTATTATTTGACAGCAATGTCAAATAATATATAGATGTTAACAACCTAGCCAGTATTTTCCTGTTATGAAAGTATACGGGTGTGAACCACACAGTATTTTTCTATAAAAAAAAGTATACGGTGTAAGCCACGAAGCCAGTATTATTCTATATAAAACTATACGGGTTTGAACCACCCAGCTGGTAGGGAAAGGGTGGGAAATATGCTGAAGGAGAAAGGGTTAAATTTTATGTCACGTAAAGCTCCTGAACCACAGAAGAGAATTACTTTAAATTTTGTATGAAAGATAAGCTGTGGCGAAAGGTGCAATGATTGTGTCCAGATATTCAAATTCTACCTTTTTCTACTTTTCTTGTTTTTATACTATTTCCTCAAAATATAAGCCCAAATTTTAAAATCAGCCATGATGCTAACGTTCAAATGTATAGACCTAAATTTCCGCTTTACAATACTTACATTGAAGCCACAGAGGTACACTAATCAATGGCTTTCATTCAAAGCTGCATTGGAAGCGAAAGTCAAGAGTCTAGCTTAGATATCTAAATCAAAGCGCCATTGTTAGATCTAGATAAACCTGATTAAGCCTAGAGATCGAAATTCAATGTCTTGTTTTAGCTTTAAATACACGAGAATCTAGATCTAAACTACAGGCATGCATTACTTGAATTGTTCAGGAGTTTTTCGAAAAATAACATTCGAAATACACAGATATATGAAGAATAGATAAGAGAATACGTCGGCATCTCATTTTATTTCATGAGGTGCGCAAGTTATTTAGATCTAGATCCTAAGGTTCCCTTACATCTAAATGTTTAAAGCGGCATTTAATGTCGACGTTTGGATTAGTTGTAGTTTACCTACTCTCTCTCTCTCTGTCTGTCTGTCTGTTTGTCTGTCTCTCTCTCTCTGTCTGTCTGTCTGTTTGTCTGTCTCTTTCTCTCTCTCTCTCTCTCTCGCTCTCTCTCTCTCTCTCTCTCTCTCTCTCTATCTCTCTCTTCCTCTTTTTCTCTGTTTCTTTCCTTTGAATCACAGTGTTGCGGTTCCACTCAATCGTTCGTAAAACGGGTTATGCAGCAACTAATTATAAATAATTAAGGCAGGCCAAATAATGAATGAACTGGGTAGTCAGAAAAAAAAATAAACAGAAATCTCAGAAACATGGAGATTGATAAGAAGGTGCATAAAAAAAATATGCATTTCATATTGGAGGTATTAGTTTTGTCAAAATTTAAAGTGGAGTTTAAAAAAAAGGAAGGGAGGGGGGAGTGGGAAAAAAGGGAGGGGGGGATATTTAAAAGTGAAAGAAGAGCCCAATTTCTTTAAGCACTAAAAGAAAAAGGAGCAATAAAATTTTTTTGCGTGAATTTTGCTTTACACAGAATATCAATATGCCAAATAAAGATAAAGACTAGAAATGGGTTTAACTAGTGATAGTTAATAAAGCATGATTCTTTTGACTTTGTACACACACACACACACACACATATATATATATATATAAATATATATATATACATATATCTGACACACCAGTACGTTTATGTAATTTTTAACAGAGGTCTGTGGAGTCTGCGTGCCAGTCATTCGCTGTGATGCAAAATTGGAAGAACAAGACATGTCTTATCTGGCACAGGATATCGACGAATCTATGGTCATGTCCTACCTTCTTGGAGCCCGTCTAGATGAGATTTGCCCGTAAGTAGAGTCTTTTCTTTTCTTGTATCTTTCCTCAAAAGGTTTGTATTACGAGTTGTATGATCATCATCATCATCATTATTATTATTTTTATTATTATTATTATTATTATTATTATTATTATTATTATTATTATTATTTTATTATGATTATGATGATGATGATGATGATTATTATTATTATTATTATTGTTATTATTATTATTATTATTATTATTATTATTATTATTATTATTATTATTATTATTATTATCATTATTATTATTTTTATTGTTATTGTTATTATTCTTGTTGTTGTTATTGATTTTGTTGTTGTTGTTGTTGTTCTTGTTGTTGTTGTTGTTGTTGTATATTCAATCCACCTGCCGTGGCATTTTTTGGATCCTAGATTTTATATTGATGTAAGTGCTCTCTGGGTGATGATCTTTTCCAATTATATCCATAAAACGCATCATTAACACCAGGAGGGGTTGATCCTTTCTCTTCCTTACCTTTACCTCAGTTCGAATGTTTGATTCAGTGTCTTTCCACTGCAGGCTACTGGACTTTTTCCCTTATTTAATCACAGTTTTTAGAGTTAAGTTTTGCAGCTAAAAAATAACGTCAAAATCTTTGATATTCGCCATTTATTCACATTAAGTTTGGTTTTCCGATCTTTAATTCGATTCCTTATTTTGCTACGAGCCATGGAACCTGCGATATTTCTGGTGTGAAGTAATTTCAACTACAAAGAGGATTCAAATAATAAAAGCAAAGAATTTCTCAACAAAAGCTAAAAAAATGCAACTTTTATTGAAATGAAACAAGTTGCAAGAGTTTTCAAAATGTACTATATTAATGGAATGTAAGCAATATGCAGATGTATCGGTGCAGATGGATATACACGAGACACTTTGCTGCTGCATTATTTCCTGAAAAAATTTCGGCTTTTGGCTTCTCTTCTACTTACTGTAAGTGTCCTTGAATAAACTCTAGTGAATAAAGAATGGAAACAATGATTTATGATAAAAAGAAGTTTTAGCACATATGTCTCTTTTTATGAAAATAAATTTCTTAGAAAATAAAACATTTTCAATGTGCAGCAACATAATATCGCAAAGCTCGCAAAATTAAATTATGGTTCAAATAAACTGTTTAGGACATTCAAAACTAGACTTGTGACCTTTTTGACCTGATCCCTAGATTTCCTCTTAAAAAAATCAGTGAATATTTGTTCTGATTAAATCAGTAAATTAAGAAGATGTGAAAAAAGAAACAAATGAGGTATTCATTTTATTGATATTTTATAATAAAGTTCAGACAACCTTATAGCAGTTCTATGGTTTCCAGACCTTTGTTATTTTAACTGACCGTTACAAAGGAAAAAACAGAAAAAAAAAAGGGGTGAAGGAAAACCTGATTCGCCATATCTTTGACATTCTAAGCTTGAATGGCATAATCACTGTCAGCTATAGTATTAGTGGCATGATTTCATACTAATTCTAGCTGATCAAATGATTAACGATTGCGCAATAATCACCATGATTCATTAAAGAAGCAACGAATGACATTTTGATCATCTATTCTTTCATCAAAGGATTGAGCCAAAGTACAAATCGTGTGTGGAGAGCAAGATCTATGATTGTGGATTCGACGATCGAGAAATATACACGGCTAAAACAAATCTGCTCCAGTACTTATGTTCTCCTAAGGGACGCGATCGTAAGTCAATTGATTTTTTTGTTTGTTTGTTTTGTTGTTGTTGCTTTTGTTTTTTGGTTTTTTTGTTTTTTTTTTTGGGTTTTTTTTTGTTGTTTTTTT
>BLXT01006233.1:630680-643063 GCA_019648995.1 Plakobranchus ocellatus | reverse complement strand
TGATGATGATGATGATGATGATAACAGTAATTTATCTTGATGAAAATTATAGAGATAAACCACTCTTTTCATTCAGCAGCTCGACTAAAAAAAGAGCATTATCTTTTTCTCTCTTCCTTCTTGACCCCGTGGCGCTTATGAGCGTGACGCACATATTATAGTCGCCCTCTCATACTTTTTAATATAGGGCCAAAATAATGCTTTCTCACACACTCGATGCATTGATGAAACTGTTGCCTGAATAAGATTTCTTAGGGCTACAAGTGAACCATAAAATATGCAGATGCCATTACTTAAGAGCATTGACCCAATCAACCTGCTCCATACCGCAAATCTCAACTTGATAGTTGTTTTTGCCCTTTGCCACATTCTCAATGTTGAAATTTGTACGTGGAATGCCGAAACTATTTGAATATCACAATGAGAATAGTATTTTTACACTAAAATAAAAGCTCCATCACGATAAATGTTAATCAGAAATAACTATCTTCAACAAATCATAATATTAATAAATTTATAATTATGACATAGCCCGAATTTATAATTCGTTGCCACGCAAACTTATTATGAATAATTCCAAAACAAAGACATAGCAATCATTTTTGTAATAATACAATTGCTCTCCTAATCTATTTGATTAGAGAGAGCTAAGAACATTTCCTGAAACAATGCCATTATTTATTTTTATTACTGTACAGTTACTGCAAAATGCCATCTTGTGGCTGCAATTGAAATGTTCTCGATAAAAGTGAAGTAACCTAATTTACATGTATTTATAATCCTCTTGCAAAAAACAAAGGAAGGGCGGAACGGCTTAAGCTCTAGTACCAGCTCTAGGCAGCACGGTGTGTTCATAAGAAATTAGATTAAAAAAAAAACAAAAAAAAAAACACCTCAGGCTTTCGAAAGCATTAACAAGTGGACTACATTAGACTTAATTAAGTAGTTTAGTTTTTTTGTATAAAAAATCGGTGAAATTTGACCGGTATTAGATTTAGTTGGGTTTTATAAAATAAATGTTTGTTTATCCGCCTTTTTAAAAACATATTTTGGCTCTTCCGAGCTGCTGTTAAGTTCTTTTTTTTTTTATAATAAAATCAGAAAAGCGAAGTTTCGATTGTTATGCAACCGTAATAAGCTTACATGACATGTATTGTTAATCCATGGTAAAAGAATTCACATTGTGTGTCACAATGGCAAGCCACGGTTATTTATTCATTAAAATATTACGAAGTGACTATTTTCCTGAACACTCGGGAAAATCGATCCAGTCATTATTTTCCCGAATGCAATGGCACTACTTACTTTAAGAGGACCCGTGCTTTTACATCTAATTTCATCAGCTGAGTATAAGTATGATTATACTCGTGTTTCTGAATGTTCTCTCTCTCTCTCTCTCTCTCTCTCTCTCTCTCTCTCTCTCTCTCTCTCTCTCTCTCTCTCTCTCTCTCTCTCTCTCTCGCAAATAAAGCGTTCGTGAAAATCAGGTCGGACTCTACTTATCCGAGCTTTCGGGAAAATAAGGTTGGCCTAAATATTATTAGTGACAGATGAAGGACACAGGCTTTTAATCTAGACCTGTGAACTGACATTTACTTTGAATGCAATGGTGAGCGTTTGTTAACTAAGGCAAGCTCTGCCACGCTAAGGGGGCTCCATAAAAAAATACATTCTCCCCTACGTTAAAAAACTTAAACAAATATAAATTATGCAGAGTACATACCTTTGACGTCCATGAGGTAGGCGATTGGAAACATCGTGATCAGAAATGGGAGGTTTCCGAGCCACGTAAACATCGCTATATCTCCATCATTCCAATGGTAGACCTGCTTGGCAGACTGCGCCACTGGACCCCAGGTTGACCAGATGGCGTTCCATACGAGAGCAGTCATGGAGAACAGGAACAGCAGGTACCATCGCCGACTGTAGATCTCCGTCTTTGTTTCTTTCAGTAACGCCGATGTTTCATCGCTGCTGCTGCTCTCGCTATCATCGCTATCTTCATCACTCCGGTCCTTGCCCACCTCGCTGTCTTGTGTCCTCCGGCCTGAGCTAGTTCTTCCACTCCAGGACTCACCATTCCATTCTACATCTTGCGCGCTCAGAGCCCGGCCAACCGTCCCTGCGGCCTCTTCGTCTGATGTCCAGCGGCTGCTGAGAGGATCCACTTGAGAAGTTTGGCGTAAAAATTTTTTTCGAGACCAGGGCCCACTTTTAGACCCTGGTCCGAGCCTGCTGCGAGGCCTGGCAGTCTGTGCGAACAGCTGCTCCACCATGACATCATCATCATACTCGTCCCACTCATCTCCATAACAGTTATATTCATCGTCTGGACACTCATCCAAACTGTGCCGCATAGATCGCTCGTTCATACTTCCATACCTGGCCAATTTTTTGCCACCCTTTCTATTCTTAGTAGACTTGGAGGCAGCGGGGGCGCTAACCCGGCCGTTGATCAAATCATTCTCCTCGGTCATCTCACTGGAGGAAGTTTTGCCCCTGCGGGTTCTTCTCTGTTCTCCGACGGACCGAGATCGCTTTCGCCCTAGTTCACCTCTGCCCTGAGGGCGTGATCGTCGGTCGATGCTGGAAACCGGTGGTCGGGCAAAATTATGCTTTAGATTGATTCGATTGATGCTGGTTTGGCCAGAGTTCCAAAATTCAGTGGTGCCAAAACCTCTGCGGGAGAAAACGGGCGCGCTTCGGCGACCTGTACGATAAACAACGGCCGTTGAAATACGTTTTAGACGTTCTTCTTCAGCCCTTGCTGCTGCTGAATTTGATCGACCTGGCTGTCGGGACTCAAATGAGGAAGGAATTCTCTCTCGTTGTGTTGGGCCGGCAGAACTGAGTGACTGATCCTGAGAGAACGCGGCATCTGAGGATGACCTTGTCATGGCGGGTGTACATGATACTTGGCTACGATGAAGCCCAGATGGGCCTGCAACAGAAAGTGACGGAGAGTTGAAAGGTAAGCCTGAAGGATTGGGGGTGGGAGCTTCTGTTCCGTGGCGAGAAGTCTCAATATTTGAATGGGCACGGTGCGTGATAAACCGGCCTCTCTTGTCGTGACCAGGCAAATGAGTGACACTTTGATCAGAGTGAGGAACGGATGGCCTGTTGACAAGAGAATTAGTTGCAGTCGCTGCCTTTGCTTCACTTACGGATTGGTGGGGAAGACCGCTTCGTCTTGGAGGTAAATCTCGGTGGAGCTTAATAGTTATAACCTGCTCTTCCAATACAACATTTGCTAGAATATCTTTCAAACTTTGAGCTGGAGGGGACTGAGGAACAATGGATGTCGGAGACACGGCATTTGAGGTCCCTGGCTGTGGACTAGAATTTGCGACCAAGTCATTTTCCGCATAAGCAACCTCAACGGTACGACTGTTACTAAAAGCAGGCTTGCCCTGCGGTCCAAACGAACTGTCCTGGCCTTGCTCTTCTTTTGGCACGAATAAATCATCCCGATGTAAGCCAGATATATGTTGAAGAGAACTCAGATTGTCCGTAGTTGTTGTATTATTTGTACTTTGTGCGAGACTAGGAGCTGGATCGGGGCAGGCTGATTCTTGATCAATGCCGTGGGCTTCGCCATGGCCTTGGTTGAACTGGCGCGCGGGAAAGCTCGTTGGGAGATCTTGCCTCGAAATTTGATTTTGGTCTTGTGATGAGTTAAGAGAAGGAAGCTGTTCTAACATCGACCGATCATGGGGAGAATTGGGAGTACCTATCAGATGTTCATATTGGTCAACAAGTTTGGCATCGTCTGTTGTGTTCGCAGGTAAGGACACTAATCTTGAAGGCTGCGATTGATGGTACAGTGCAGCCGAACCTTCGTAAACCATGGCAGCGGGTGGCCGAGGCCCTGGTTTGATCTCCATGACGTCAGCTTCCGATTTGAGCGGCGCTTGTTTAGTCTCACCCTCATGGACACAAGGTAGATCAGTTCCACATGGTATTTTCACATCGGTTGTGAGTTCTGCCTCCAGCATCTGCTCACCGGGTAGCTTTACTGGAGAGGCTGCTGCCGCGCCAGGTGATTTTTGGTCAGCCGGCGGTTGAGGTACGCGAGATTGTTCACCGGGTGCTGCCACAGCGTTACTGTAACGTCTGATTCGAATAGTCCGGTCTTTGCCTGCAGACATGTCGTCCATCATTTTCGGTGTGCTTCGATCGTAGATTGACAAACGGGCTCAGTAGGTTTTCTTGTTACGTGGTTTTTTTATTAACTATTGTTTTTTTATCTTTAATCTATAGATTATTTTGAGGGTTGTTTGTTTTTTTTTTGTTTCTCGAAAATCTTATTGATAATACACTTCTTAGCCTCGAAACGTGAGGACTCTGATTAAGAATCCTATGCAATATTATGAGTAAGAGGAGTAAAGCGTCGGTTTATAAAATCTTGATATTTGCTTTAACTTGCACGATCAAATTGAATGTTCAAAATGCATAGATTTGTGTAAAGATGCAGACAACACAAATACTCATTACTCTCTTAGGCCTAACGCACTTCAATTGTAAAATCCCTAGGTGCATTAAAGGCAAAAGCTGCTTGGTACTAGCTCATGCAAACACAAAATTATCAACAATGAGGTGCTTTCAAGTCCTTCGTGAGGCGCGTTTTAACTCTAAGAAAGAATGTATCTTGCAAATGTTATCACTGGCAACGACATGCAAAGTCACTGGGTGATCACAGCACTGACTTGCTTTACAATTACAGGAAATATCATGAAAACAAAATGAGGATTCCATTTCTAAATCTCAATCTACTCAGTGCGGTATCGGAGAAAGTTGTCTCGCTTACAAGAGCCAAAGAAAAATTTTCCAGCTACAAGAAATTCCATGATATCTCCACAAAAATTGTGTCCAGAAAAAAGTCGTTTAGTAGACCACAGGGAGTAACTGTCTTGACCTATTTTCTTTTAAAGATGGCTTCCTTTCTCACGCTTATCTCTCTCTCGCTCGTTTGAAGTCGGACTATTCCTGGGGTCTCAGTGACACGAGCTGGTGGTAGCTGCTTTGTATGAAGGAATAATTCTGATCAGTTACAAATAATTTATTTCAGATCGTTTCACAGCTCCTTATACTTTTGGTGATGATCAACATGTAGACGTGTTGATCACAAGTCCCATGTAAGAATTTCTAACCTGCGTCGGATTTGGACTTTTTTGGAAAAAGTAAGTCCTAGAAAAAAAACAACTGATGGATAGTAATTTAACATCGATAAATAAAATCACGATCAATGCCAGAACACTGAGGCCAGGTTAAAATCTACTAAATAGGATAAACATTTCACGTCTTCTCGACACAGCAGTTAAACTTTCTGTTTTTGCTGTCAGTAGTGCAGTGTTAGGTCCTATTGCTCTTTATCTTTGCCCAAAAGTCGACGCCACTTCAATCATGCGATTCTGAGGACAAAAAAAACAGAGAAATTTTTGCTCGTTATCTTCCTGTGATAGATAGGGCGTCTGAACCTTACTGTAATAAAAAGCCAAAAAATCGGGTTAAGCCGATTCTTGCACATTTTTATCTGCAGGTTTGAATTTGCCGCATACAACCTGTTCCAGATTTATGACACAGTTTGATTTTCTCTCCTTCTGGTTACAAAATACTTCGATATTATGGGCAGTTTAAGTTTTACAATTAATTGTCAACACACCGACTATTTAACTCCCAATTTCTGATTTTTCGGAGAAAGTGGTATTAAATTATGAGAGCTAAGGTTCATTGGGGTGGAATCCACCCAAAAAATGGGCATCCTGGATATTCTATTATTCAGGTGGAAAGTTTTTAGAACACCAATTTTAGTTAGGAAAATTAAAATAAAATATTATAAATAAAATCTGCTTCTACTGCTTAATTTAATTATTTGATGCTCTGTAATAGCATTGTATATATCAAAATGGAAATAATCGGCCTAAAAGTTCTTAAATATTTTACATTTAAATTTCTATGGAAATAATCGGCCTAAAAGTTCTTAAATATTTTAAATTTAAATTTCTATGTGGTCTGAGATTTATTAAATAGATCTAAAAATTTAAGCATAAATAGCATAAATAGCTTTGGCCGAGCGATAATTCAAAAAGGCAAGTATCGCTACTCAAGTTCGGAAAAAAAGATACATTGTAATCTAGTGCAAAAAGGCAAAATAATATACAAAAACCATAAAACTTACCACCAAAGTAAGAGAAAGGTTTGAGTTACCATTATTGGGAATAATGAATAATGTACAATGAGCATCCTGGAACTTTTACTATTCAAGTGAAAGGTTTTTTTTTATCCACCAATGTAAGAAACACTCCGAGCCTTCTATTACTAGGATGGAAATTTAGATTTTAGAATATGATCATCTTTCTTTTCATCTAATTTTCAAAATATATTTTACACACGTTTCGATATTATTTTTTTTTTATTGAAAACTTTCCTAGAGTAGTGATAGGATAAGATTATAGAGAGAAACTATTACATGTAAGACACAATCCTCAAAACTTTCCACTAAAACAAGAGAAGGGCTCGGCCTTCTTATATTCTAGTGGAATTCACCTTAATTATCGAGTCTGCACACATTCACAGACAGCATGTTTGTTAAGAATGAACAACTGAGTGACCTTTTAGTTTATGGTTGATGGAATACCTTATCACTTCAAAAATGTGTGCCTCTTGAAGCGTACAATAAATTAGAGTTATGAGTAGAAACAGCAGTCGAGCTGGTGCTCGCTCCTATACCGGAAGGTCTGATATGTTAAGGTGTGGTGTTCAGCTATCCCTTTATTATTTTTTTTTTTCATCTTTTGTCCGTCTTTGTCTTCAATACGGGCGGGAATGTTGATGGCGCAAAGCTAGCGAACGTACCCTCAAATTCATAGTGATTTTTCTTTTAGTCCGGTTTGAGTCCACAGCTGGTGCGGAGTCGAACGATGGTCGAGAAAAAAAAATGAGATAACTTGTTTGCGAAGTGGCTATGACAAAAACCAAATCTCCCCGCGTATTTCGGGGCCACAGTTGAGTAAGAACAAGTATTAGATTGAGACTTTTCAGAAGAGTCATATATATAATATTGGTCTACATGAATAAGCTGTAAAATAGTTTACCGTTTACTTATCTGATCCCTATGATTTATAAGTGCGTATTGCTTGTCGGTTGGGGACTGTCTGCCAGAGCGCATGATTCAAAACTATACTGTGGAGGCCAACATATATATATGCACTGCATAATATATTAAATCATCTACTTTTACTAGATCTAATCTAGGGTCAGTTTTGTTTTGTCGCTAAGATCGACAAGGGATTTATGTGTCATTGACCTAGACAAGATTGCTTTGTGTTTGATGATCACAAAACAACGATTCAGATATATGGAACTGAGATAAAGTCAGACACTAGTCGAATACAATATCCCTTTGGTGATAGTCACCCTAACTTTTTGTATCGTTTAGTTTCGTTCGTTTTTTTTTTTGTTGTTGTTGATGTTGGTTGTTTTTTCTTTTTTTTTTTTTTGGGTTTGTTTGTTTTTTGTTTTTGTTTTTTAATGAATCTAGATCTAGACTAAATAATTCTAAATTTAAAAAAAAACGTTTTTTTTTTTAAGCTCACGTTTTACACAAAGCTTGCGGTGAAAATTAAGTCCAGAAATCACAAAGATTAATACTTTGTTGGGCTTTTTTTTTAATTTTGTAAAGAAAAAAAGATTAGAAAGAAAGAAATAAAATTGTAAACATGGAAAAAAGAGCAGTAACTTCCTAAAGCGGTAAATCATCATACCGTTACATACTTTTTAAAAGGTAAATTTAAAAAGAAAGAAAATATCTCAATGCGTTTTATTCGCTTTAGTTACTAATGGCTCCGTTCAAATTCGCAAGAGTAAAGCTTTAGGACAAGCTTATAGAATACACAAACCTTACAGATTGTATAAATTATATTATAAATGCATTAGCAATGTAAACTAAAAAAAACTGGTACAAGTGGAAATGTCTGTAGCCAAATCTTGATAAATCGAATTTTATCCATTCTCTTCGTTCTCATCGCTTCCAAACTCGCTACATTTTTGTTGTTGATATTTCAACAAACCTTGAAAGAAATTCACTGCTTGTTTCAAAGCACGAAGTCTCTGACCTCCCCCCCTCATGATTACAGGGTCCCTGTAACTTTTAGGGAGTTTCAGTTCGCTCACCAGTGCGCGATTAACAATCCTTCCAAAAGGCGAAAGAAATTGTTGTAAGTTAAATTATCATGTTGTTTTACAGCTTTTATTAGTAGCGTGATGCGGAGCAGCAGCAGCGGTAGCACTAGGAGCTGATGTTGTATCGTCAGTGTACTGTTGCGGTCTAGAAGTACTTTAGTCATGAAAACTGCTAAAACGAGGGTAGACCGCATGTGACAGACAGAGATCAAATAGTTGTTAGTCTATGAACTTTGTAAACGTTGAAAAATAAAGGCAGCGACGGTACAGGGCACAATTTAGGACTATATTGGCATGCTCCATTGATGAAATATATGTGTGGCTTTAATGGCAAGAATAAATTGAATAAAAAGCTAAATAAAACAACTCTCGAATTTTCATACATTATACTATAGCTGTAATGTCTCGGGATCTTTTTTAATGCATAGTGAAATACTCTTACGGAATCTTGATGATAATTCAGGCTTAAAAGTTAGTGTAGAAAATCTTAGTAATCCCAGGTATGTATATGATACAGTTTAAAAGCAGCACATCACAACTCCACAAACTTTCGTGACTGTACATTTAAGAAGCCAAAGAATTGAGCCTGTCTTTGTGAAAACTTCAGAATGCATGATCATCTCAAAGAAATCATCTAACCCCAAATGCGATCTCATTAGCATGGGTGAAAAAAAAATCAAACAAGTGTCAAACTTCAAATATCTTGGCTACCTGATAGTGATAACAGGACACGATAGATGCACAAATGAAATAAGAAAAGAATAGCCGTGGACAAAGACAAATTCCAAAAAATGAGACCAATTCTGGCTAACAGAAAAATAAGTATGGAAATCAAAATAAGCGTAATGATAGCATGTGTATGGTCAGTACTTTTATGGTAGTAAGTGTTGGACGATAAACAAGGAGACAGGGAGAAAACTGGAAGCAGTAGAAATACGGTTTATCAGAAGAATAATGAAGATATTATGGACAGGAAAAAGCCTAATGATTCGACACTGACAGAATCTAATCTTAACCGATCACTAATTAAAAGAATAAGACAAAGGTAACTACAATTTTAAGAACATATTTGCCAACTCAACGGTTTAGAGCAGTGGAAAGATTGAAGGCAAACGTAGAAGAGGCAGACAGGTTAACTTTTATTGAAAATCTTAAATTAAGGCAATACGTAATGACAACAATAACAATGTTACATGGCAAACTGAGAACAGGCATAAGTGGAGCAACATGGTCGCCAATGTCTTTCCAGAAAGGGCATATATAAAGAAGGCCGGCATTAAAGCTAGCGAGCCCGCCCTAAAATATATTGTCGAGTTGAGGACGCTGCCAAGGCTCTAGTTTGTCGAGGGCCTAAACGCCGGAGATCAACTTTTAGTGGCCAGACTAAAGTAAAAAATAAAGTGGATCCCACGCTTAGTCCAAGCATCGGGGAAGCAGGAGTAGGGTCCTGACTATTCTTGGCATAAGGCATTATGAGGTAGTTTACCTTTGCTTTCCTCGCCGTCTTTACTTTCGCCGGGACTTAAAAAACCTAGCTATCCATTAAGTGCTGGATAGACATAATTTGCCTTTTCTCGTTTCGCCGCCTTTGTTTTTGCATCCTAAAGAATCCCAGTTTGGCGCTGGGTGGACACAGGGAAGCCACTAAAGTTCATGGATTTGACTGGAGATTAAACCAGTGACCTCTCGCATGGTAGACAAGCGCCCGGGCGACTGCGCGACAGTTCATCCAAACTTTATACCTACTTATGCGCCTCGATCGAGAGTAGGGGAAATCTTGATACAGCGACTGATGTGCCGGTACACCGACTTACCTTCCCTGCCTGGTAGACAGATGGCGTCGCGCCAACTTTGCTAACTCATTAATATTATTATTGTTGTTGTTGCTTTTGTTGTGATAAACATTTGCAAGGCACAAACTTTGTATGAGGAATATTTCGATTTGGCTTCTATCCATTGATTTGGTACATTTGCAATGTTTGAAAAACAAACATTCAATGGACTAGCGACACGTTGATGTCATGGAGGGATTGAAAGCAGCTTCGACTTATTACGTTTACTTATCATTGAGTTGCTGCTTACAACTTTAAGGCATCAGTAGCTCAAAAAGTCCCGTAAGCATAAGATCTGCATGAAAGAAGATGGATTTTCAAGTTCGACTTGGGTGAAATCTGTTGCAAGGTTACAAAGCTTGGAAAATAGAATCCTCAAATGTAATGCCTATTCCTAGACACAATATATTGCTTGGAAAACAAAAAGTCCATATTTCCCGCCTATTGCCTGATCTAGTGCTTACATTGGTAAGACAACTTAAACAATTATCTCCTGTTCTAACAGAAAAACAATAAAGTTGACACAGAAGTTCGTAATACACAACCTTAACTACTATAAAGACAGGCTCAATAATAATTATGTTTTTAGACAAATCAGAGTCCCGTGAAACCTACATGGTACATGTATATTGTTCCCAAATTATAAACAATTAGCCAAATATAAAAGCTTTTTGTTTGCTTTAATTACATAAAACAATACGTATATAAGGTTTTTATCTCAAGTTATTGTACTTCTTCTGCAACTCCTACAAGATAGAGAAGGGTACGAACTGATAACTAGATTTTTTTTTTTATATATATGAGCAATTGCCAAAAAGTGTACGCCTAAATTGTGTCACGTTTTTTACTGCAGTTTGAAAAAAAATCCCCAATTAAAGGCCAATAAAGTATCACTGATGTAATATTGATGAAAAATTGGATAGCTGGAGAAGATCCAGGTAACAAAAAATTGGTCTGTGTCTCTTCACTTGGTGGTGAATGAGCTTAATTTGTTTATGTCTGACCACTTTTTTTGATGATTTTGTCATCATAGTTATCTTCGAAACTTGTTTGATTAATTTAGACAGCCAGGATCCATCGAAATTGATTTTTTAAACATCAATCAGTTATTCGTATGCCATTACACTCACAAAATAAAAATTTATTTATTGATGAGTTGTTTTTTTGTTTTTTTTAATAGGCTTGTAGAAAATCTTTCGCACAAAACTATGTTGACAGCCCTAGTTTTAGTAAACCCTCATAAATATGAAAAATATCCTTAAGGATCCAGAAAACTTAAAGTAAGGTGATCTTTGTGTACAGCCAAACCACAAGGAGATCTCAGCTTTCCGGCTCTCCGTCGGGCTAGGGCATCGGTGGCGGGTTCAAATCCGTGACAGATGTTTTTTGGTTTTTGTATATAGCCAGTCTACATCAAGGTGATCTCAGGCTTTCAAGCTCTCCTTCGGGCCAGAAGAATCCCTAATTTTCCAGAGCGTTTTCGCCCTCTACACCAATGGCCCAAATTAAAGAAAAGAAGATTTACTCACGTTAAACAACAATCAACGCAGTAAAAGGTTGGTCATTCCAGTGTCAGAAATAAAAATAAAAGGTTTTGTACAAAGGAGACCTAGAACTACTGATAGCGAGAAACTGCAAAACTTCACCATAGATATTCATCATGATGAGTTATCTCTGTCGACGATAGTCTTTAGCTACAGTGCTGCCTTTAGTGTGAATGAATGTATAATATTGATCGACTCCCATCTTAGATGAAGATTTATTGCAGCCTGTGCGGATATGTATGGTCGGAAGGCAAGTGGGTGAAAAGGATACTTAAAAATACCTTACCTTGACGTTAAATCCTCTTTAAGGAGCCCATAAAATGCCTTACCAAGATATCAAATATTCTCCTGAGGTAGATCAAAAATGAACATCAATATACAATATCATGCGGTGTGCACAAGTAGGCTTATGCTGGATAGAAGACACATGATCCATCGCAAGATAACTGAAGTCAAGAGAGCCTATCATCTTATCTTACGCAAGAAGACGTTCTAAAGGAAAGAGGGACAAGATAACAATGTATATGAAATAAATGGATACGTCGTATGAGGAAAGAGTGAAAAAAGAGAAGGGTAAAAAAAGACAATCAGAGAGCGAAAAGAAGTTGAGACAGAGAGAGAGAGAGATAAAAGGAAAGGTATGAGAAGGGAGAAATAGCGGGAAAAAAAGAAAGAGAGAAAGTAATGAAAGGAAAGAAAGTGAAAGGGAAACATAGAAAAGAGCGAGATGGCGTTAAAGGAAAGAATAAAAAAAATTATGGACACAGATTATAATAAAAGTGAAAGAGACAAGGCGAGAGAGAGAGAGAGAGAGAGAGGGGGGGGG
>BLXT01006233.1:596869-614494 GCA_019648995.1 Plakobranchus ocellatus | reverse complement strand
GCAGCCTATTTTTTCAGTGCGTCCAAAAGTGGAAACTCGTTACGTCTGGAGGTGGAATTAGCCCACGTCCTGAATGAGTTAAGATTAACAGGTTATATTTCAGAAAGAAATTGTAATCTATGGTATCAAAATTCATGGTAGTTTTAAGTTCTAACAGGGCAGTAAAATTTCAAGAGAAGAAACATGGATAATCCTGAAAGGCAATTCAAGTATTTGAAAAATATGCAAATTCTGCAATGCTATCGTTTAGAGAAATAGACAAGGAACGCTTTGAATATAAATGATAAAGGGAAATAACCAAACTTAATGCTTTTCAAATTACAAAATTTTATAATTTTATTTACATCCCTTTGACACCTTTGTGTGTGTTTTTTTTTTTTTTTTTTTTTGACTCGTTGCAAACTAGGCCTAATTTTGTTTTTCTTTTTCTGTCCTTCGTAAGACTTCCTGCATGTGCATACATGAAAAGTAAATTTGAAAGCAAGGCTGCTGACCATTTTGTTAGGCTAGACTTATATATCACAGTAATTCTATAGGCCTGGTCGTTCAATGATGTGGAAATAAATCACAATTATTGAAGCTCACTTGCAATTTATTTCTAAATTGTTTAATCACATAAAACTTGGCCACCATTATCTAAGTTAGATTTTTTTCCCCAAAACATTTAAAAAGGCCTTATTTGTCATTAGGCTAATTGTTGATTAATTTTTACCATTTTTCACAAGTTAGATTTCCTTCATTTGGTCATAATTATTGCTTTTTTTCCCTGGTTCTTTTAGAAACTGAAATTTTTTATTTTCCGTTTCTAAACACTTTTCTTCCACATCCAGTTTTTATAGTTTCCTCTCAGTCCACATGCCCCAAGGCAGGGTTCAGAAAAACTAGGGTGTGTTACAAAAAAAATTATTTCTCTGCTTGTGCTTGACCTAACAATGTGATATTTACAGGACAGAAGAATGAGCAAGCATTTGTATGATATCTTTTGTGAATTTGGGTCACATGACCCATGTTATCCAGGGCAAAAGTGAGCTAAACGGTGAAAATCATTGAAAACCATTTCTTGTGGATCTTAAGAAGAAATAAAGGAAGAATAAAGCCTTGAAAAGTATTGAACAGGCTCCAAATAATCATGGATTTTTTGTTGGTCATTTTTATCTGTTGTGCGTGTTTGTTTTGTTCAGCATTGGTTATGTGTATAATACTTAGAAAATTACAATTTGACGACAGAATTTGACAAACCATTTTAGCCAGATTCAAACGGATTATCTAGTTCATAGGCTTCCCACTGATAATTTGTTGTGGTGTCAGTGTTACCATCAGCTGTTGAGCCACACCCCCTTTCAACGCTGCCTACTCGACACAGGCTTAGATCTAGGTCTACTAGCCCTAGAAGTTGGACTTTCACTTTCACTTTCTGACCAGTCTGATCCCGATCTGAGTTATTTTCATAAAAATTTAGTCACGAATCATTGTTCCCATCATCAAACTCAACACCCTGTACATGTCTGTTGCCCATGGCAACGTCACTGTCCTCAGAATCTGAGATATTTCGTCACAATTTTTTCAAAACGCGTCCAATCTTCACGAAAAAATTCTTAGGGAAGCCTCTGACCCTTGGGAAATAGGTAAAAATAGTACGCAGGCGTGCAAGGGATGGTACTCTTAACAATTGTTTTGTCGCCAGGTAGCTGGTCGCTTAAATGCGTCTTGTGGACGAAGCTAACAATGACATAGGTCGGCGCATGCCATGTGGAAGAAAAGTGTTAAATGTTCTCAAATTCTTTTTATGTTACAGCATTTAATTTTTTTTTTTTTTGCTTTCCTTTATTTTTCAGTAGTGTGAATAGCTCTGTATCTATAGATTTAAAAAGTGAATTAAAACTTTACTCGAGTTCATTATCAAAATGGTATTCAGAGCAGCTAACCATTATGAGTAAATGTAATAAAATTGTTTTTCAAAACAATTGCAGTTTGCAGACTGAATTTCAGGTCAAACTCATAATTGTCCTCTTTTGCGCAAGATCATTTTAGCTTCTACTTTACTTTTGGTTGCCCTGAACTTTCACTTTTGCTTCTATCTATTTTTGTACTGAAAGTGAAAGTTTGTTTTCTAAAATACGCTTCTGGACAATACAACTTACATATTTGATAAATAAATGGTTATACTGTGATGAAGTTTTGTGAAATAAAGGAAATTTTCAAAATGTAGAGAAAATATTCACCATCTTCAAAAACATGAATTTGTGGTGTAGACTTCTTGCAGTGGATTAAGCATGCGGAAAAACTTAACTGAAAATCTGTTTTTAAATTTATGGGTGCTCTGTTCTGCAGTAATACCAACTGGTAAGTAGTCTAGCATTTGTAGATCTATATTCTGTTTGTAGGCATATTTGCCCTTATGGATCAGAACTCCTCCTGAAAGTGAGCTGAAGTGCACAGAATTAAATTAATCAAAGGTCATTTTTTACATTTTCAGAAACATGGCTAAGGCGCCAGCAGTTGGAATAGATCTTGGAACCACCTACTCGTGTGTGGGTGTATTTCAGCATGGAAAAGTTGAAATCATTGCTAATGACCAGGGGAACAGAACCACACCCAGTTATGTGGCTTTTACAGACAATGAGCGACTTATTGGTGATGCTGCCAAAAACCAAGTGGCCATGAATCCAGAAAATACTGTCTTTGGTGAGTTAAGTTTTAACAAAACCAAGTTTAAATAGGTTTTGAGTTATTTTTTCCAAAGTGTATAGTACAGTTAGAATTTTGGGAAACCAGTGCATATATCGAAAGTGTTTCTTTGCACGGTTATTTAAGTTGAGTCTTGTAGGTCTAGTATCTTTAAACGCTATGGGGTGAGAAACAGCCGCTGATCAAAATTAAATGTACGCCTTTTATTTTCATTAAATTTTTGCTTTAAGGTCTCTGTATAGGATGTAAATTTTCGGCCTCTTCAAGGTTGTGTAGTTTTTGGTCAACCAGTCATAGATGTAGTTCAAATTCACATTTGTGTAAATTTCCTGGAAGAACAAGCATTCCTCCCCATCAGTTTCAGTTATACTTTCCTGTCATAGCATGCTGTGCAGCACTTATGATTTTCCTGTATTTCACTGGCTATGTGTGTGTGTTAGAAAGAGAAATTATGTGGTCCTAAACGAATACTGCTGATACCTCCAAACTATAAAACATTTGTAGATCCAAGTCTTATTTTGTTCTTTTTTACTTTTCTGCATTTTCTTTTGTTTTTAATTGCATGGATTGCTTTGTGGGATACTCATAGTTAGCTGTTTCTACATCAAATTTTCATCGCGTAATACAAAATTTAAAGAATGCCACAGCGATGCCCAGTTTTATTCCTTTTAGATGCCTGGTTGAAAATAAGTAAAAACTGTAGTCACCTCATTTGTTTTCTATTCCTCTCTATTTTTAGATGCTAAAAGACTGATTGGCCGTCGCTATGATGATCCTACTGTGGTGTCAGACATGAAGCACTGGCCATTTAAAGTGATGAGCGATGGTGGTAAGCCCAAGATCAGTGTGGAATACAAAGGAGAGAAGAAAACCTTCTTTCCTGAGGAAATTTCATCCATGGTGCTTACTAAGATGAAGGAGACTGCAGAGGCTTATATTGGAAAGGTAATTTGCTCAGTGCGCATGTTGAACCCTATTTCTGCCCCATAATATATTGTCAAGTAAAAGACTAGGGCTTTTTCTTTTTCTTTTTTTCCCTGCTTTTTTTTTTTTTACATATAAAATTATAAGTATGTGGGGAAGAGGGTTAGTTTATCTTTTGATATTGCACTCTGTTATGTGATCTCTTTTGGAAATGGCCTTTGATGTTTCTGTTTTTTTGGGTCACAAAATAAGCACACAAATATTTGAAATTCAAGGGGCTTCACGAAAACTTTTTTGTTGTTTCTTTGCATCTTGATATTACTACCTAGAAAATGTTTCCATGTAAGGGGCTTCAAGACAACTTATTTTTCAATTTCTTTACATCTTCATATTGCTAACTATACAATGTTTCCATTAACTTTTAGACCGTTACAGATGCTGTTGTGACTGTCCCAGCCTACTTCAATGATTCTCAGCGTCAAGCTACGAAAGATGCAGGAACTATCTCAGGTTTGAATGTTTTGCGCATCATCAACGAGCCTACCGCAGCTGCCATTGCCTATGGGTTGGATAAGAAGGTAATTCACAAACATAATTGACAACTCATGCTGTGAGAGAATACAAGTGCCTAACAAGAAATTTATGGCAAATGGTACATGTATTCAGCAGTAGTAGGTTTTTTTAATGTAGACAACAAATATTGAATTTTACATTAATGTTCTTAACTCCATTCTAGGGCAATTTGAAGGAAAGATGATGTCAGTTTTTAAAGAAAATATGATAACGTTTTGAGAAGTCAACATCCATTTTTTTCTTTGACCTTTCACTTATATTTTTTCAGGTTGGTGGTGAAAGGAATGTCCTCATTTTTGATCTGGGTGGTGGCACTTTTGATGTATCAATCCTTACAATTGAAGATGGTATCTTTGAGGTGAAGGCCACTGCAGGTGATACCCATCTAGGAGGAGAGGATTTTGACAATCGCATGGTCAATCACTTCATTGGAGAGTTCAAGCGCAAGCACAAAAAAGACATTTCAGACAACAAACGTGCTGTGCGACGTCTTAGGACTGCTTGTGAGAGGGCAAAGAGAACTCTCTCCTCTTCCTCCCAGGTATTTTTTTTTCCTTCAAAGATAACTTTATTCTGTACAGGACAAAATGAAAGAAGGTTGGGCTTGTTATGAGATTTTGTTCACGAAGTTTTGCTGTCATTTCAGAAGAGGTTATGCATAACTTTGTTCGTTAAAAAAAAAAAAAATTTCTTGGAATTGTCTGTACAGCATTGATTTTGAGGACATGAATTTAAATATTGGATGAATAGGGTTCTTTGCATGGAGATAGCTAATCTGAAGAGAAATAAGAAAGATTAAAAAAGAAAAAAGAGGGGGTGGAACAAATATAGAACAAGGGGAGCAGAAGTGAAAGAGATAAAGATAGAACAACAAAACCAGTAGTAGAAAGGGTAGCAAAAAAAAAACCGTAATAGCAGAAGTACAGATAGTGGAAGGAGGAATGATAATATTGAAGAAAGTTTCTCATCATCCAGAGAAAAGTCGGGACCTTGATTTTTTGCTCTTGGAGAGTTAGGTTTAAGGTTGCTTATCAAAAAACAAAGTCTCTGAAAAGATCAGTATTCTAATTCAAAAGAATTTGATACAGAACAATAAATATTTAAGCATGGTAAAAAATATAACAACTTCCTTGTAGAGAATTAAACGTTGGACAAAAAAAGTTTCAGTATAACATTTTTTTTTTACCCTATCATTTAGGGTTAATTTTAGCAATGGTAATACCTCATTAATACATTTTTTTTAGGAGTTATGTTATAAAAAACAAATGAATGTCTTATTAGTTTTTTCATCGCTAAACTTACAGAATGGGGAATCACATGTGGAATAATCAAAAAGAGATTGTGACACATTTTTAAAAAACAATTTTTTATTCTTTACTTTTTAAATTTTTTTTTTTTTTCGTTTTCTTACTTTTTTTACAGGCAAATATTGAAATCGATTCACTGTTTGAAGGTATTGACTACTACACCAGCGTTACAAGAGCTCGTTTTGAAGAGTTGTGTTCTGATTTGTTCCGAAACACACTTGAACCAGTAGAGAAGGCAATGAGAGATGCCAAAGTAGACAAGGCAGGTGTGCATGAAATAGTTCTTGTGGGTGGTTCAACTCGCATTCCTAGAATTCAGAAGCTCCTTCAGGACCATTTCAATGGCAAAGAACTGAACAAGAGCATCAACCCTGATGAAGCTGTGGCTTATGGTGCAGGTAAGCATGTTTTAGTTGTGGCCATAAGCCAAATGAGCAAGCTTTAATTTTATCCTTGTGGCTAATCTCAGAGGTAAAGTTTTTTTTTTTTTAACTGCAAGTTGAGTTCTGCCGCAATCAAATGAAGTGCAGTGGTGGTCATAAGTCTACAGACAATACTGCACTTCATTTGGCTACAGCAAAATACAAAAAGAGCTGAAATCAAATAGTGAATTGGTTTTATTAAATAGCAAAATTGAAAGAGCAGCCCTTCAAATTTGAACATTGTTGGAATAGTTAAATTCTGCATTGTTGACAGCTTTTTACTTATTCTGAAATTTAGAGGATCATCAAATATTTGGTTTTTAAAGGGCTATCTGGCTTGATCTTTAAATTACTCATCCATTTAGGTTTACCCAGATGGTAATTGTTTTTAAATAGATTTTTTTTTGTGTATTTGGGTTTTTAATTTTGATTTTATTTTTAAAGTATATTATTTTTTTCTTTATCAATCGATATTTATAGATGGATATGAATAGTGGGGTAATGATAAGCAAAGCATTTGCTTTTTTAGCATTCTTATCAGTTTTTATGCAATTGCATGTTTTTTTTTCCAGCTGTGCAGGCTGCTATCCTCCATGGAGACAAGTCTGAAGAAGTGCAAGATCTCCTTCTTTTGGATGTTGCTCCATTGTCCCTGGGTATTGAGACTGCAGGTGGTGTAATGACAACCCTTATCAAGAGAAATGTGACCATCCCAACAAAGCAAACCCAAAAATTCACAACTTACTCAGACAACCAGCCTGGTGTGCTTATTCAGGTCTGTAAATTTGTGATTTTGTCACATTTCAATTTGTTGGATGTTCTAATTGTAAATCTTTTTTTATTTAACGCTTTCCAGTATCTGAGATGCTTGTTTTAAGCCTATCCTTGGTGGGTGGGGACTTCACTGAAATTTTTAGTGTTTTGAATTAAATTAAAAAGCACATTTCTTTTATCACAAAGTTTAGTGGTGGTTTTATCCAATTTGCCAAATGTAAGCCATGGCTTAACAGATTTTGGAAGGAGCTAATTTTTTCACCACTCGTGGGTTTAATTTTTTAGATAAATGATACAGTAGTTCAAGTTCCCAACAGTATCTTGGCTTTCATGAGTAAATTCAAATGAAAAGATTAGCCATATTTTCTTTAAAAATGCAGTAGTGAATATATATATATATATATTAATAGTAATTTTTTTTTTCAATTGCAAATGTGACATTCTGAAATGGTCGCAAAGCTTGTCACTCTTAGCTGTAGTTGAAGTGCGTGTGATGTTTTCATCCTCTTTGGTGCACAAACAGTGGGCATGTTTCTTTTTATTTTTCTTCCTCTGTAATTGATGTCTAGAGCAGTTTTGTCATTATGATGAAAAGATGTTTCCAAAGTGAATGTTGTTATAGCACTTGAGTTCCAGATTCCACATAAGGGTTACTTTTATCTTTTCTTTTCACTGTTGCCATCTTTATGATATGCAAAGCAGACCAAGTTGTCATTAGCAAAATAAGCATGAATGCAGATTGGCAGTTCTTGGTTTTTAAAACCCTTAATGAATAAAAAAGACGGATGGTAAGCATTGTTTCATGGAGAGCAGCTTTTTATTATCTAACATTTATAAAGTATTTTTCAGATGCACAAATTTATATAATTGCCATTGCTAAGCGTGAAATTTTATTTTTCTGTTTTCTTGCATTTGATTTCATTTTTAGGTGTATGAAGGTGAGCGTGCCATGACAAGGGACAATAACATCCTTGGTAAATTTGAGCTTACAGGCATTCCTCCAGCACCACGAGGGGTTCCTCAGATTGAGGTGACTTTTGATATTGATGCTAATGGTATCCTCAATGTTTCGGCTGCAGACATGAGCACTGGAAAAGAAAATAAAATCACCATCACCAACGACAAGGGCCGTCTGTCCAAAGAAGAAATTGAGAGAATGGTGAATGATGCTGAGAAATACAAGAATGAAGACGAAAAACAAAAGGCACGGATCTCTGCCAAGAATGGTCTTGAAAGCTATGCTTTCCACATGAAGTCTACTGTGGAAGATGAGAAACTTAAAGACAAGATCAGCGCTGATGACAAGAAAACCATTCTTGACAAGTGCAATGAGGTAAAGATAATGATGATTCAGGAAATGAATGCACTTGAATGCTAAGTTAAAGAGGCTCTGGACTCCACCTCAGATCTAGATCTGAGTATATTGATTTCACAATTGGAGCAACTTTCTAGATCTACTCACGTTTTTTTTTTTTTTTTTTTTNTACTTGAGTCATTGCGTTTCTCTACAGCTGAGTCAGACCCAAAGTTAAAGTCAAGTTGCACACACTAGATCTAATCTAGGTCTACTAGATTGTCAGCAGTCTCTAAAAATGATTCAAACAATCCTTAATTTCACACATTTCCCACCTTATCCAAGTCTGCCTCCCACGCGTCTCTGCTGCCCAACCTTATATGGATTGGGATGCGAGCATTAGTACAAAATTTTTGTTTGTTTTTGCATCTGTTTTGTTATTTATTTTTTATGTGGACGAGGTGGGTGAAAATCTTTCAATTTAAAGGTAGTGCCTGTCAGCACATGTGTTAACACAAAGATAAAGAAAACTGAGCTAGGTAGCTATCTCTTTGAGTTAAATTTTTTAAATTTTGTGCCTTTGGTTTAGAGATTCTACTAATTATCAATGGCTGTTTTCTTACAGAAGCCCCAATACATTTGAGTTCAGGAGTTCCTATTTACAAAGTCATTTATTTAAATCATAAAATTTCTGTTAATTTTGGTTTTCAGGTTATTGCATGGTTAGACAGTAACCAGTTGGCAGAGCAAGAAGAGTTTGAACACAAACAAAAAGAGATTGAGGGCTTGTGCAACCCCATCATCACTAAGCTGTATCAAGGCATGGGTGGTAATGCCCCACCTGGCGGTATGCCCGACTTCGGTGGGGCAGGAGCTGGGGCTGGAGCTGCACCTGGTGGAGGTTCAGCAGGAACTGGACCAACCATTGAGGAGGTTGATTAATTGTTTATTTGGCCATGGTATAAGAAGAAAAAATTTTTTTGGAAAATGGTCTCTAGTTTTTGTGTGTAGTTGTTTACAAAGTGGCTGTTTTTCTATTTCTGCAGCATAGCTTTATAATTCAGCTCTGTGCTTTTGTACTCCGATCATTATGTACTGTAAAGTTATAGATGTATTTAGCTTGTTTTTTTTTTTTTGTTTTTTTTAATGAATCTGTTACACAGGTTTTTTTTTTTCCCCGGTATTTTCCATATTGAGATTATTTTTTCTTATTTTCTGGTGTCAATAAACTTTCACTGAACTTGACTCTGTATTTCTTAATCTCTGAAAGTAGAGTGTCATTGTTTCTATAAAATAAACTGTGTTTAGGCATGTTGCATGAAAAGAAATTAAATTGAAACTGCCTGAAGAAATCGGGTTATATTATCTCACTTACAATGAGACAGTACTAGAGATTCAGATTTATGGGGTAAAATTGGGCTGTACAGTGTACATTGTTTTATGGAATGGGCTTGTATTTTCCTCAATTAAAAATTGATGTTTACTTAAGACTATACTCTAAATTTTGGTAAAGTTCTATTAAACCAAAATTCACAGCTTTCAAAATATGATTTTAAGTTGCCCGATTTTTTTCTCTGGAAACTTCTGCTCGAAATGAGTTTCAGTGTGGCCAGTCCATGAATACAGTGAAAACTAATATGAATTTTTATGGGAATGGACTTTTAAATATAAAATAAATAGGTATCCCAAGCTGAATCTCCATTTTGACATTGTCTAATTTTTACCGTGAGCTTTCTCAGCCTGAAGTAGTGAAACACTTTTTAATTTGATGCATTTACATGGCTGTAGCGTTAACAATTGAACAGAAATAAATGGTTTGCCGAAACGTGGGCTGTCATCATAGTTATGTTTGATTTTCTACAAGGTCTGTTTGAAAAAATTCAACTCATCAATACATAAATTTTATTTTGTGAATGTAATGGCATAAAATTTAATGCTTTATGTTGAAAAAGTTTTGGTTGCATCCTTGCTGTATAAATTAAGCAAATGGGTTTTGAACATAGCTGTGATAAGCTCGCCAAAAAAAGTGGTCACCCATCAACAAATTAAGCTCATTCACCACCAAGTGAAGGGACACGCACCAATTTTTTTTACATGGATCTACTCCTGCTGTCCAACTCTGCATGAATGTTACCTCACTGACTTAATTGGGCTTTTCCATTTTGTAAATGGAGATTTTTTTTTTTTCAAAGTGCAGTAAAAAGCGTGACAATTTTGAAGTCCACGTTTTGGCAATAGCTCATATAATTTTTTAAAAAAATTTTGTGGTTTGACTTTGCCATATTACAGTGGAAACTTTCTAACAACTATTGCTACATTGAGAAGTTTGAAAAATGCAATTTTTATATAGATTTATGGCATAGATTAACTTTTTGAATAATTAATAGGTATAGGAACTGCTTCCCTCAGTTGCTATAATAACAAAATGTGGAGTTATTTAAAAACAAAAAGAGACAGAGGCAAAAAGCAGGTAAAACTAAAATTTCCCCTGCCTAAAGATCGCAAGTGCCAAGCTCGGCTTGCCATAACAATAACATAGGCCTAGATCGTCATGCATAATTCTAGTGTTACTATAGTAAGGTATTTTAAAATTTAGGGATGAATAGACCTCTGTCCGTAACGTAATCGATCTCTTGTGAAGAGTTACAAAGAACCCCAAAATATCCATTATAAGCTAACCAGTGGTGGCTAAAATTTAAATGCATTACATGTCCTTATGAATGGATTGATTGATTTTTTTTTTTTTTTAACAAAATAGGGTATCATGTGAAAATGACCAAATAGTTGCATGTTTCAGTTAAGAGTGACTGTAACATTTACACATCACATAGATGATCATTGACGTCCATACTTAAAACATTTCTAGGTCTTTTTTAAAAGCTTTGCATAGGGACGCCATTAAAGCTAATTGTTCAAATATCAATACATTCGTATGTAGTTGATTTGAAATGTTGCTGCCATTGGACAAAATTCAGTTTCAGTTCAATATATCTCATTTTTGTACAAAATTGTGTACCGGTAATCGATAAAAATTTATTGCCAATGTTAAAATGATGACACGGTGACAGACATGCATGCATCATTGCATAGCGAGCCTGCTCAAGAAGGCTAGTTGGTAGCAAAGTTGACCTGCACGGCGCACAAACAAAAATGCTTACACTTCCTTTCCAGTTATGTTAATATAGGCCGAATGCCTTAAGGTTAAATTTTAAAGTACACTTATTCATGATTTAGGTGTTTGAAAAAAAAAAAATCAATATAATACTATTACTACTAGACTTTTTTTTACCATTCATGCACGAAGTTCCTTGATTAAAGATAAATAAATGTACCTGATGAAAAGCATTGTTCATCAATGACAAATTGACATGAGGCAGGAGCATTACAAAAGCTGGTCTGGGGTACCTATAGTAATTATAAGACGATTTCAATTAGCCTTTGCTTTAGAAAGTTGAATGTATTTCCTTTTTTTTTTTTTTGGTTCAGGTCTTTCCTTATCTTCCTCATGTACTTCATACACCTTAAATTTGGTCTTGAGTGTTTGTGTTGCCCAATTTTTAACAAGGTTTTTAGATGTGCTCCAGGCTTAGTCTTAGTTATAGACAATGAGATGAGAGCAAAGAGTAAGGCAAATGTTCAATGCCTGGTATCAGTAGTAGTAGTACTACTAGTACTAGTAGTAGTATGGTGATATTAGATTGGCCTCAAACTAGAAGAATCAAGTTTTATTGTTCAAGTAAGATCTATCCAATTTTTTAACAAAGTCAAAAATATTAAAAGTAAAAAAATAACATCGATTTATCGGAATTTTAAAAAATGTTATTATTAGAGGCATGCATCTTTTATTCGGCTGGAAATCGTCATTAATCCTTAATTCCAGATGGACTTGCCAAAATCTCATGAAAAGCTAGAGACAAAATTGCTCTAGCCGTACATGAAAAATTGAGCTAGACAACACCTCAGAGTAGGTAGAACTATATTCAGCGATGAAAAAGTTACTCAGTACATGTAATGAAATTACAGATTTAGAAGAAAAATTTGTTTTTGCTTCGTAAAACTAAGGGTAGGTAAGACATCTGGAACAACAAAGAGTGACTTCATAGAATATTGAAGTGTACTTTATTGTACTTAATGTCTAAATGAGCCATTTCACACAAAAAAAATTTTTTTTTTTAAATTAAAGTGTGATGCACAGAAACTGGAATGCGCAAGAGTATTTCAAGACCAGAAATATCAAAACAGATTAGAATGCAATACATGAATTCACTTTGTCATGTTAATGCTTATGGAAAAATGTAGAGAAATGCAAAAAGACCATCTCTACTTCAGTGATTATTCTAAAGCCTTTGACAAAATAAAACTTGAAGAGCTGTTCCTTATGCTAGAAAAATTGGTGGGATAGATCTGAGTCTGCTGAGAATCATTAGAAATCTTATACATGTATTTATTATTTTATTATCTCTTCTGGGAGCAAACTGCATTTTTAAGTTTAAGAATTGAGGAACATGGTGATTTCAAATCCATCAGAGGTGTGGGGCAGGGATGTTATCTCTACTGATTTTTTAAAAAAATATAGTTTTTATAAATTTTAACCTATAGAGAAAGAATCTCAAGAAATTTAGATATTTCACTTCCACTCCAGACATAAAAGTATATAAATATGGAGAAAATTTGAATAATCTCTGGTACCGGTATGCAAAATTTGCAAATGATAGTTTTAAAATTTATTTTTATAGCAATTAACATTAGCAGAATGTGGTGAACAACTTAAAAAACTTTCGATGCTATTCTAGTCTTTTACAAACTTTTTTTTAAAGGTAACGACACAGGGGCTTTTTTTTAAGGGGGGGGGGGAATCTGGAATGTATGGTCATCCCAAAGAAATCCTCAAACTTGAAAAATCTAATCTCGATACCGGGGTGTAATAAATTAATAACATGTATATATCTTGGCTGCCTGGTATTAGTGATATAACATCGGATAATACTACTAGTACTAGCAGTAGTAAGCCTATATAAACTAGATAAGATAGCAGATGCACAATTGAAGTAATAAAAATAGTAGCCACGGCCAAAACTACATTTGTATAATTTCTATATGAAAATAATAATGATAGAAACATTGATACCAAAATATGGGTAATGAAAGGATGTGTGTGTACTGTAGCTTACGCTCTTACAGTATGGTCAGTGCTATCGACAAGTGAGATGTTGGACAATAAACAGGAAACAGAGAAATGAAAATTGGAGTGGATGGAACTTTTGGAAGCAGTAGAGATGGTTTATCAAAAGAATGATGATATAAATTATAATGGACGGTGGAGTAAAACGAAAAGTCCAATGAATCAGTACTGAAAGTGAAATAGCAGAAGCTAAACTTGAGCGATCATTAATTAAAACCATAAGACGGAAGCAAATACATGTGCAATGCAATGTACAATTCGAAGAACTGAGACACACTTGCCGACACAAGAGTTTCAAACATTTAGAAATCAATGGAAAGTTATAACATAAGGAAAACATAGTAAAGATAGACAGGATAACTATGGAATAACGAGTCTTATAAGCAATTTTAATACTAAATAATAGTCAATGATAGCAACAAAAATCTTATAAGGTTAAATGAAAACAGATTTGAGTGGTGGAAAAAGATCGATGTCAGGGCACCACCCTACTTAAGTTATCAAAACTGCAACCGCTACTGCTATCCTTACCCCCACTATTACTAAGTTCTAGTCTTCGCTTAGTAGCAGTTGTAGCATAGTTAGTAGTAGTAGTAGTAAGAGGAGGAGGAGCACTAGCAGTCACATGCTCATCTGATTTCTTTATATCTGTGCGACTCTTAAGTGTTTCTCACACACAGTTTTTTTCCCCTTAAAATTTAAGTTCAGATTCATCTGGTTGCTTTTTTTTATAGGCTCTCACACAGTACCTTTCTTAGATCAGCAAATGGTCTAGGTCTACCAGTACACTCTGTTGTATTTTGCTTAGCAATAGCTCGCCAGACCGGATCAAAACACTGAGTGATTACATTATTGAACTATTTGGCCTATTCTCACATATAAAGTGCTATTACATGATTTGTTTTCGTAACTTTTAATAGTTATAATTTTAAACAAATGAATTTGCATTAAGAGATGTTATGTTTATATTTTAAACACCATTGGCCTGCTTAACAAGACTGCACGTCTTTTGAACTGATACTGTGATAAATTTTTTGATCTGATAGCTTAGTATCAGCCTTGGTAGCCTCACAGTATTGGTGGCCTGGGCCAAAAATTCTTTCATAGTACAGGTATTGCGAACATAGACAGATGAATCTCACAAAAATTCTTTAGCAAAATATATCAACATTTTCATTTTATTCCGATATTCCATTGCATTGCAGGCATCACATTGATTTTATCAGTTTGCAAATCATCATCATTTTCATCATAATTATTATGATTGTCATCTTTACCCCTTCACCTTCATTACCCTTTCACTATAAGAATAGAACAAGATTAATTTTTGAAGACTACCATTAAAGTATCCTCATAATCAGCATTTAACGTTTATTATTAGAAAGTTAATACACACACGTAATTATATATTAGGCATACAAATTACTTGACACACTCCTATTGTTGAGCAATTATAAAAGCACTGCATCCCATCGAAGCCCGACAAAAATTGGATGGAACTGTTTTGGATTACAGACTCCAAAATATTTTACCCACTGAAGTCTAAGGCATATTTAGGAAAAGAGGGAAAAGAGCTTGAAAGGAATCTTGGACAAAAAAATAATAACAGAACTTTCGAACTTTACCATACAACAATACAAAAAGGAACTTAGCAACAGACAACTTTTTCACCAATGTCCAACGGGCGGTGGCTCTGAAGGCAAGTGGACTGACTCAGGTAACTGGTAACAACACCTCGGAAAAACAAAATGTTCATCTCAGGCGAGTTCCTGCCTTCCCGAGCGCGACCTGTCATCTGTCTTTGGCTTTCCAAAAGACATCATCCTTACTTCACATACGTGCGAAAGAAGGTAAAGCAGTCATTGTTCTCGCAACCATCCACCATGACAAGGCAGTTCGCCCCGGGCACAACGGCACGCTAGACATTTACTGGTACTTGTTTATAATAATATAACAAGACGAAAGGGGGTGTAAACTCCTTAGACCAGCTTGTCCATACTTACATGAGCAAACGCCAAACTAACCGACGGTCCCTCTGCTACTTCTTCAATTTATTTGACATTGCAGGAGTAGCCAACAGAGAAGAAAAGATGCTTTCAAAGTGACAAAAAGAAGAACAGGAAGTCAAAACAGACCTGCAATGATTGCGAGAGACCTGTCTGCAATGAACACTCAGAAGCAAAGAGAATAATCCTTGAATGCAAAATAAAGGATAAATATCAACACGGATATCAAAGAATAAGTATTCAACTCAACGTGTTTCCTTTAATCAATTCATTTTTTTATCATTATCTGGGGAAAAGTTGTAACTCATCTTCATGAACACATAATTACTAAGCATTGACAGTTCTGGGCTACACCTGTTAACATATGATATGCTTTAGAATTAAGAGTACGTATACTACAAACCATCAAATTTACTATTAATGATAGGGGGTTAATCGAACCCCCATTTTCCTTTCTGAGGGGCCTTGACCAAACAGCTGGCTAGGGTTAATCCCGGCTCGGACGATGATCTGGACTTTCAGAAACTGTCCGTTTCAAGTTGAACAAATTTTGAGCGTTCGAACAGAAACTTAAAAGTGATAATGGTATTTTAATAACTTTGGCAATGGCTTCAAGTGACAAACGTCATTTTAAAATTCGAAAAAAAAATATGAGCAATCAGACAATTTTCTATCTCTCGCCAGCATATTATAAGAAAAGTGTGTGATTTATTTTAAGCCAAAAGGGCAATGAGGAAAGTTTCAGGCAGCCCCGAGATGAACATTCCTAATGTTCTTTACAGGTAATTATTATACCGGTACTTAATTCATTGAATTCACACCGGGTTCCCGGTCAGCTTAAATCAACGCTAAAGTCATGTTGCATCATTTTATGGAACAGAATGAACATTGAAAAAAAAAAATTAAATAAAAAGATTAAATCGGAACAAGGGCATTAAACCCTTTATGAAGATCATATTTAACAATGATTGAACTTGAAGTAATAATGATGGTGAGTGATTATCATTGACCGTGGCTGAACAGCGAAACTTTAAAAAAGTATTGATGAAGCTTATGCTTTTATCAGTTCTTTGTTTTATATCTCTATTCGCCTGGAAATTCCCTGTTCCATCTCTCCGCAACTGCTGTTCTTTCAAACTAGTCATAACGTAATTTCTTCCTCAAAGGCAAGTAAAGTTCATGACAGTAAGTGACCATGCGACAGAGACATAGTCTCAGTGGTAGTGGAGGTGGTGGTGGTGGTAGTAGTAGTAGTAGCAGCAGCAGCAGCAGCAGCAGTAGTAGTAGTAGTAGTTGTAGTAGTAGCAGCAGCAGCAGCAGCAGCGGCAGCAGCAGCAGCAGCAGCAGCAGCAGCAGCAGCAGCAGCAGCAGCAGTAGTAATAGTAGTAGTAGTAGTAGTAGTAGTAGTAGTAGTAGTAGTAGTAGTAGTAGTAGTAATAGTAGTAGTAGTACAGTAATAGTAGTGATGGCAGTGGTGGTGGTGACAGCAGAATCAACAACTGCAGTGCAATAGCAGTAGACTAATACATGTAGAAGTTAAAAGAAGAAGAAGAACTAATATTCTTATCTTAATACTATATTTTATCTAAACTTCTAATTGTTTTGCAGCAATAAAAAAAAGTATACGTTAACGTTAAGCGAAAAATGTCTGTATTCTGGATATCCAAATTTATAGAGATATAAGACAATGTTAGAATTGTTTGAAAAAGAAACAAAAACAAAACAAAACCAAAAGATATGAAGGAAAAAAGGCCTTTAGTCTTAATCACCACCCTAGCCTCTCCCTTATTCTCTGAATATATTATAAAATGTCTCCTAAGTTTTGAACTTCTAGACTTTAAAAGAATATAAGCAGAGCTGTCTGAGTAAAAAAAAAAACTTTTTCTTTTCTAAGAAGTGTTACATAAAATGAAACTGAGGGGAAGTTTACTGTAAACAGGTTGACAAAAAATTATCCTGAAGGGTATGCAAGACAAGAGTATCCTGGGGTCTTAAAAAAAGGTAAATTTAAATGAAATCCCCTGCATGTAGAGATACAAGAACAACATTTGTATTAGCAAAATAGAAGCAAAGAGATTTAATAAAGATATTGCAAATTATTAACATAATCAGCAATGTTGATACAACCAGTCACCACTGCCGAAATTACAGACTCTTATAATGGATGTCCGGTATAATCAAAAAACTTATTCTTTCATTTTTTGCCTTTGTATAGTACAAAAGCCTAGTGATGTGGAATACAAGGCAAGTATATACAATCAAAACCTACAGTTGTAAGAAATTACTTGAATCAATTTTCATTTCCCAACAACTCTAGCTTGTCTCAATTCTTTCTATTCTCTTTAGGCAGTAAAAAATTGTTTTCATGTCAACATACTTTTCTTAATTTTTTTTCTTTTGTTCTTTTGGGACTCCTCCACATATACTTTATATAATTTCAGAATTTTTTTTTTTT
>BLXT01006233.1:526639-541392 GCA_019648995.1 Plakobranchus ocellatus | reverse complement strand
GTCACCATCAGAGCAGTTTTTGGGTCTATTTATTGCCACAGCAGTGATGCATTATGAGTAAAGAACCTAAAAAATTCAATCAGTTTAGCAGCACCAATTGTCTACAAGGCACTGTCTTCAAATGTTTATTCTGATAATTTTTTTTGAGATAACTGCAGCATAACGGATGTCACGAATTTAGCCATGGATTTCAGTGTATGCATAGACAAGCTCAAAACTCTGTGAAGTTTACAATGCAAATCATAAGTAAATATGTTAGGGCAATAGCCAAGGAATTAAAAGTACATTAAAAAAAAAAACAGCTCGTTGATATCTGTATCGAGTCAGGAGATATAGTCTAGAATATGTGTAACGGACGTCGCGTAACGGACGTCGCCAATTTGTCCACTTTATATCAGCCACACATTTTAGGTAGTCAAGGCCTTTTAACATTCATATTACCTTAGGTCTTTGATTGTATAAAGCAAATAAAAGCTTGTTTTTGATTGTATAAAGCAAATAAAAGCTTGTGTGGTGTAAAGGAGTGGTAGTTCTTAGGACTTGACTTATATTTACAGAAAAAAATAATTTTAAATCAAAAAAGTCACTGTATGAACAATATAGGTGAAATTTAATTTTGAAACTTTAAAACATGTGAACCCAAACTGGAATTCATCTTTGCCATTTAGACGCAATTAACAATGAAATTACAGCATAGTAACACATATATACTCTATCACTCATACACATAAGCTTTCTCACTGACTATTTCACATTTTACGGTTTATCTCAATCAAATATTTTGAAACGAAATTTACGTTGAACAACACTTTAAAATAGCACCATGATCCTTGAGCAGCAATAACTACATATTATTCATTCTCAAGTGTAACAGGAAAGTACACTCTTCCTCTGTTATCCACAGTAGGCACAGGTAAAATCTCAATCAGATCTTCTTCATTTATCCAAAATTTATCCTCTGTCTCTGGATAAAAATACAAACTTTTTTCTTGGCATTCAGTTGCAGTCCTGGGCACCTTCTTCAAAATAGATACTTTAAACTTTCATTTTACCATCATGTTGCATCATACAGCCAACATACCTCTTCTAAGCTTTTTTGGTATTAAATTTTGCTAGCACATAGGCACTAACAAGGCCTTTTATTTCTTTCCTAGCACAGCTTGTCTCATCCTGATTATGAGCTCATGTCCCATACTGAGATCAAACAGAATACTTTCAACTGACTCAGAAGAAATTTTCACCTTTATAACACCAGGAGCTACAAACAGTATAAGTGTCATGATTTTTCAACCTGAGAAAAGAAGATTGAAAACAAAACATTGTATTCTGAAGTTACAGCATTTTCTACATGATAACAAGCATCTGGATAAAACCTTAATTTACAAAGAAGTTAGAAGAAAACCATGCAAGACGTCCTTTACTAAAAGATCATATTGATACCGACACCTAGGAACCACTCTCTCAATGGCAGTAGGGATACTGCCAAATCTGTTAGAAGTAATTCTTTAAAATTTTGTCCACCCTATAACAGCATTCAGGCTCAATCTAGATCTAATTAGCTTGTTATATGCTGTTTTAAGCTGATAGATCTTATTTCCCTTTACCCACAACACCAATCTGACAAAGATTCAGTAAGATGAGGTCTACGGCTGTTGAAATTAATTTTTCAAAATTTCATTCAACATTTCTACTAAATGCCATGTGTAAGCACTTAAAACGAAAGGAAAGCACTCTTAATTATGTAATGAACGAGGAATTAAAATCATAAAATTTCCTGGTCAACTTAAGACTCAAAACATACAACATCAGGGTATATATGCTAAAAAGTTGATATATCACGTGACATCCGTTACGCTGGAAGAACCACTAAATCAATGTTTAAACTATAAATTTTTGCATTAAAGTGGGCATTCCTATGTAAAAACAGAGAAAACAAAAGCATAACAAGGTAGCCCGATTAATGTTTTAGTAATCTTAAAAAAAGGCTAAAAACGTAACGGACGTCACATCAGCATTTGTGAGGTGAAGGTGTCATAGACATTGCTATAGTATCAAAATGACAGCTAAGATTTTTAAAAACTTACACAATTTTGTTGTTCTTGATCTTGTGGGGCTGCTTAAACAAAAATATGTCAGTTCTGTGGCAATTTTTATGACAAAGCTAAATCTGAAAGTTGGATGAATTTCGGTTGCGAAAACTTGATTAAAATAATTTATAGGTGGGTATAAATACCATGCAATTTCTTTACTATGGGTGGAGATAAAACAAAAATTCAAAAAGTATGTTACATTAGAGATATTTGACCATGAATTAATGATGGATTCAGAGGCCACAAGTGAGTTTCATTTTTTGACCCCTTGGTTTAAATTTTCTGGAATGACCCAGTTGGATCTTATTATCCTTCCCAACTCAGCAGTCATGTAATTGAAATTTCACACACATACGCAACATCATTTAGTCTTTTTAGAGTACCTTACAATTATGAGAGCCAAGAGAGGCCATGGGAACAGTTTTTGAGTTAAGGCTGATGGGCATAGAGATTTTTTACAAAGCGGAAAATTCAAGTGTTGGCAACCATATGACAACGTGTTGTGGCACATCATTAAATACAGTTCTATCTTCATGATGATAATTTCTGGGGTTCATATATCTATAAAAGAGCAATATTTCAAATCTTCAAGTTGAACTTGCAAAAACATCCAAGATATTCTGCTGATTTTGTAATGTGTTTTTACCTGACATTTGATATATTTCATCTTAAATCATAAGCTAATCTGCTGATATTACAAATTGTCTGTACATTTCCTGTGCAGCTTTTGGTCACCAGTTATTAGGATTGAAATGACTTTGAATAATTGGTTTCTTTTCTGTGAGCAAGAAAAACATTTTATGTGTGTATTTACAGTGCTGGCAGGAGCTCTGCTGGAGCAATCTGAGAAGCTGCTAGACCGTGGCATTCACCCCATTCGCATCTCTGATGGGTATGAAATGGCAGCTAAGATTGCCACAGAGAAACTGGACAAGATAAGCGAAACCTTCGCTGTGGATCTGAAGGAAAAGGAGCCACTGGTTCAGTTGGCCATGACCACTCTAGGATCCAAAATGTGAGTGTAATGGAGAAAGAGATTAGAATCAACAAGCAAGACTTTTGCTCCCTCAGTAGAGGTGGATCCGTTAATGTTTCATTAATTTCAGTATTAATTTTGAGGCTAAAATCTTCAGTTTGTAAATTTAAAGACAATCAGAAAAATACTGGCTGAGGTGTGCTCTTTTCTTCGGAGATTTATTGATAATATTGAATTTTTTAAGGACAGAGACAACTTCAACCCTGCTTTTATTTTGTATAAGTCATCTAATAAAATGAGCGAAGCTGCAAATCTACAAAACGAATAGAAAAAGAATCCTAAAAAAAAAAGAAGTAAAAGTTTTTGCTCTTTGTAAGAAAGTTCTGCAGTCAGAGATTAGAGTTGTTCTTTACCTTTTCATCCAGTGTAATGTAAATCTCCAGCTGGACTACTTTCGTGGGACTCTTGCTAGTCAGTGCTATGTTGACTTACTTGTGAAAAGTAAGGTTCAGTTTTCTGAGACTAAATTTCAAAACATTAAAAAGGTAACAAAGAGAGCAACTTTTTAATATGCTGTCTCATTTTTTATTTTTACTCATCTACAGAATAAGACAATGAGACAAGGGAGTAGGATGTTCAAAATTTTTTTTTTTTTTTGTGGATCTATGAACATTCATATTTATGCCTAAACGCACACCTGCCTGGGATAGTCCCAGAAAAAAAGCTCAAGTCCTGTTGTCCCTTACTTAAATAAAATGTACCTGAAGACTACTTTTTCAACTTAGATTTTTTTTTTTTACTGCTTTAAAAAGATTTTAAGTAGCAAAAAAATTTATCAATATATCTTATAGTTCAGTTCATCTGTAAGTTGAATATTTTTGTTTTTGCCACCACCATGATTATATATAAACAATCTTGGATATACCGTTACTGAACCATTTTATTAAAATTTGACTTTTACAGTAGACAAAGATCCATTTTTCAATGTGTAATAATATGGTCTTCATAGTAGGCCTTGTGAAATTACTAGCCAATCATATGTCAGATTTCCAAAAGGAAATTCTATACTGTCTGTTTGGAGTTACATTTACACTAGATATGAAGACTTTCTGTGTTGACTGTTCATACTTTTAATAAGTTTTTAACTGGTACTGTACAGGGATACCTTATATTCGCGACTTTTATATTTATGTTATAATCAGACAATATATTTTAACATTGAAGAGCTTGAAAAATATACGTTGGAAAATTCTAATAGGTCTATATTTTAATGGAACTGAAAGAATCTGAAAGGGCTAACCTTAATAATTCATTGTCCCTCGTTAATAAATCATCCTCTTACCCTCTCTCTCTTTTTCTGTCTCTCTTTCTCTCTCTTTCTATCTATATTGGCTTTCTTTCTCCTCTTTCTCTCTCCATCCCCTCTTACTGTCTTCCTCTCTGTCTGACCTTTTTTATTTCTTCTCTATATTCTCTCTCCTCTTTTTCTCTCTCTTATTTCTTGTTCTCTCTCTCTCTCTCTCTCTCTCTCTCTCTCTCTCTCCCTTTCTCTCTTTCTCACAATCTCTTCACTCTCTATATCGTTTCGTGTTATTTACTCAATCACTTTTTCTGTCTCCTTTATTTTGAATAAAAAAAAAAATTTCTGAGTCTCTAATTAATTTTGATGTGAGTTTTTCGTAGACCTTTTTACTGATGCTTTCCTGTATTTCTGTCCCTCTCTTTCCTTTTCTCTTTCTTTTCTTTCTCTTTAAAATTTATCTTTCTCTGTTTATGATTATTTTTAATATTTCTTTTCCTTCACTATAATCAATTCTCTCTCTCTCTATTTCTCTCTCACTCTCTCTCTCTCTCTCTCTCTCTCTCCCTCTGTCTGTTTCCAATTGTTCTCCCTTTTATCTGCATGCACCTTGCCTTCAATGTCAAATTTTCAGCATAAACTATTTCCTATAGCAATTATTGTCCATCTTGAAGCAAGAAATGCAATCTCATTACAAGCATTCTTCTTTGGAAAGTTCAGTTACTCTTGGATTAAGTATTTCAATATCCCACCTTCCAATGTTTAGAGAGAAAAAAACCACTAATATCAACTCGATTACTTTTTTTGGAGAGGGATGTAAGCAGTTCAAGTTAAAAAAAAATTTGTCTCTGAGAATGGACGTTGCTGTCCCTGAAAAGATATTTGTTATAGATTGGCAGGTCTGCTTGATTTATGCTTTTGTGATTTGTACTTGTAATTTTTTGTTTTACTTTTCCAGTGTGAACCGCTGTCACCGCCAGATGGCCGAAATTGCAGTGGATGCAATCATGTCTGTAGCAGATTTTGATCGCAAGGACGTTGACTTTGAACTCATTAAGGTAGAGGGCAAAGTTGGTGGGAAGCTTGAGGACACAATGTTGGTCAAAGGAGTTGTTGTGGACAAAGACATGAGCCACCCTCAGATGCCAAAGGTACCTCATTTATTTACACAATAGAAAAAAAAAAAGAAGAAATCCTTTTGTTTTGTGTGGTTATTTCTGGAGAAAGAATGTATAGAATTGCTGTGACTGTTTGTAGATATCCATATTAAGCTTTACAAAAACTGGGGATCAGTCCTGATGAGTTGGATCTTTGGAAAGATCTTCCCCAGTCTCTACAGATTATTAAAAAGTTAAAACGCCCATACTTTAGCTCAGGTCCACAGTGAGGGAGTATGCCGAAAGAATTTGGGATGAAATGCAGAAACGTGCTCAAGAGCCTTTAACTAACATTAAGGAAGGAAGAGGAATAGTTCAATGAAGAAAGCAGTGAAATATAGATCAAATTAGCATTATGAAGGTATGGCAACTGAAATAATGACAAGATTCACATCTTTCAGGTGAATTAAGAAAGTCTATTTAATTCTTTTTTTTTTTTTTATATGGTTTTAAAGGAGAGGTCTGCTTGATAAAGATCTCAAACTATTGAAATCAAAAGGTTCATTAAGACAAAACAAAGGATGCATGAACTGTGAAAAGCTGCACTCCATGTACAAGGCTTTCTGTTTCAGCAGGAAAAATTTAATGAAAAAGTAATGTCTAAATTTGTATTGCATGATATTTGAAATATGTTTGGTACCTATATCAGAAATCTTTTGAAAGTATCATTACTTTTTTTTCATTGTTTTCAGGTAGTCAAAGACGCAAAAATTGCAATCCTGACATGCCCATTTGAGCCGCCCAAACCCAAAACCAAACACAAGCTGGATGTTACGAGTGTGGAGGATTATCAGAAACTCAGGGAATACGAGAAGGAAAAGTTTGAATCCATGGTTCAAATGGTGTGTATCTGTGGTGCCTGTACACATTGGTGATAGTTTTAGCAACCTACTTATTACCAAAAAGATTGTCATACACATATTTAAAAAAAATAAAATTAGAATGAACAAAATGGATACAAATTTCAGGCATTTCATTTTAAATCTACAAAGATGCAAGACCGCTTTCTTAATTTTTTTTCTCTCTTTTGGAAGGGGAAGGAGTGTTTGAAAAAAGATATTTATCTACTCTGCCATACACTGCATGTAAAGCAATCTTGTTGCTTCTGTTTGAAAACATTCATTCTGTTCAGTTTTTTAATAGATTGAGTGAAAATAAAAGGCATATACAGCAAATCTTTGAAATAATTTGCCTTAAGTGGCATAAAGTACACTTTTGATAGGTCCAATAGTTTTCTTTCTTTAATTTTTTTTATGTATGTGTGTGTGTTTTTATTTCTTCTAATTGAAACTAGGTGAAAGAGACAGGTGCAAACTTGGTGATCTGCCAGTGGGGTTTTGATGACGAAGCCAACCACTTGTTACTTCAGAGAGAGTTGCCTGCAGTTAGATGGGTCGGTGGGCCAGAGATTGAGGTCAGTCAATGTCAGCATTGATGTTTTTTATACAGAAGATTAATAATTTGAAAGTACTCAAAGCCACAGAGACCAGAAAAGGGAGACAACTGGAGAGTGACACAAGGTGTCTAAGATAATCTTTAAAAAAAAAACAAACAACAAAAAAAAAAAAAGGCAGTGAGTGGAGCTTCAGAGGTACAGTGGTATTCTGAGTCTGATGTATTGCCTGTAACAAAATTTTGGATAATAAAATGGCATTTGTTGATTTTCATTGCTGCCAAGATTAAAACAAGCACCTTCACTCACCTGCTCTGTGTGTCAGAACAAAAGAAGCAGATTTGATTATCTTTGAGCTGTCCTTTACTGTACTGAGTGTGAGATTTGGCTGTAGCTAAAAGAGCTTCATTACAACTCTATGCATGTTTCTGTTAGTTTGGTGAATAGATGCTTTTCATTAAAAAAAAAAAAAAAAAATTGTATCCAAAAGCTTTGTGGGGACAAAATATTAACATTACTGCCAAATTGTGTTGGTATGTAGCATGATGTACTTTTTTTTCTAGTTTCACTTACAGAAGAGACAGTTTGATCATGCCACAGAATTGCATGTGTGTGTGTGCAGTGTTTTATGGTAATTTTTTTTTGTTTTTGTTGTTGGAAATTATTTTGTTTATTCACAGTTGATAGCAATTGCTACTGGGGGTCGCATTGTTCCAAGGTTTGAGGAATTAACACAGGAAAAGCTTGGCAAAGCGGGCATTGTTCGTGAGTTGTCATTTGGCACAACAAGAGAACGTATGTTGGTCATTGAAGACTGCCACAATTCACGGGCTGTCACCATCTTTATACGAGGAGGCAATAAAATGGTGAGGATGGAGAAATGTTGTCTCGAAATAAACTTTTACCTTTCTAAAGCTGTTCAAAGACAGAGAGAAACCACAGTGAATATGCTTACAATGTTTATGATTTTGTTGAAAGTGCTTTATTAATTTTCAAGAACCTAACATACAAAAAATGTTTCTTTAATTAAGATTATGAATATTATTAATTGCTGACTTCAAGAAAAAAGTGTATCTGAGTGTTGACCAGGACTTAGGGTCTGTATGAGTTTTGGAATGCTGAACTTCTTAAAATTTTCTTTGAGTCTTCATATTTTAGTCACTTTGTGTAACTTTTTTTTCTATTCTCTCAACTTACTTTTTTTTTTCTTTCTTTTTTTTTGGTTTTTTTTTTTTTGTTGTTGTCATATTTTGTAAATTAATTTTCATCATTGCTGAGCATTTGTTGTTGTTTTCAGATTGTGGAGGAGGCCAAGCGCAGTATTCATGATGCCCTCTGTGTGATTCGTAACATTGTGCGAGACAACAGGATTGTGTATGGAGGAGGAGCCCCGGAAATAGCTGCCTCTCTGGCTGTCCAAGAAGCTGCCGAAAGCGTAGGTCAAACACTGGTCTCTCTCTTGTGGCCACAGTGAACAAAAATGCACCAAGAAACCTTCTGGAGCAAAATTTGCTAATAAACATTTTGATTTAATTGATGGATCAAGGCACTTTTTTGCTGAAATGAATAATTTTTGTATACCTGCAGTATCATAATATTTTACTCAAGCTGATAAACTCGTGTGAATGGTGATGCTAGTTTTTCCTTATCTGTATCTTGAATTGTTTTTTTTTTTCAATCAATCATAACATGTTCCATATTTATATGCCTATAATGCAGATAGTTTTGTGGTTCTTTTGGATGTGAACTTATGTCCTGGAGTTTTTTTTTGTGTTTTTTTTGTCAATAACTCATTTCTTCTTATTGGTTAAGACTTTTGAAAACTTCCCTCCGTCCTTAAAATGTGAATTTCATATTTTCATGGCTTTCTTTACTCTTTCTCCCCATTCAGATTTCCACCCTAGAGCAGTATGCTGTCCGTTCTTTTGCAGAAGCCTTAGAGAGCGTTCCCCTGGCTTTAGCTGAAAATAGTGGTCTGTCACCGATCCACACCTTGGCTGAAGTGAAGTCTCGCCAAGTGAAGGAAAAGAACCCCTTCTTGGGAATTGACTGCCTCAGAAAAGGAACAAATGGTGAGGCAACCCAACACTTATGTGATCAATATTGACTAAATGAACATTTAAGTGGATTCTACTTTTTATGTTTGAAGTTTAATTTTGGGAGTTTCAGGAACAAAAGCAATGAGATCCATAATTATCTGCACTTAAAATCAGTATCTTAGCAATTTTGGCCCTTATGGACCTCAGATCTAATGAAATCAAACTGATGGTTTCACAGTAGCTCAGAAAAACCAACATCTTATTTTGAAAGGGGGCAATAAGCAAACATTTATGAAAGCCCATCTAGATCTAATTCTAATTAAATTCTGCCGATTTTCTACACAAAGGAACTAAAACTACTTCAGTAAGGCTATTATAAAGTTTTAAATGCTTTCAAAAAGACCTTAATTATTTTTAAAATCTTAATTTCTGAAGAGGAGCATACTTGATCTATCTAAGTTCCTGTATTCCCACATCTAGTCTTATGGCAGCACAGAGTGCCAGTTCTTACAGGCCTATCATCATCTGCCTTTTAATGTATTCCACCCATTTTGGACCTGTAAGGCTACTGCAATTCCCTCTTTAAAAAAAATGCACTTATAGAGATAATGATACATTTTTTGTGTCTTTTTTTTTTTTTTATCATTTAAACTAAGGAGAGCTAATCAGTTTAAATTTATTTCTAAAATTTAAATGGGTCAGAGCCTCTTCTCTCAGGCCAATTATCATGAACTTCCTTATGAATGCCCTATAGGTTGCATGAATTTTCCAAGACTACTCTTGAGTCTTCAGTTTTTTTTGTTTAAGTCATCTCTGTTGGTTTGAAGGCACCCCTTTTTTTTAAAATGGTACATTCAAATTTTGGCCTCACACAATGCGTCTTGTCTCAAACCTGATTGCAATAAATGTCTCAAATGTTTTTTTAAAGACAATGATGACCACTACCTTCATATTGAAAAACTCTTACTGAGATATTTTGAAACTTTTGATAAATTTTTCATTATTGAAATCGAACCAGCTTACGTCATTATAGTTAAAAAATCTTGTTATTATTAGCCCTTTGCTTCTCAATTAAACGTTGGTCTCCTGTTGGAGCTCTCTCATTGATAGAAAAATTAGTTGCCCTGTTCTGTCCTGCAACTGTTTAGCAATGTTATTCAAACAATAGTATTAGAAAAGCAAAAATATAATTTATATACCTTTTATTCATTAATTGAATATTCATAAGCGAAGCAATCTAGTAAATCATATAAGTACAAATTTAATTTTGAGCTGCAAGCATTATATGCAATGGAATATTTGTAAACCAATATTCTGGGGACTACAAATTATTTTGGTGAATCCATGGTAATCTTTAACAAAAAAAAAAATGGATGATTTAAAATTTTTTTGCTGTTATATGTTTCGGTTAAACCTTTTTATAACAGTGTTTTACTATGTGAGTTTTTTACATTTGCACACAAAAAGACCTAATAACTCAATTGCAAGTCTGTTAGTAGATATCTGAGGTAGAAGATTGTTCTTGTGTTATGTTTTTGAGTCTAGAAAAAAACATTAAAATGCTAAAAAGCTCTTATAGTAAAATATCCACATGGACTTGTGCCTGATTTACCTTGCTGCCTCACTTATGTCTCAAGAGTTGGATGTTGCATATTATTTTTTTGTCATCTTTTTAAATGACTTTCTTAAAAAGTTGATAGTTCCATATTTTGGCTCAGGATCTACATAGATGTATTTATTGTTCACTTGATTTATCTCAAAGCTTCCAAAAAGTTGTTTCAGGCTCTTCTATGATTTAAAATATCTCAAAAGAAGACAAACTGGATCGCAAGTTAAATTTTTAATATTTTAAACCATTGATAGTAAGTTAACTTTTTCAAATGGTAGCTACACTTTGGACAAATGAGAAGCAGTGGGTTAATAATCATTATTTAAAACTTTGGTTAGGATATTGGTGCTATCGCTATAATATTAATCTGACTAGATTTAATATCTGTTGCAGACATGAAGGCCCAACATGTGATAGAAACGCTGACAGCCAAGAAGCAGCAGATCTTGCTGGCGACACAGCTGGTGCGCATGATTCTAAAGATAGATGACATCCGGGCACCCAATGATATGTACATGTAGTCTGTCTGGTTTGTGTGTGCCAGTGTGTGTGGGTTTTTCAAAATGCAGCAGGTCGGATAATTTACAGCCAAATCCATTAGAAGTGCCAATGTTTCTGGTATTTTCCAGATATGTGGCTTTTTATGAAGTGTAATCTAAATCTGTAACTTGAACGGCTGATGCAGAAATAGATGGCAGCTTTCTGTAGCATAGGAGTGCATCAATGATACACTGCAAATAAGTTTGGGGTTTTTTCTCCCCCCTAACAAAGCGGCCTATTCTGATGGGTGGAAAATCCAGTATTCCAAATTGCTGTAATCCCAAAGCAAATTTTAAGATGGGTGAATGTTAAGTTGAATGGCAGACACCGATATTGCTAAATGTTTGAATGTGGATTTTCTGTTGTATTCGCGGGCTGCATGTTAATTTTTCATTTTTGCAATTAAAAAAAAATCTTTCCAAATTGATATTGACTGCTGACATTGAGCAAAAAACTTAGGAAATGAGACACCAAATTTCATGGCTTTTCCATTTTACAATGCCTGCCTTGAACATTTGAATTCTCTCAATACTGAAAGGCCTGCTTTTAATGCAAGAAGGTTTTGATTTTTTTCAAAGCTCAGTGAAGCACATTATGATAGTTTTCTTGATCTGAATTTCCTTTTTGTGACATTTTAAATCTTGTCTCATATCCTTAATCTTATCCTCTCTATAGTGAACACAAATAAAATGAATTTTGCCTTAGGGGATTTACAATTACCATAGCTACAATATGGCTGACAAAAAAACCAAAAATCCCCAAAAGTTATATGTGCTGAATAAGTTCAGGGCAACAAGAGTAATTATTAATATAAAGTTGATATTCCCTACATAGTAAAAAGTCCATTAGATACATCCAGTTAGCTTGTTGTTCAGGTGCTTAGCTAGACTGTCTAGTGCTCCATACACAATGGTAAAGGAATTAACACAAAGCAGTCTAGCATCAATGTGTAGAAAGGGTTCAATGAAGAGAAGAACAGTAGTCTCAAATGTTTTCAATTTTTCAGATCGAGCCATGTATTTAATTGTGACTGATGTGAGAATTGGAAATGTTAATGAAATATACAAAAAAACCCAACAAAAACAGAAAGACAAGTTTAAATTCATTACTCATTTTCTGGCTGCATGTTAGAGAATGAGTCTCTGCATTACTATTGCTTGTATGAGGTATGGTTGGTTTTGCTTGCTTTTATCAATTTGAAATGAAAGCTTTTGTTTCTTTAGATTCTCGTTCAGCAGGGAGGATATATTCACTATAATTACTTAAGTAATTTTTAAGATTTTTGCATTGAAAACTCGCATTGTGTGTGATAAGTTCATCATTTGATTTTTACCCTTTGCAAATAAAATTTTTTTTTTTTTTTAAACAATGTGATTGGTTGTCTTGAAAGCCATGTGGACACAGTTGTCGTTTGTTTGTTTCAGTGTTTTGATTGTTTAGATTGGTGAGTTATTTGAATGTTTTCAAGCATTAAATGGAAATTTGTGGTCATTAGTCAAAAACTAGTTGATGATATTTGTAAACTCTTACTGAACTCTTTTTGCAATTGCTAGTCTATAGAGTTTTTCTTTTAATTTGGGAAAATATGAATCTCCTGATTTAGTAGAATGAAATACCAATTACATTTTTTGTTTCGTTGCAAGTCATTAGGACTTAGTGGAGCCATCCTTATTTTAAATGGTGTACAGTAGAGCTCACCTACAACGGGACCTTGCATGCAACGGGACCTTGACACAAGCCCGTTATTTTCCCTTATATATCCTTTATATTTTATTTTCGCTAGAACGACATCTACTACATGATAAGCTTGCCTACAGCGGGACCCAGCTTCGTACAAAGGTCCAAGCCTAGGCCTATAAATAGATTCGTGAAACGGACTATAGCTCCGCGATGAACCTAAATTAACATCGGTATTGATACAAAGGAGATAGAGCCATGGTCTGTTTCGGTACTTTCATTCAAAATATTAGCCAATGAACACCTTGCGCATCTGGGGGTGAAAGAGAATGATGCAACGCTGGCGACTTGGATTGGCAAAAAAGGCATGGGACTGAGTGGTGAATGGTCCGTCAGCCGTAGGCGAGCAAGAGGCGTGTATGACTGTGACTGTCAGAGTGTGTGATTGGTAGTGTAAGAGACTGAGGGTGGGGCTGATGAGGAAAAGACTGGGCGCATACAACTTTTCAAGCCCTCGTGGTGCGTCTATTTTGTTCAATGCCTAGATAGATTTCAATTAGGCTTACATTTACACCGTTGTGGTTGTTACTCACTGACTCAATGAACAAAGAAAGCATCGATCTAGGTCCAGTGTTTTACGAAATTGCCTCATATCTCTCAGTCTCGCTTTGACGCTCGCAGGTCGCATTAACGAATAGATCTCTAGATCTAAATTTCTAAAATCTAAGCCTACGTTTGATTGCGGTCTTAGCCTGTGTTTATCCAGCATGGAATCAAGAATAAGGAAATGTTTTTCTTTGTAAAGGCCAAAATCATTGAGGAGGTGGACAAGAAAGTAAAATCAAAAGCCCAAATCTGTCGAGATTATGAGATTTCATCAGGAACACTTTATACATTCTTTAAAGACAAGGGTGCTATCATGTCAGCCCTCACCAAAGGCAACTTTCAACCTGATCGGAAGAGACTGAAAACAACAGGCCCCAGGAATTAGATCGCTGTTTACATACTTGGTTTAACCAAGCATTGTGAAACACCATATTCTGGACCCACTTAAATACATAATGTAGCCTACTAATCCTACTAAAAACAAATTAAAATAAAAAAAAAAGAAAATGTAAACCGGGAAGAAAAACACCACACAAAAGACATACGCACAACAACAACAAAAAAAAAACCTGAACCAATAAATACAGACAGACAAAACAATTCACACACACACACACAATGCAATGAAAAGAAAAATATAATACGATGTACGCAAGGGTCACGTTTAATACTACACTAGCCGCTTATTAAAGGGGGGTAATTTTAGTAAGGTGCCGTTTTCAAGGATTATCGTCCTTTTATTTTTACAACGGACCTTGCTTACAACGGGACTGTGCACCACGCCCTTATGGGTCCCGTTGTAGCCAAGTTCCACTGTATTTAGGTCAGCATATCATGGACATGTATACATATTTTTGCCTAGAACTTGTAGAAGGCAGCTTAATAGCATTATTACTATTCAACCGGATTTGTTAAAATCCCATTCACATTAGCGTTAGCAAATGTAGATAAAGCTAAAGGGCAGAATATATGCATGGTTATATTGAACAAAAAATCAACGCAGTGAAAAGCAAGTTTACTTCTTGTTTCAAACTTTCATATATTTGGGGCCCAGAATCAACTGAGACTACTATACTACATGTCTGAAAATAGCTCATAGCCTCACTGAAATCAAATCCAGTGCACTCCACATAATTTGACATCTCACAATTCGACATGTCTTTTAATTCGGCACAATTAAAAAGCCCAAATAATTATTTCTGTATTCTTACTAACAAAATTTTGCCCAAATCGACATGCTGCTTGACTCGTTTCTCTTAATTCGACAGTTTCAGTCCTGTTTTCAGATAAAAATAAACAAAATGCTTTTGCCATACTGCCACCCATAGCAAAATTAATGTTCCCAACAACACAGACTATTCATTGT
>BLXT01006233.1:503975-515160 GCA_019648995.1 Plakobranchus ocellatus | reverse complement strand
GAGAGAAAGAGAGAGAGAGAGAGAGAGAGAGAGGAAGAGAGAGATGCTTTCCTTCACTCATAACTATGTCTGACTTACCCGATGACCCAAGCAGCAGATGGTTTTTTTACCTTCAGTTTTAATTTTCTGATAAATAAAAGCTTGTGAGAGATTATTAACGAAGAGAAACCCTGAGTTCACCGATACATGGTGGCCTGGGTATACCATTGATCGAGCAATCAATCAGTCTACTTGCTTAAAAGAAATTGATGAAACATTTTGATGTTGGAAGTGATGGATCACGCCGATGCTTTACTCTTCAACCATTCAATCTGGACTTCATAAACCTAAAGATTTTGAGCTTAAAAAACAAGACTCGTTCATTTTCCAATTCATGGTACGAAAAGTTTTACTGACTAACAGTGAGATTATTAAAGCAAAAACTGTATCATTTTCCTTGTCTTTTATTCCCTGATCCAAATGAAACTTCAAACACTGATCTTCAAAAGGTTGTGGAGATCAAAATCACTTTACTGCAGCAGCTAAGAACCAAGAAACTGGTCAAACTCACTTGAACTCTGTATATCCTTACAAAACAGTCGGTTTTGTTGCTATTGCTGCTCAACTCAACAGTTCATTAATTACTTTGGGTGTCAAACGCCACATGGAGCAGGTAGATAAAAACAGACAAATTCTGAACAGAATATTTGAGATTTTTAAGGTCTGTGGAGTACATGATTCTGTGCTTTCTGCACCAGCCTGGGTGTAATCTGCTCACCTGTCACTCAGTCTGTCCACATCATTGGGTGCAGCCAAACTTAGCGATTCTGCATCAGCCTTACTGTAATCTGCTCAACTGTCACTCAATCTGGCCATATCATTGGGTGCAGCCAACCTTAGCCCTTTGTTGAAACAATACTATTCTTTTGTGCTTGTGGTAATGTCAAGTATACACTTATGGTAACTGCACGTAAAGAAATTTATTTTAATTGTTTTTTTTTTTTAAATTGAAAGTCATTTAGAAAATGCCTACCGAATGTGGCATTTTATGTCTCAATTCTTCTTTCTTTTTTTATGAGACTTGATGTGAAAAGCACTTGAAAGACAATTTGTTTCTTACTCCGACAAATATGATTAAAATTTTCATAAAAACAGGCTTAGCTGATGGGCTCAGATCGTAAAAAAAAAGGGCAACTGTCAAACTGTCAGGTACACTTTATATCATTTATCGTTAATTATAAGAACTTGTAAGCATAAAAAGTGTTAAGCTTTTGTCGAAGATCTTTAAGGAGAGCATGAACATGTTTAAAATGAGCTGAAACTTCTTCTTCCAAGCACAGTCAATGAAGCATTTGCCAGGATCGTCTATAGCAACCGGCTGTTAATGTCTCCAAAGATATCGTGAGTTTCATTTTCTGTGTCTAAGAATGAGATATGAAACAAAACCAGATTGAGTTTGAAATAATGTGCTCAGTAACTGATAATTTAAAAGACTGTCGGATCTACCCAATGTCAAAGAAGGAATGCTTATCCATTACTGTAAAATACCCGGCGATCATAGAAAAAGTTACGCCGCCTCATAAACTGATATATCTGCATAAGACAACAGCAGCTGAGGTAAGATTCCAATCTAAGGTTTGAGGCTTCTCGCTTGGCTGACTCTAACGTTGTTAGACCATCGCTCATGAGATTGACTTGAGAGACGTAGCGACATTTTCAGTGGCATAATAAATAGCAGAGATTTCTCCACCTTTCTTGTCTACCACATCGCATAAACTGTATCGCATAAACAGCCCAAACAAACAAGTCAAAGCTCTATTACGGATGCCTTTTTTAAAATTAGGTTCATAAGAAACTCATAATTAAAAAAAAAATCATTTCCAAACTTCAAAAAAACATTAAAGTGTGACTGACCTATTACAGCACGCTAACCACAGTTCACAGTTTGTCCCATGCATTTGACGTATAATGCTTGTGACTAAAAGAAGTGAAGAAACAAAACGTACAGTATTGTAATGGTATAAAATTCCATGGCGTCCCGAACTTTCCTTGCAACGGTTTTCCATAGATATCACCATCTCACAGTAGCTGGTGTCATGATGTTGTTAACCACACCAATTTTACTCTGCTCTACTCCTGGACCTCCATTGAAGAGCAAGGATGGCACAGGCACCACTGTTGTACCTTCATCAACATTGCCTGTTCAAACAGGCACAGCAAACCACACCACTGCCCGAGGGAGTGAAGTTTTATCCAAAGGCCAACTTTTGTCAGACTGCCAAGAAAACCTTGAGACTTTCAATCCCAATCTGAATAATTCTTATCCTGATCAATGGCCGACAAAAGTGGCCGTCTCTCCGTGTACTTACCAAGATAGAATTGAAAATCTCACCCAGTCGTCATGGATCAAAGTGCCCAACGAAACATCAGAGGAGAAAGAACCAAAAGACACGCGTGCAATAGAATTTGGCTTGAAGCCACGTTTTCATTTAGTTACGCATCGAGCGCCTGGTATCTTTAGTGAACAGAATGCTTCACTGACTTTGGGAGAAAGCACAGATAACTTAGTATATGCCAATCTAGAAAACTACACCGTGATGAAAGCATCAAAAGAAAAACATTCTCTCGCTGAAAGTACCTTAGGTCTTGGCCAGGTTACCTTACCAACAATGTTGGACAAAGATCAGGATCTTGACCTTTTCCTGACTTTCACTTGTCAAGACCGTTGTGGCCAGAAAATTTCCTTCCCGTGTTCATGCAGCGCTACTTGCGTTATTTATGGCACCTGCTGTGATAACATGGCTCATGACTGCCCGCATGTCTGGGAGGAAGGGATGACAAGATTTGCTCTCATTCGCACAGCAGATTACATTTGCGACCAAAACTCGATGTATATAATCATTTCCTGCCCTAATATTGATAAAGAAATTGTCCAACAAAATGAAATGGAACCAGGAACTCCCAATGAACAAATGTCAAGGCAAGAAACTGAAATTCAAAACCTGTCCTTATCAAATACTGATACCCTTGAACAAAGAAAACAAGTAAGCGGGGATAACTCTTCAGGTAAGATTGGATCAGAGAAAACCCGCGAAGATTCCATCACTGGCCGACTTTTGGCAGCTCTTTCTGCTGCTCCAGTAACGGATTCAAATTCTGGTCTTACTTTCATCAATAAGACTGTTTACAAGTGCAACAAAATGCCCGAGAGCAATGCCCTAAATTGGGCAATATTGTTAGATGATGCAAATACAAGTCCCACTAGATTGGAGGATTTTGTCCAACAACAAATACTGAACAGATTCCACCCTGACTTTGACAAAGAGATACTTTTGGATCACATTTGTATGCGAAACATTGAACAAACGTGTAATAAAACTTCCAATATTGAGGAGCCTCCTGGAATATACGTTAAACAATGTCTCGAGGGTAGCAATGCTGTAGTTTTTTTATTCAATCCACCATTTCATTATTATCGTAACAGGTTCTGCGCTTATTGCAATGAAGGAAGGCACAATTACTATAAACTCTATTTTTTTAACAATTTACCCCTGAGTACCTCACAATTTCAAGTGTTAATGACTCTCACAGAGGACACGTTCAATTTGAAAAAGATGAGCAGTGCTTTTGGTTCCTACAGAAGGCCATGGTCACAAGCAAAGTGTCCAATCCAAGTTCAGAGTCCCGCGGAACAAGTTTTAAGCGCAGAGAAATCAGACCAAGACAGTCAAACTCATTGCTCTGTCACTTGTGGAGACCCTAATTTTACCCTCCGATCCGATGGAATCTGCAAGGCTCCTCACGAGGCGCTCCTAGCAATAGCAGACGATGACCTGGCTCCCCTGTGCCCACAAGCTATGGAAAGTCTGGCTCGGTTTCTAGTGTGCGGACTGAAACAGGAGATAGAGAACCTGAAAAATGCAGATTTCAGCGTGTCGTCAGTACCAATTGTGTTTGATTCTAGCCTCAACAGAAGTCTTTATGTTGTTCGATTACATTTGGCTCTCCCGAGATCAAGCCGTACATTTTTTTCATATAAAACAATTGATATAAGCCAAAACATATATTCAGTGGCTCTTTTAGTTAAATCTTTTCACCTTTATCGGAAGTCCCAGAACATCTGCTCACGTAACGAAAAAGACAAAAATACTAAATTGAAGATATTTTCCTCTTCATCGCTCATCAAATTTGGTTTAAGTAGGTCTGTCAATCTACTACAACTTATGGAAGAGCTTCGGGGTCCGATAGTGAACGATCAGAACAAAACAACTGTGTGCCTCACTAAAACAGCTTACTGTCACAGAGAATGCCCCAACATCTTAAACCCAAATGATCTTCTATGTATGGACGATCCCGAACATGAACATGACTCTGCATGGATTAGCAGGTTCCACAATTCTTCGTGCTTCTATCATTTAAATGAGCTAAAGACAAAGACTAAAAATAGAGCCACCAGTCTTTCACAAGGGTATGAATCTTTGCTACAGTACATACTATCGCTAAGCTTTGTTACAGTCACTATACTTCTGTCAATTTGACTAACAAAAGTGATGATCAAACAAAAACAGCCAATGATTGTCATCGAGAGCAGTGAAACTTTGCTACAAAGCGTGCTATTCCATGAGATTTCCTGCAGTTGCCATGCTTTTCTTGTTTATTGTTTAGTGCCTCAAGAAACTATTGATAACATTAAACCTTTTTGTATATACTCTGACTACAAAAAGGTGGTCTCAGGCTTTCAGACCCTCCGTAAGGCCAGGGCGTCCATGGCGAGACTCGAACCCGTGACAGAAAGATTCTTGCAGATGTCATGACGCGTTCACTACCGTCGGCCTGACCTGACAAAGGGGCTGTAAGTTTGAGATCACCTTGTTGTGGACTGGCAATATAAAAAAGCCAAACCTCGCCTCTTACATCCCCTTTGATTGGCATAAGAGACCCACAATTACCGTAGAAGGCCATAAATTCCTGATACAATTGGCGCTGTCTTAGTTTTCTTCAGGAAAAAAATTATCATTGAGTGTTTCAAACATCTTTTGTATACTATAACCGTAAAGAGACGAGTACAGAACAAAAGCTTTTATTCATCTATTTCGAAAAAGCTTGTTTGCCGGTTCAAATGAAAAGGAAAGGAAAAGACATTTTCTTGAACAGTGCTATGCACAGCTTTCATTTTTTGTGGAACATAATCTGCCCACCTTAGTGTTGCATTTAGTAAAAAAAAAACCAAGAAATACTTACTGATTTTTAAAAGTTTATTTTTCAGCATATAAATAGCGGTTTGCCTTCACCTATATCGTGAAGAATGTCTTATAACATTACGACTTTAAGCAGATTTCTCTGAACCTGAACAGGACCATAATCTACTTAACCTGGATATTCATGCAGTAAACTAAATGCAAAGAACGCTTTAAAAAAGTGAAAATTCATGAACCAAAATTGAGTCCAAAGAATTAGCCACCTGAAATGTAACCTTATTCTAGTGTATTTCTTGATAAAGATTCAATTATCACTGCTTTTGTAGCCAGGCAAAAAACTGACATTCTTTCACAAACGAACTGAAAATGCCAGAACAAAAACATAAACCAAACGAGTGTGCTTTGCATAACGTAGCATTAACAAGGTTTATTTTTAACTGAGGATCATTTTATGTCAGTTATGAATGGAGTTTGCAGTTTATAATTTTGAACGACTTGATACCTGAAAAATTGATTAAAAATTAATCTAGCAGCTGCCATGATTCATTCAGTATTTATGCCCTATGAACTCGAGATGTCATGTCCTTCACTCAGAGCAGAAGTAAACCAAATGAAGTTACTGTTATGTGACACAACCTCAATTCAATTTATCCTTCTCTTAGCAGGATCCGGAAGTCTGGAAGCGGATATCTTGACTTGGAGAGAGTTTCAGCAATTAAAGATTTACTTTTTGTATAATTTGAGAGAAATCCTTAAATAAAGTCCAATTAAAAAAAAAAAATAATGGGGCTTGAGGTCTATAAATACAAAATAAGTCTGAATAACTCCTGAACAAAATTTAAACTGGAAAGATGAAATACTTTGGAAATGAAAAGAAGCACATATGTATAGACCTACAGAAAAATTCATGAAGGCACGGTCGCCAGAAAAAGGAGAACAGGTCGCCCCAAAAACAGAACACCTTGGAATGGAAGAAGCAGAGGCAGTGAAAGTTCGCAATCAAGATATTATTTTAAGATCTAGATTTTGTCGCAGTTCACTGTGATAATTTAAATGGGATGAAAAACTTTGGAAATGAAAAATGACATGACTGTATAAGGAAGAATCATTCATGAATGCTTGGTATGAGAAAAAGGAGAAGAGGTGGTATCAGAAAAAAGGAGAAGAGATCACCCAAAAAGAAGACAGAACACCTAAGAATGGAGGTTAATCAAAAGTGGAGAAAGCTCGTAATCAATATCCAATTTCAAGATCTTTATTTTGCTGCATTCACTGCAATATAATTTAAATGTAAATGTATTAAAAAAAATACCATCCACTAAATTTCACTATTGCGATAAAAAACGCCCAGAAAGCTTGAAATAAATTCTCGCTATCTAGGTATAGAACTAAAATAGACCTATTAAATTTGCTGATAGGGATTGCAATATTCCAAGCATAGATCAATGATAAGTTTCGCTCCAAAATATTGGATTGACAGTTTGTATTCAAGATCTAGCTTTTTGTAATCATTCATTACAATTTAAATTTAAATGTTAGTGTAAAAATGGCCATAATAATTAAAGTTAGGCCTAAGTGGAAACTTCCACAACCTAATTTTCACTACTATAGCAATAGTATCTAAAACAGAAAGTTTGAAATAAACTTTAGCTATCGAGATACTGATTCTATATCCAAAAAAATATGTTGGCTAGTATTTTTATTTTGCTACCTCGTTTGCAATCATAATCTCAGCGCTGATCAACTGTATCAAGATAGAGCCTTCTCTAAATTTCGGTATTGGGCGGCAATATATAATCAGAATCCAGGAAAATTTTGGGAAAGACTTGCTAAATTTTGCTTATGGATCTTAATAAACGTAGATTTAGATTAGATTTTTGATCCAACAATATAGAGATGATTTAATGTTTTCAAGATTAGGCTCAGATATATATAGATCTAGGCCTATCAGGATCTGAATCTGGATCTACATCTAGACTTTAGATTCCAATAAACTACCTGGATTCTAGATTTAACATTAAACTTAGATTTTGATCTATGATTCAGATAAAACAGTCTGTAAAGATCTAATCTAGAATCTAGATCTAAATTTAGAGTTTAGGCTAAGATGTCTCCATATAGGCCTACCTAATCTCGAATCGATTTAACCAAATTCATGGATTTTTTGAATCCTTTTGCTAGGCTTTAGGCCTAGATCTATAGATTGCCAAGATCTAGAACCCATATCGCTAAAAATTACTATTTGAAATCTAAATTCAGAATCCCAAAAATATAACACGCTTGTGAAATGGATCTAAGAATCAACAGATTATCTAAAGATTTGAGGCTAAAGATTTGGATGCGCGTTCTACTTTCCATGAAGTATTGAAATGACTTTGACTGTGCAGAGAGAGTTATAGAGCCTGTAGGAAGAGCATCACTTTCACGGTTTTCCTGTTTCGCTTTCCCTCTCTGGCGTAGGCCAAATAATTTTTTCCTATCAAACTAATAATTTATTAGACGAAAGAATGTCAGTTCCTTTATCTGCTTTATTTGAAATAGGTGAATTATTACCTTTTTATGATAGTTTGATGTTGCTTTAGATCTCTTTGTCAAAGCCGCGGTTTCAAAACATAACGTATAATTTTGTTTATTTGTACCTGGTTTGGAATTTGTGTGTGTGTGTGTGTGTGTGTGTGTGTGTGTGTGTGTGCGCGCGCGCGCGCCTTTGTGTGTATGTGTATGTGGGATTAACGAAAATCGGTTTGTTGGAATTAAAAATATAACCTATTAATATCAGTAAGTATTCCTTGGTTTTTATTTACCAAATGCGACACTAGGCAGATTATAGTCCACAGAAAATTAAGACTGTGCATAGAGCGGTTCAGGAGGAGATGTGGCACAACATCAAGCCTAGATATCACTAAGCCTTTTAGTTATATAGATTATAGAGAGAAGAATATTGCTTTCAACTCTTCTTTTCAGCCTTTTTCAGTGAAATGAATTCCACACATGTTTTTTTTCAACAATAACAAAAACATCTTGTTTAAGGCATAACACTAATTTTCTTGTTCAGCGCCAAACAATGGTCCGCAATTTTTCGTTTTGTTTTCTTTTCTTCCTTTCCTGATCCTAAATGATATTTATTATTTCATGCAGGAATGTTTTGGTTATAATAAATGTTCTTATTCTTTGTAAACGTCTTGAATTTATTGAAAACAAAACAAAACAAAAAACGCTCTTTTAAAGGCTGCACTACACATGAAGGGTCCAAGAAAAATACACTTGAAAATAATTTAAAATAAAAATCGATTTGAAACACTTCTTTTTCAGCAACTAAAGCTTCTAAAAAAAAATTTTTTTTTTAAATTTAATTTGAACTTGTAATGCCTTAAGATGTATGTGAACTATTTAATTACACGGAGTATTGAACACTTTGCCAAGTATATAATTTCTTAATGCCACATTTTCATTCTATAAAGTAAAGAAAAAAATATTGTACGTTTCACGCCCTATAATTTATTATTGTTTACATACGTTACCTATTTCTTAAATCTAATTTCAATAGTCGGTAACTTTCTTTGAGAGAGTAAGAAGAGTTAATGATGTCTACATAACTAACCAATCAATAAAATACATCCCTGTCATCAATGAATTGAGACCTTCTAAGTAATGCGTTACAAACTCTGTGTTATGAGGCTACATCACGGAGGAAAAAAAACTGACTTTGCATTGAAATTCGTTATGTCCTTCAAAGAAGTAATATTATTTTCTCTGGGGTGAATTTCTTCACTATTCATCTCTCCCCCCCCCCCCCCCCCCTCCAAACATTTCCCTTTTCTTTCTTTTACACACACACATACATACACACACACGCGAATTTAAAAAAAAACATCTTTCTGCATTACAAACTCCCTCTTAAGAATGATACAGTTCTCTTATTGGCAATTTTTAGTTAGGTAGATTTCAATTCATTTTAAATTTTCAGGCTACAAGTTATTTTTCTTTTCACACTATTTTCAGAATCTACCCCACTAGGCTAGTGAACGAGCTCTCTAAAATTTGTTTTGCAGTCGGTAGGCTCCTGGTTTCTTGTAGTAGACATGAAAACCTATTATAGGATGGCTAAGTTTTTAAAAGGAAACAAAATGACAATTATGTGCAATCTGGCATATTCAAAATCGTGGCAAAAGTCCTCCTTTTAATGTGTTTGGTTGATATTAAATGAGCTCATAATAATGCGGATGCGTGTACAGTTGTCAGGGTTTGGCTTTTAACTGTGTATTACAAATACCTACGTGTGTGACCTATTCTATTCTCTACCTTCCTCTGCAAGAAGTGAAGAAATAAAACAATCACCTATTATCTGAGATTTTTCCTCGATTTCTTTTGATTGTGGAAAATGTTATTTTTCGTTCATATTATGTTAGATTGATTGGGTCTGTCTGACCCGCCACCTCTATTCTTTCGCCTTTCTTCCTAAACCTTCTAATTATTTAGTTTTCTACTTTCTTCAATTTTTTTTTTCTTTGCGCCGCTATCTGTTTGCCCCTGCTCATGTCTCCGTATGTTGTCTGTCTGTTTTTAGATCTGTGTTTCATTCACCGTTATGCATCTCATTGTTACCGTATATTGTCTGTTTTAGATCTCTATTTCATCCATCATTCTGCATCTTATTGTTACATTTTGTTGTCTGTTTTCTTTTAGATCTATTTTTCATCCATCGTTCTGCACCTCATTGTTACCGTATGTTGTCTGTATGTTTTTTAGATCCGCGTTATTCATCGTTCTGCATCTCATTGTTAACTTATGTTGTCTGTCTATTTGACATCCGTATTTCACCCATCGTTCTGGCTCCCGTTGTTACCGGGTGTTGACTATTGTTTTTAGATATGTATTTCATCCATCGTTCTGCACTTCATTGTTATCATGTGTTTAGTGTCTGTTTTTAGATTTGTTTCATTCATCGCTCTGTACCTCATTTTTTAATTTGTGTGCCGTACTACTAAGCTCTAGTAAAATGTTTGCTAGAAAAGATAATCGCTTTGAGGCAAAAAGAGAACGAAGAGCAGATGACTAAAAAGTCGCAGAAAAAGAGAGTGCGTTAAAAAGAGGTGATTCAAGACACAATTTAAATTGAGTTATTAAAAAAAACATAACGGAAGAGATAAACACATTGAAGAAAAGTCATAAATTACGCAATGTCCTTTTAATCTCCAAAATGATCTATTTGTCCTTTTTCATAGCATTACGATTTAAAACAATGTTTGTTTGTTTTTTCTCTCTCCCTTATTTATACCCTATCTTTAAATATTTTACGTGGCTTTTCTCTGCCTAGACGTCTAAGTTTAAGTCTCACAATAAAATTAAGATCTAAATCTTTTGACATTAGACTCTTGATGCGGGCTAAAAGAAATACTTTAAAATTACGTACCAGAACCCAGAATTTTTATATGTTTGAATTTTTTAAAGTGTTAGGACTAGGAGCAACAGAGAAAAATTATAGTGTAATCAGCTATTCGGGAGATCCAACCAATTTTAAAAAAAAATATACAACACGTTTCTGAGCGTTGGTAAGACTCACAGATTTTCCTTTCGAACATAATTATTTTCTTTGCATGACCATCCCCATAGAAATTCCACTAAGACTCTGTTGGAAAGTTCACTCTTTGCCAGCCTTTGTCCTGCTCACTTGAAAATTCCCATAAAGTAACGGTACAAAAAACCCCTAACATTGGTGACATTTACCGTTTTCTCTCCCTGGACGGGTACAAGTAGAATTTTAACAAAGGGGGCGTTGGTGGCACAGTGGCTAGTAAACTCGCTCTGACATCTCCAGGGACCTTCCTATCGCGAATTCTAGCCCCAACACACTGGCCTGACGAGGTCTAAAAGCCTGAGATCACATTGTTGTGAAAGGGCTATATGCACAAGAGCAACCAAACTGAAGCAAATCCTAAGAGCGCCCATGGTCTGTCAGAGATATTTCGGATAGTTGTTGAAAGACAGATGACGGGGGGGGGGGGGGG
>BLXT01006233.1:324333-338262 GCA_019648995.1 Plakobranchus ocellatus | reverse complement strand
ATGCAATACTGCATTCAGAGTGTCATGAACAGTAGAAGCAACGCTGTCAGATTTAAGAAATGATACAGATCGTTTTGCACAAACTACCAGTCAGTAGTTACAGCAGTACCTTAAGATTCATTTTATTATTTAAATGATTTAAATTATTAAAAAAAAGATAAAATGGCTATTTATTGTAAACATTTCAAATAGGAAACGCCTCACTTCTGCTTAAAATGAATGAAAATGATATGGCGTTGTCTAAATCTATAAGACAAACTTTTATTTTCTGATCTTGGTGATAGATCTTATCTAGAATTAGCATTTGATTCTAGAATGTAAGGTCTAGATTATTGATTAGATTTTAAAGACTTAGGCGACTAAAATTTGCCTGCATTTAAATCAAGCAAGAACTAAACTCAATGATCAATTACTCTAAGTCTCTTGGGTTTGATTGGAATTAGGATAAACAAGAATCTAGCCCTGCTGTCAGAGAAAACTATCTATACATACATTACTTCAGAATTATCAGGCTAAAAACACATCATATAAAAGAACTAAGCTTCATATACTACAAGAAAAAGTACTTACAAAAAGTTAAAAGCGACCTTGTTACACATTTCACAGCTCTTAAATTCAACGATGGCCGCCATTTTGAATGTAGTAAGACTTGATTAAAAGCAGGCCAATCCCAATCCAGCAATTTCATTGGGTTACAGACTTAGTACAAACAACAACTCAAGATATTGTCGCATCCAGGAGGTAGAACAAAATTAATCTTGGTGAATTTTAAAAATTCTACTCTCTTATTGGCTCAAACGGAGTTAGAAACTAAAAGACTTAGAAAAGACGTGGATTTAGAAAAATCTAGGCCTGGAAAACACAGTACTGGAGGGACACGTCTGTTTATTCTTGAGTTGAAATAATAGTTCATTTAAGTACCAATCCAAGACTAACATTTCTCCCCATTAAAAAAAAAATGGAATTAGAGCAAAGCAGAAATGAGCTGACGACCTGGGCGATCTAGATATGTTGGCTCTTTATGGGCACGTCTTAAAGGTTTAGGTTTTCTTCAATGGCGGAGAAGTATTGCCGATTTGATGGCAAGTAGCCTATCGTAGCACAACCGATTGCCCCATCTATATACATACACATGGAGATTTTATGCAATTTCCAACCCTGAAGTGATTTAAAGCGGCCCATAGACGCTCAAACTAATTGCTTGTCAAACATATTTTTTAATCAAATTTTTTGACAGTTTGATATTTGCCCTACATTTTGTGCCAATATCAACTGAACATAGACACTAAATTTTTTTGGCAAACAAACACGCCCATACACGATAAAACATCTTTAAAAAAATTGTGTGTCAATCATAATTAATAAATCATCAAACATTTTTGAGCGTGCATGGGCGGCTCTATACCGTACTTAGTGAGCAAGCTTTCCACAGAATTTGAAACTATAATAAATGTCATATAACTCTTTTTTATAATTATTCAAGGCTTACTGAAGCTTATTCTTTTGAATTGAGCGAGGAGTCTCTTTAAAAGTTGCTATTGTAGAATTTTGTTTTTGTGTATAGACTATCCGCAACAAGGCGAGGTCACGCCTCAGATCTTCATAATCGAACCCACGACAGTAGGATCCCTGCAGATCTCAAGGCAGTTCGCTATCCACTGTGCCACGATACATACTATACATGAAAGTGTCAACATTAAGAGGCTATGTTGGATGCCAAGATGCGGAGATAGTGACTGTCCTCCCATCTTATCTGATTAACTTGAAAGTCATGAAAAACATTTAAAAAACGACTTTCCTCTTTCAAAAAAGGAAAAAAAAAATAAAGAAAATCAGCAGCATCATGATGAATAGATGCTGCAAGTGACACAAATATAATGACGTTATGTGTCTGACACATTGCAAAATAAGCAAGATAAAACCTGTCACGTAAAAAGCGAAAATTGTGGCGTAGATTTAATAAAAAGGCGTCCGTCCCAGTTTTTTTGGCTGAAAATAAAGTGAAACTTAACCGATTGTTTGAAATAGGATGTTCATTTTCATTGATCAGATTGCCAGTTTGAACATTTTGTCTCGTAATTTTTGGAAGAGAATGTTACTTAGGCTCAGTTATTGGACAGCCATTCTGTGACATCGGTACTGAACGGCTAATCATGGCAAATATTTTTCAATGAAACTCTTAGCACAAACTAAAATTTGTGCGACGTTTTGCTAATATTTGATGTATATACTCTAAATGAGAAAGTTTTAAAATTTACTATGAATTGGACAACAAAAATGGGACAAAGTAACACCAATTTTATACCGTAAACTTGCTACAACAAAATGAACCCCAAACTGAACACAGACTTTAAATTTGATCTTCTGTCTTCAAAGTCAAATTAGTTTTGAAGTTTATATTACAAAGTATGTAAAGGACGTGAGACTTCAAGTCATACAGTTTGATAGCTTTTATTTCCACATTTCCAAATAGTATTTTCTATAGCATAAACAAATTTTAAAAATGTATCTGTTTTTAAGACTGAAACATCATCTTAACCATTTATTTTTAATAGGCACCCAAAATCTTTGGCTGATTAGCTCCGTGACTGGGGGGATCTTCAGTTTGAAATGCAGTGTTGCCGATTTTTTTCTTATTTTGCAATTAGTAATTTTTTTGCCGAGTTTTTCAGCTCTGAAAGATAATACAAAACCATTGAGAGTGGATAAGCATACAAGCCTACCTGCACAAACTAAACAATACCTTAAATTTAGAACCACCCCCTTTTCTAGTTTTTCGAATCATATGAGATTTTTTTTAGAAGCAGTAACCGTGGCGGAGAAGCACAAAGCGCCTATTTATTTTCATGAACATACCGACACGGGTCACGGGTTCGAACCCAGAAGCCAAAAAAATATGGGTTGGCGGGCGTAAATTGTACTTAACATTAAGTAAATAAAGAAAAAATAACAATATGATTATGTGTTTATATAAATAATCATATTGTTATTTTTTCTTTATTTACCTTATCGGTGTTATAGACAACTTAAGTTAAATCTGCGAGTTATTTTTGACCGCATCTACTACTAATTCTCTTTTATATTTTTCAGAGATAATGAACGTTTGACACGTCGGAGGGCCGTAGAAGACAAAGGAATTATGCTTTTTTAGCTTAGTGCAAAGCTTTCTCAACAGAAGCGAGAGGAGAACAAAAAAAGCGATGAGAGCAAGAATTGCGCTTTAAAATGATGTCGCAACATCAGGTAGAGGAATTTAGGTTTTTTTTTTTTTTGGTGTTGTTGTTGCTGTTGTTATCTTTTTTCCAGTGTAAAATATGCACTTAAGACACTATTTTGGAGACAAAATGCTTAAAATAGAACTAACTTAAGTTGTCTTTTCACTTTTCTTGATGTACAATAATGTCATTATACACAAAAATGTAATTTTAATAAAGCGATAAATCATTTACACGTACTCAATCGTCAAAGTTTTGGAATAAAAACTATCAAAAGACTGTGTGTGAACTTAAACCTATATAGGAGCCATTTCAAGGTTCACTTGGTTGATCGACCAACTGTGGAGTATCGTACAGTTGTTAGTTGTTTTTTTTTCTTAGACTTGTGCGTGAAAAACGAGAGGCCGTATCAATATCTATCAATTCACAAGTTCTTAAGCCAGATATCTGGTGACGACAAAATATGTTTGCATGCAGGTGAATTGACTGTGAACTAATGATGCTGCAGAGAGCGGCGCCTTTTCAGTTTCGCCCAGCGGCGTTTGAATTTCATTCCAAAATTGTCTTAATTCCTCGTGAGATCACAAAACTAAAAGCATTTTCGTAATCAGCGGCCCAAAATTAGCCAAGTCCACGCGAGGAACGTAATGTGAAGCAGAATCAGCATATTGCTTGTCAGTTTAACAAACACGTATGCCTCCACTAGATAATTTACTAGGTTCAAAGTTGAAACCATGAGCGTCTCACCTCGCCTAGGCTTTAGTCCCTCTTGTTTAATCCAGAGAGTATTTCACACATTGTCTGATCTTTTTTTCCAAATAGACATTGGCATGTCGGAGACAATACTGAGGGCCGTGACGTAAATTATCGTAACTCGATTTTTTGGTCCGAATTCAGATTTAAAGCATGTAGAACCCTTTAATCATCACCCTTATACCAACAAAATTTTAGACAACAGTGTTAGCCGTGTCTTGCTGAGATACAATATTTTTGCAAGTGCATTAACCTGTTTGATTTGAGCTTGATAAGATTCAATTTATTTGAAGTCACCCTGCTCGAAAAATAATTTTTAAGAGTAGGCCTATCTAGTTTCCTTAAAACGTGAAGCGATTTAGCGCATTAAAACATTGTTGCTTTTTCCCATCACAGAAACGGTGTTGACAGAGATACATTGAAGAAATTTTACCTCAATAGGAGCACCAGTCAGTTTCGGGAAATTTAGTACTTCAATGGGCACAACCAATAGTTACCTGAATCGGCGTGGCTATCGGATTTGCTTAGACAGTGTATGAAAGGGAATTTAGTTTTGTGACTGTGTCGTTTATTTTTTACAAATAGAGAGATGAATTCAATGATCTTTGAAAGTCGATGTCCCTTACCGCACACACTTACCTGTGGATAGACCAACACCACTCCCGAATCAACTCATATCTGATGAGCATCAAAAAGCGTGAAAGATTTTACCAAAGGGAATCTGATTCCTTCGTGGTATTTGTTTTCCTTATAAATATTTTAGAATTGGCATAGCTGGACAGTGAGGAGAAACAGAACTTAGACCAGACAACAGAAAGCCAGCCTAGAGCAAAGAAAGAACTCTTGTTTTAACTCTCCATCTGGTAAGTTTTCAGTTTATTCTTTTTTACCCTCCGAATAAAAAGTTCTTAAAAAATGGGGAAATCCTTTGCTGGTTACACCCTTTGAAATAGCGAAACATTTCGTATTATTTACTTTTGGTATTGTCTTCTTTTTTCTCTACTCTCAATATCTCTGTGGCTCTTTCTCCCCTCCGCCCTTTCTCTTTCTCTCTCTGGTTTCTGTTGCCCGACCTACACTCTATCTTGTTTGGACTCTTAAGTGAACGCTATCCGCTAGTCAACTCCCTACCAAAGAATATCACTACCAAGTTGATCTTAGTTGATGGATTCTTTCACTGGTTTATTGGAAGCTATGAATGATGACCCACCATAATTCTCTATAGAAACTGCGATTCGAAATGTGAACAGTTTGCGAACTATTATTCAAATGTAAAGCCACAGCCTTAAATCGCTAGTTAGTTTTGATCGCAACAAAGCCTTTTTTGACATATCATTTCGCACGTTTTCTTACACTTATTGACAACGATAAGCACTGGATACATCGGAAGACATTATAATAGATTAGAAATGTGGTTTTACAGTGAATATATTTCTTATCCCACCAAAGACGATGGAAGATAAATGTAATATGTGTATTTAATTATGATTGTGTAAGGTTTTGCATACCGCTGAATGGGCTTTTGTTTAATTGTTTTTTTTTTCTTAACGGACTGTCGAAATCATCATGCAAAAACATTTATTCTGTTACACGTTTTCATGTAAAATGCAATGACACCAGCGACTCCATATATTTTTTCTTCCTTGTTCAAACAGATCAAACTTTGAAAAGGGAAACAATCATTAATTTTGAGAGGAAAAATAGCTTGAGGACCGTGATTGCTAACCTTGGAATCCATAGCCTTAACTTTTAATCTTTTACAAGCAAGTAAATCTTTCTTTTGGGTATCGGTAGAGTAAAGTTTGAAAACACTATTGAATAACTCCAATGGGCAGCCATGACTTAAACCCGGGAGTTCATTTACATCGTGATATAGCCTTTTTTTTTTTTTCGTAAATTTTCTCACATTTTCCCACCATATTTGCAAAAGTCAGACACTCGACACGTCGGCAGGCGGTAAAATAAATTTGAAATGTAGTATTACAAGCGAAGATTTCTGATTAGAATTAAATGAGGGAAAAGTTTTGAGAAAGTAGCCTAAAATTGTGGTAATCCTTAACTTTGATCGCCTTAAGTTCCGATACAAATATATTTAATATAAAATCTTCTAAATATTGATAGGTAATGTTGAAAGACCTCATTAATGAAATGAAATGGACAACCACAGCTCATATCATGATTTAGTTTTCATTCGTAACCAAACCTTTTAAAAATAATATTCCATGCATTTTCCTAAAACAAAAGGCATTGGACACTCTGGAAGAAAATATAATATGTTTGATCTACTTTTTTTATTTCTTTTTTTTTTTTTACTTAAAGGCCTTATCTCCACTTTTGTGAGGCCTCCGTTGGTCCTCATTCCAGCTTCATCTTTCTGCTATCATCTCCTTCCTTACATTTGGTTAATCAACATAGGGTAAGTCAGATAATTCTGACACACTCAACATAGCTCGAGGCTTTGCGCAAACTTTTTCGACCAAAGTTGACGAATCCTCAGTCCATTGTGGACTGGGAATGTGAGATGTGCCACCCTCGCGACTCTTTAGAGCGGAAGTTTTAGTATTTGCTAACATAACTAACAAAAATGTGCTAATAAAACGAATCCTAACATACCTTTATTTTAAAATAAAAATAATAAAATAAAATAAGCGAAAATCAAAGGGAAATTGCAAAAGCTGAGAAAACTAAAACTCTACGTTTACCACACTAATCAATCCAAGTGAATCAAAGAATAGGAAAGGCACTGGGAAAAAAAAAAAAAGAAATGTAATAGATACGGTAAGGTTGTGCCATACCGTACCAGGCACTATACTTTTTTCCCCCTTTTTATTCATTTCTAATAAAAAAAAAAAAAGAATTTAAAGTGGGCTTCATTTTCTTATCTTCATGACGGAGTATCGAAGACCTACCGAGAAAATACGTTTGTTCTTTAACTCGTTCACATGTAAACTGCATATTCACAAGTGACCACGTTTACTTCCAATTTTTTTTCGTTTTTTTTTTTTTTTTTTTTTATCTGTTCAAGCTTTGAAAAGGGGAGCAACCATTAATTTTGAGAAGAAAAATAGCTTGATTAAAGTGATTCAAAACCTGGGAATAAATACTATTAAATTCTCTTTTACACATCGAACATGCAAACATATGCCTATTATAGGTTTTAGTAATATTAATCTTTGAATATTTTTTGTAGCCAATGCATCTTATCGTTTGTTTGAATAAATTTAGGTCTTTTCTAAATTTGGAAGTCGTTCATATACGAAAATCGGCATTTCTTGGCCGAAAAACTCGCCTAAAAACTGATAATAGGCCTTAACTATGATCGCCCTGAGCTCCGAGACAATCATAAGAACATTGATTTTTCCTGCACATAGCGAAAGAGTAAACTTGAAAGACAATATTAAATAACTCAAAAATTCATCCAAAGCTTACCCCCGCCAGTTGGTTTCAATCGTATCAAAGTCTTTTCAGTAACATTTCGCACATTTTCCCATCCCCTTTTGAAAACGATAGTCATTGCTCACGCGCGCTAAAAACGCTTTTTCTATCCGGGAGAATGATAGAGGAATGCAATAGATGTAATCAATCATGATAGGGTAACGTCCCATATCGCAGCGGATTGAAAAAAAAAAAAGGAAAGAAAATTAAAGGTTTTAGTTTGTTTGTTATCTTTATGATGGAGTGCCGAAGACTTACCAGGAAAATAATTACATGTACATGTATATAATTATGTTCGTGTACTCATTTTTATGTAAAATTTATCGTCAGAAGTACCCAGGTGAATTGTTTTTCTTTTGCATCAGCTCAAGCTTTGCAAGTTGAAGCAAGCATTAATTTTGAAAGGAAAAACAGCCTTAGGAATGTGATTGCAAACCTGGAATCCATCGTCTTCAGGATAATTACAGAAACAACAACCAACAAATGTTGTAAAAGAAAACTCATTATAGGTGTGGGGATTTTCTGACGTCTATTTTTAGACTCAGTTGCATGATTAAAGTAGCCTTCATCTTTGTTATCAATTCATCGCATAATGTAGTGGTTATTCTTGTCATGTGGCCCACATGCTCAAAACGGCTTAGGTTGAACATGGTCTAAATGGCAATGCTATTCAGTCAGTGCAGAGACAACCTTTGTCAGATGACAATACCTAAGTTTTTTGTTCTAATTTTGGCTTAATTTCTCGAGTCTCTCAGTATTTAATTATGCCTCTATATGAATTCAAGGCACAACCATTTAACTAAAAAAACATTATGAAATATCAAAACCATAATACAACTAATGAAGGCTGCAAAATCCTGCAATTGCTGAGAGAATGATATGCATGCATTTTTTTTTCTTTTACAATTTCAATCCATATTATTATGTGCAGTATTGTATCTTAGAGACAGGAGTATGTGTATCTGAATAACGTGTCGTTTTTTTGAAAATTCCTGGCTCTGTAGCTGCATAATTTAACTTGATATTTTACCTTTGTATTTTTTGTAGTGGTTGAACCAGAGCTATTCAACATTTCATCACCGACTAAGATAATGGAATAACTCAGAGTTATCATAAAAAAAATAATTTTAGAATCTGAGCCTTTGAGATATTTAATGATATTCATTTTATAGACATGAGCCGACACAACTTTTCATAAACTTACACCAGTAAACTAAAAAGTAATATCCCAAAATTTTAATTTCCCATGATATCTTAGTAAAAATATGAGTTAGGCCGTTAGGTTAGCACAATGATGATTTTTTGTCCGTAAAGAAGGGGGAAAAAAGCTTATTTGTAGGGTCCGAACTTCACCTCCCACACCACCAGACTGATCCGCGAACTATGAGTGTCAAAAGTTTGAAGCGAATCTTTCAAGCGCTGCCTGTATTGTCAAATCTGATTTCGGCCGAAATAGAAAGAAACTAATTTTAGTACGTTGTTTCATAACGTTTTATTTGGTCCATAAAAAAAAAAAACACCTTATAATCAATGGTTTATAACAAGTTTTGGGCCCAGTACTCATTCAAATACTTTAATAATAATAATTAAGTTAATTGAGAAAAGGTTTGAGAGGAGAAACATGATCGCCAATATCTGTTCCAGACAAGATACCTGAATAACATTTCAAATTTGATTTTCTCCATAAGGTCTTGAGTGAGTAAGACAGTACGGACAGAACCATGACGAAGTTTCATCTAAAGGAGCTAATAGTATGGAAAATCACTTTTAAATTGTCAAAGGTTAAAATGAATCCAATTTTTGCTCTTTTCGGACATTGAATTCTGTGCATCAGTGAGATCGACATGCTGTCTTTGCTAACGGTTTAAGCCTTGCGCCTAGGCTTTTATGAATTTAAAAATTAGAAGCGAAGTGCAGGAAACGATCCTCAGACCGAAACAAACATAACGTGAGTGTCAGTGTTTTACTGTCTAAATTTATTCTTTAAAGTAAGTTGGTGATACTGTCTATATTAAAAAAAACCAGACTCGATAAAATAATTCAATCTTTGGATGTTCGATTGCATTGACTGATTTGTCTATTACTTATTTATTCTGAAGTTTTTTCTTTCCATAATGGTGCGTTCCCCTTTGGTCCAGTGGTGCCATACTTGAATTTACACAGAAAAAAGTTTGAGTTATAAAATTCACTTTATAAAAGAGTAAAATTTAAAAACAGACAGTCAAATTTTCTATTCTGTTTAAAGCTACCATACATTTGATATGGCACACAATTCTCAAACTCAATCTACTCATTTTACAAGTTCATAGCCAAAAATCTATCATGAATTGCTGATTTTCTCGAGAAATCAACAAGAAGTGATGAAACCGTTGATGTGGGGCCTGGCGGGGACCATCGTTCCATTAACAAGATTCTTGAACATCTCATCACTAAAGATGAAACTTGGTTACACCTGAGCAGTCCGGAGACAAAACGCGACTCAATGACATGGAAGCACCCGTCCTCTCCTGTCACAAAAAAGTTCAAAGTCCAGCAATAGGCAACAAAAGTAATGGTCACCGTGCTTTGGGACTCACGTGGAATGATCCTTTTAGATATTCTGCCAAAAGGAGAGAGTATCAATGCTGATCGATATTGTGAAACACTTGACCGGCTGAGACATGCAAAAGACCTGGACTCTTGCGTAGCTGAGTTGTCCTTCAACACGACAATGCAACCCCCCCACACGGCAAAACGCACAAAGGAATGGCTTGAACGTTACAAGTGGGACATTATTCCCCATCCAGCCCACAGTCCAGACTTTGCACCCTCAGACTTTCATCTATTTGGGCCCATAAAGCGCCACCTGGAAGGCAAAAAGTTTGAGGATGAAGATCAACTCATTGGTGAAGTTCGCGATTGATTTTCAAAGCTTGACACAAACTTTTTCACACAGGGTATAAACTCGCTTCTCCCACGGTGGCAAAAATGCATAGCTCTACACGGGGACTACATAGAAAAGTAGCCAATAAATTTATCTATCTTATGTGTAAGTATCGTGCTTGTCAATTAAATAGTTTTTGAGTAATTCCATTTTTCCGGTTACTTTCCGAACTTTCCTCGTACATCACAATTATAGTGTCTAAATGGCAGATTTTAAATTTAATACTAAAAAAAAACTAGAGGTAGAAAACTTAGTAAACGCACGATAATTCTGTTGAAAGCTACTTTAAACACGATTGATCGTTTCATGTGCAGCAAATATAAAGCTTAAGAGAAATGTCGTGCGTAGATTGGGTAAACCCTTTCAAAAATGCACGATGATTCGGTGGATGTAAGAGCGCACACACAATGCACAGCCTGTCTAATTGCCTAAAAAATCCAATTTCTTTTATTTTGATCGGACTTGAATATAATTTTTAATTTTTAGAGATTTCAAAACATAGTTTTCTTTGAAGCAATACTGTGATAGTTGAACAATACTGATAAGCAAGTTAACTTTAACCAAGGATTGGGACAAACCACGGTTACATAGATAAGAGGCTAAGGTTTTTTTTCCTTGGTGTAGATAAGAACAAGCGAAATTTCTTTTTTTCATAGACTCTGCACATGCATTACTCTATAAATAAACGAACGCTTCAAAAGTACGGAAAGCATATTTTTTAATGAAAAAGAGCAGCATATAAAGCGACTTAAAACAGAATAATAACACCTCCAAAAAAAAAAAAAACATTAATAAAGGAAAGATAATGTTGAGGCTTCTTGCACAAGCAATATAGATAATTTGTTATGTTCCATTCTAAAAAGAACTATGCGTATCATAATGCTCATAATTATAAACGAGAGTAATTAAGATAACAAGGCAATCATCGAGGCATTGAGGCGTATATTACATAATAGAAGTTTACATTAATACATTAATGCAAGATTTAAACGTCACAGAATAAACATGTCCAGCAAGGACACTGTTAGCAAGGTATTATTGTTCATGGCGACAATTACAAAGGCGAAGAAATTAATGTTCTTATAGCCGTGGTGGCCTTCTAAAATTTTAACTTGCACCTTACATTTTTAATATTTATAAATACACTAATATGTGTTCTATGTAAAAAAAAATGAAATGGTCTGATAAAAATAAAGCTGGACTTTGATGTATAAGGAGACAAAAAAATGTCAACTTTTTATCTAGATATTATTTAATCATTCAACACTAAGATTGAAATTGAACTATAACCCACCTATACAATATCAATACAACCTTAGTTGGTTCACACTGGTTATAGAGCCAAAGTGATTACTTTTTTCCAACGGGAAGGGTAAAATTGAACCTATGTGTCTATGCCGATATTTTTTTTTCTCTTTAAGAAACTATTCCCCTATTTTCCCCTTGATTAAGCTATCCTATTGGCTGCGAGAGAGAGATTTGCTCTTTTAATAGATTCCTCAGACCACCTTAAACATTACTATTGAATGAACAAAACTATCGGTCAAAACAGTTTCTCAGGAGCCTTCGAATTGATTAAATGGCAGCTCTCTTCTTAATGTTCTATAATTATATATACATATATATATATATATATATATATATATATATATATATATATATCTTTCTCTCTCGCACCCTTTCCAACTATTCTCCTCGTTTAGTATGATAGGATCCATTTCTACAGATTGAAAAGGAGCAGAAAGATGAATTGTCTGTAATTAAAGATATGGCTAGAAATAAATGACTCTATAATTCATCTTCTTTCTCTAAGTGTATCATTTTGTTCGAGCTGGTTTTAGACGTACAGGCCTCAAGCCCCGAGTCCAAATTTTGAAGTCCTCATCTTGAGAGCTTTTAGTGGAATCAAACCTGCGACGAAAAAAAATCCTGCAGGTTAACAGATAATTTACCCCACAGCCACCACCGACGATGACAATTTCCCCAAGTAAAGGGTAGAAAAAGGTTTACCACTACATAATCTCAACTGATCATGATTCATCTCTATAATGTATAAAACAAGTTATAAACAACTTCCTTTTGATCTCCCACTTTTCAAAAAAATAGGCGATAATGTTGAGTTTGTATTCATTCCCAGGTCTAAAAAAAGAAGAGAAAGAAAAAGGTTTTCAACGTTTAAAAAATGATAGCTGATCATTTCATTTCTCGCATTAAAGGTTGTTTTTTCTAAAGACTTATTCCTGAGTGTTATAATTAATAGCATCGAAATTTTGAATTACTAGATTGAAAAGATTTCATGCGTTTTAATATAATCAGTATTATTAGCCAGAAGAATCTTTTTTGAAATGAATAAGGAACTACAAAAATATATTTTGTTTTAAACTTTATGGTTGAGAGAAGATAATTTTGCAAGTATATGATTCTTCCAATCCTTAGTTTAAAAGGCTTAAAAAATAAAGATAAGGCAGGTAGGAGCGTCAGAGATAAAGCAACAGTCCTGATGTTTTACTAACCTCAGTAGAGCAGACGTCATTTGCAAAAGTGTACTTGTTTGCTATATTTGAGCTGGCCATGTCTGAGAGCAAGACGTATTTCTAAAAAAATTATTCATGAAAGAAAATCTACAATTTTAAATGGACGCAAGCAACAAGTATAAGATTTTTTTTGAGAAAATGAGAAATAAAGTATTTAACTATATCATCGCGCGGTATACGGACTTAAATATCTTTGCAGTGTTTATTTCTGGCCCACAGATCCGAGAGAGAGAAGAGGAAATTATGAAAATGTCTATTTTCCTTAATGCTTTCCGAAGATTTGCAACGCTTGCCCTGTGACAGAACGTGAGGGGCTCGTTAACCAAAACATTCTTCCGGTGCTCAAATTCTGTCGTCTCCATTAGCTGGTGCGAAGGTTTGCGCACCATTTATTCTCTACAGGGGTGTACGGTGATGAATGAAAAGTTTAGGGCCAGTGAATTAGTTCCGCCTTTGCCTTTCCGTGGCATGCGTGTTCGTTTATCGCCGAACCTTCTATCTATCGATTCCTATTCTGTTGCGGACGGACTCTCTTATTCCATTCGAATTTTTTTTCAACTTCGTGGTCAGGGATCCGCGAAAACAGATAAATAAGGAGGAAGAGAAATAGAGGGCAGAAAGATTTATAACTTATCTATTCAGCTCGCTAAGGATTTTTGGAGTGTTGGGATGGAAAATGATGGTAGACAAATTAATGATCAAATAAATAGGAATTGAAATTCTACAAATATCGGGATCAACAGAAGTCGTGCCGGGAAGAAATTTAGGACTTCTGCAGTCCTAAATTTAAAGGGAGCGCTGACAGTATTAGTGAAAGGAAGAGATCATTTACAGTCCTTAATAAATTAATATAAGTGGGTTTGCATTGAATCAGAAAAAAAATTAGTTTTCCTGTTATCTTTTTTCCTTTTATTATTTTTTTTTGTTTCAGTTATTTTCATTTACATTAAAGATTGTCGCTGGGTCGTAGTTTTTAATATTTCCTCTTGATTCCGCTTGTAATTCCATATCTGTCCATCTATGTGTTATTTTGAGTGACTTTTCTGTGCATGATGATCCCCCCCCCCCC